>JAWWLV010000001.1:12724897-12770721 GCA_035041135.1 Platyrinchus mystaceus
AAATATCTAAACTATTACAAACTGTCCATAACGATTATTCTTTTAAACAAAAGTCGTGGTCTGGCGTTCCTCTTGTATGTTCAGTTGATCCAGGTCCTCCATTTCCAATAACTGTCTTCTCCATCTTTGATAAAGCCTATCCTCCTCAGCAGGGTCCTCCACAGTGACTTCATTCAAGAAAGACTGAGAAACAAAATAAGAAACTTACTAGGTTTTCTTGATGAAAGTTGCTATCAAGAAGGCAGAATAAAACACCTACATGCAAGCTGCTTAAAATCTTACACGTGCAAGAAATGAAGGACTGCCCACCAGAAGAGAAATGAGAACACAGAAAGGTTGAAGGTGTTAGGCATCCACAAAAAAGGATTTCTGATTTAAGCTCAGTAATGCTTTAATCTGTTGAGAACATTTACTGTAAGGCCTCTTTTTAAACTAGAGGTAGAAGGTTACTTATCAAACACAGAAGTGTTTGAAAACATTTCAGCTATCCGATAGAATAAACCAGTGTTACATGTTATTCTAATTACCCAAATCACAATTCCGAGCTGCAATAATATTACATGGTCAGCTAAATTAAATTACTTAGGTGTTATAAGCAAATATACTGAGCTGTTTATTAGATTAGGTTTTAAAGGCTAGATAATTAGGGAAACAATTAAGATTGTTTATTATCTAATAATACAAACATTAATGATATTTTGAAAAGAATATGTTAGGTTGTTTTAACTGAATTTATCACATTTTTGTTATACTGATTGAATTGTCTTGATTTTAGACACTCACCAGTGTGATTACCCATCTTGATACCTGGCAAACTTTTTTGTTGTTTTTAAATTCAACCAAGAAGGAATACACTTAAAGGCACAAATAAGATTAAAATTAGAAAGGCAATATATCACCAAGATTTATTTCCTAAAAAATCCCCTCAAACCTCAAGTAGGCAAACGAATGAAGCAACTGAACACATCACTGAATTAAGCAGTTCTTTCCTTATCTCTTTTTGTAGTTGTCTATTCACAGAAACGTGCACTTTCAGATTAATGCCATGTAACCAAAAGTATATTAAAAAAACAAAACCAAACCCATTAATGGTCTGTTACAAAGCACATTTTACTTTTGGAATGAGTAGAAAAAGCCCAACAAATAGCTGTAGAATAAGTCAGGCATTTAGTTTTCCAGAAATTAAGTATTTTATATTACAATGGAGTTAAAACAACAGAATATTAAACCCATCCTTTTTCTGAGTTTGTATTCAATTCTTCAGTGCAGAGCCATAGAGCACACATGATAACATTTTTATAGTTCTGGAAACCACTGAGTGGAAATTAGAAGTAAAATAAATTAGAGTATTTCTTCTGTGATCTTTTCAGTTTGACATTTAGAAAATGTGATGCATATATGCAAGATAAATCTGAAACAGGAACGCCACGTGAAGGGTGCCAAGACATCATTTTGTTCAGCTATGCTCCAGGAATCATTTATTTCTCATTTAAGTCTTTGTTGAAAAGTTATCATGACCAGATAATATCATATTAGAAACAACATCAAAAGAAAAAAAAATATTGCTTTTTAATTAGGAAAAGATATTCTGATCATATAGGGACACTGATGAATGTTCAGCCAGCTGAACATGAGCCAGCGTGTGCCCAAGAGGCCAAGAAGGCCAATGACATCCTGCCCTGTATCAGAAATATTGTGGCCAGCAGGACCAGGACAGTGATTTTCCCCCTGTACTCGGCACTGGTGAGGCCACACCTCAAATCCTGCGTCCAGTTTTGGGCCCCTCACTGCAAGGAAGACATTGAGGGGCTGGATCGTGTCCAGAGAAAGGCAACAGAGCTGGGGAAGGGTCTAAAGAATAAGTCCTACAGGGAGCAGCTGAGGGATCTGGGGATGTTTCTCATGGAGGAGGAGACTCAGGGGGAACATTATTGCTCTCTACAAGTCCCTGAAAGGAGGCTGTAGGTGGATGTGGGTTGGTCTCTTCCAGGCAACCAGCGACAGGACATGAGGCCATGGCCTCAAGCTATGCCAGGGGAGATAGAGGCTGGACATCAGGAAGAAACCATGGAAAGGGCTGTTGAGCTTTGGGATGGACTGCCCAGGAAGGTGGTAGAGTCACCGTCCCTGGGGGTGTTCAAGAAATGACTGGACATGGCATCCAGTGCCATGGTCTAGTTGACAAGGTGGTGATCAATCAGAGGTTGGACTCAATGGTCTTGGGATGTCTTTTCCAACCTAAATGAGTCTATAATCACATGTAGCTGTTGACACTAGTCTGAGTTGTAGAAGTGCCAGCCTGCCAAGTCAGACTTCTAGTCTAGACACTTCAAAAATGCCTAAAGTTGTGCCCACATTGGGTTATTTTACAAAATTAGAGCCAGTCTGCTATGGTTGCTGAGACAATGAATTTAACTACGAATCTTAAAAAAAGAAAAAAATTTCAGGTCAGAACCATTTATATCTAGTTTACTTCTGAATAAGAATATTGCACTTTATCCTGCGGCCATCTGTGCTTGCATTTCTGTGCCCTTACCTGGTTCACTTGATAATTCTAATACAGTTAAACCGGTGCTCTTTTCAGACTCTTTCCTGCTTCCCTTTAGAGCAGGAATGATAATGTTTCCCTGCCCCATGAGGGTGCTATAAAAGACATACCTTAAAAACACAATAGGTACTACCACACAGTCAGGTTAGACAGAAAAGTGAATTTTAAAGAAACCATCCTCTCTGGACATGAAGTAAATGTAATTTTTGTACTTTTTTCATGTTTTAGTAAATTTTATAAAAGCAGACAAGCTGGAAGACTGTTCACTTAATATTACTGATTATTAATTAATTGGGAATAATTTTTTAAAAAAATGTAAACACTATGAAATCACTTTGAGATGTCTTAGTAAGCTTTCATTCCGTGACTTGGCAAGTCATATTGCAAATGAGTAAGACTCCAGACATGCAAATTTAACAAGCATAAACCAACAAGACATTCAAAATCAGTTTGGTTTTTTGTTTTGTTTTGGTTTTTGTATTTTGTGTTTATGGGGACAAGGAGAGTAGCCACAGACCTATTAAAAGCAGTAAATGTCAGACTGTGGAAGGCCTTTCCGTGGAACCCTGAGGGCTCTTTACAACTTGTGAGTGGGATAATAGGGCTTATTTTGCTCATGTGCAAGTGCCCAACATGCCAATTCTAAAAACTCAGTAAGTCACTGAGAGGAGGAATAGCACACACTTGTGAGAGAAATTTGACCAGGGACAAAGAGTCTAGACAACCTATTTTATTAAACACTATTTTTCAGTAGCACTTCAAGGCCAAAAACCAGCATGAACTTTTCTGTGTCATATACTATAAATAAACTATATGAACAAAAAAATTTGTATCTAAAAAGACTCAAGAAAATGGTTGTACACTTCCTTTGATTTGCAAATGCTTAGGGAAAACAAAATGAAACAGCAGCAGCTCAAGAGCACCTTTAGGAATTACTACTTAAAATAGAGTTCTGTAGCACTTTTCTATGAGCATTATCATATTTTGAAATGTATTAATTACTGCTGTATGTTGCTTTCCTCTTTTCCTATGACAATAGCTGAGAAAGCTCTGACTAATTCAGATAGAAGATGCCACAGAGTCAAAGCAAGTGAATACCAGTAACTCCAGATCTACTGCTACCCAGTGCCTCTATTACTTCTCATGTTTTATCATGGGAAACTGAGACCCTGAGAAACTGCTTTTGGTGAGCTTAGTGCATACTTAAGAAACAGTGAATAAAGAACACCTAGTACTAGTTCCACTGATGTTGCAGCTATAAACACTGATAGCATCACCTGTAATATTTCCAGTCTTACCATGGGCCTGGTTCAGGCTCACAAAGGCTTTTGCCTTAGTATGAGCTCAGACAGACTATCATCACCAGACTTTGTGTTGATAGCTGCAGCTATGGAGAATCTTTTGCTCATATATAATTCTTATAATATAGAAGCCCTTCATAAATACACTGTTAGATTGTTATATGAAAAACACAGAGCTAGCATGAACCAGGAATTGTACAGAGCACTAACACTTTAAAAAATCAGCAGCTCACTGAAACAGCCAGAGAGAGACAGACACACATAGACACACAACTGAACCACCCATCAAAATCCCTCACCCACATTAGCATCCTGTGATGCTTCTCCCTCATTAATGAGGAACATGAGCACTTGCAGAAAAACACTGGCAGGAAGGCAGGCAGGGCTTCCAGCTGAACTTGCACTTCACACTGAGTGAATGTGCTCTGGACCAGAAAGACAAACACTCACACAGCCAATTAGAAAAGGAGGCTTATGGAGAAACTGCTGCCTCTGTTAACCAACTCTCAGTCCAGTGTAGCACATATCATAAGAGCAGACACAGACACACATTTGGTATGCTTGCAGCAAGCCACAAATGAGCTCCATATCAAACAAGAAAAAAAAAAAAACCAAAACCTCCTTACCATGTACATCAACCATACACCTTCAGCCACTTGGGAATAAAAGGGGGAGGGGTGGGGGTATATAGGGGTGGGAAGTCTTTCATTGGTGAAAGAATGGGGATTATGGTGGTCAAGCACAATTTTACCCTCAAAGAAAAGTGTGATTTTTTTTCCTAACTAGCAGCCCTGAGAGTTGAGATAATATTTCTCCTTAGCTAAATGAGTCACCCTTCTCTACTACTTTAACTAACATTTTGCATGAACCATTCATCTCTGCTAAATTACTCACAGCTGAAGTAGTTGGCAGATCCCATCAAATCCAAGGCACTGGAATAAAGCCTGGAGAAAAATAATGGGTTTACTTTGCAATGTTTGAGTAGTAAGAAATCCCGTGCAGTGGGAAGACCTACCATCACATCATATGACTGACTGATATCACCAGCTTCAGAAACAGCTGCTGAAGAATCATATAGAAAGATGGATATATTTAAGAGAAGGTACAATTTCAGTCCATCACAGCAACAATCCTTGTACACTCTTGAGGAAAGGTACAGGACAGATCCTGTCTCTTTTGTTGCTGGAATCTCAGCTGGGCATTTCTTGACAGATTAATCATATCCTGCTAGGCACTGGAAAAAAAAAAGATATTTTTGGGAGTGGGAAATATTATCTTGAAGAAGATAGGGGAAAAAAAGACTCCAGCAAAAGTTAAATACCAAGAATGCAAACAGAATGCATGCTCTGGAACAAGAGACCTGGGGCAGAGGGGAAGCAGTGCGGTCTGTGACATATCACAAAGAAATATTTTCACCTACTTGAAGGATTATTTCAACCACCACAGAATGATCCTATTGGACAACTTCCATCAATATTCTCAAAACAAGAAAATTGTAGCATCCTTGTTCTGTTGAGTTACTAAAGCTATCCTTATTTATTATTAGAAATAAAAAAGAAGGAGAAAAAAAAAAAACTAAAACTGATAGAGAGGTTGGGAAAAGTAAAAGTGCCCAAGACTGTGCATTCTAGCACATTTTAGTGAATGATTCAATACTACTGCTTGCAGTGGGCATTCAGTCACTCACTGATCAATATCAAACAGTTGTCAGAGTCTTTCAATCAAACATTTAAAGAGCTTGAGGAAAAAAAAAGCGTGAGCTTTTAGAGACAAATGATGCTGATATCACTATGGCAACCAAAGTCGTCTTTCCAATGTGACACTGGGGATTGTTACTAACTTCCCCATGAAAGCTATTGCCACTGTATTAGATCACAGGTTTTGTCTCTATTTGTTAAAGACCAGTCAGATGCACCAGAAGGGTGCACCTAAATAGAATGACAACAGTGAGCAATAACTACTTACATCAGCCCAGTGACAGGTCATTTCTTAGCTGGAAGTGTTAACAAGAAGTCAGAAATTCTACAGTAAATAATGCTACCCAGTAACTAATGAAATCAACAACAATGCAGCATATCTGACAGCAGCAAAACTTTAAATACAAGGGGTAGGAAGAAAGAAAAAAAAAGGCAAACATTCTTTCCAGCCTCACTGTTTATGGTGGAAGATATTTATTACAAGCATTATGAAGACCACCTTTTGCTTTCTGTAAATTTTCCCTATAAAACAATAACAAGAGCCAAATACTCCTTGAAGCACACTGTCTGTCACCACATACCTTGAAACAGCAAGGACATATAAAATAGTTCTTCCTCTAGAACTATTTTTTACCTGCAGTGTAATGAAATGGCTTACAGAGAAAGAACAGTACCCAGGCAGGTATCAAAAGGAAGCAGTAATGAGCATCCACTTGCAACAGAGTCCGTTTGGCTTCTGACTCTTGGCAGCCTGGAGTTTTAAGTATTGGAAGGTATCATTACACTAAGATATTTCCTGGAATGTAAGTTAAGGAGAAATGTGTCGACTGTGTCAACATGTCTCTTGATATACTGAAATCTCTAATTAAATTTCTTTCCCCATGTAAATTGAACAAGCCAGAGTCACAATATGGTGAAACATGAAGATTTTATTCATTTAAAGTTATTTGGGTGGACACACCTGGTGTGTCTAAAATACATATCTACTCAGACACTGGAAACTATCAGCTTCGAGGCAGCAGTTATCACAGTGCCTGGGTGCCTCAAAGAGACCCAAATGGCTGATTTTCAAGAAAATTTCTACATTTAAATTATTTGTAGTCCAAGCTGTGATACCACTAACACTATATAAACTGCTGGTAGTTTTGAGCCATAAGAACTACCTGCTTACATTTATTATACAAGACAAGTACCATGTTAGGTGAAATAAGCTACCACTTGTAACTTGTACATAGCCCAAATCTGTCCAAGTACTCAGTGCTTCCACAGGCTATCCCCCCCCACTGCCTCCTCAACAGCAAAAGCAAATCCTCTTGGTTCATTTGTCAGACTTAAAAAAAAAAAAGTTTAAAACCCAGGCTTCTCAGAGGCTAAATTATCACATGCTGTTGCCTTAATTAAGGGACAGTCCTCAAATGCGTCTCCAGCTCTGGGTGACTTGGAAGCACAAAAGGCCCTTCAGGCAGCTCTTTCTACACTTATCTCACTTTCTCACCATGCCAGTATATCCTCTATCTCATAAATGCTCCTCTTCTTCCCTGTAGTGGATTAAAAACTTATCTCTGTTGAACAATGGTATAAGATTGCTTAAACAGCCAAGCACCTCTCCTCACTGCGCTCTCCCAGCCAGAGAGACGGAAAAACATTTGTTGCTATGGATTAGAGGGAATGCGTAGTAATGTAGCCGGTCATCATTTACTATCCCAGAAAATGAGTGTAAAGTTTGGGGTCTGAAGTAAACAGAAAAAAAGTGCAAGTGCATAATGTAGCTGACACTGTGGAGGTTTTAGAGGTGGAGAGAGAAAAGGCAGTACAAGATCAGTATGTGGTGTCAGTAACCAAAACAGAAAAGAGAATACTTTGCTTCATATTCCCATTGTCATCAAGTTTTCATTCAGAATCTCAAAAACATCCCTATTTTCTGTCACATTTGTATAATGTGGAAAAAAATTATGTTTCCTCCATACTTACCTTTAAAAATAACCAAATAACCTCTTTTCTCACTACTTCAAAATTTTAAAATGAAACTAAGGTATTTGAGCTACTTCCTAAGAATAACTTATTTGTCACTGTATTTTCATCTTCATAACATTTAATAGCTACACCGTCACTGGGGAAGAGGACTGGTCATTTGGGAATGTTTTCACTCAGGGAAATGGAGTCCTTGCCTATTTTCTTCTCCTTAGGTCTAAATACAGAAAGGGAAAATATTATTTTATAAGCTTAGATATTGTACAATACACCTTTAAAAAAAAACCAAACAACCCTCCCATCTTGGTTTTATAAACCAAGATCTGGTTTATAAAACAAAATCCAGAGCTGTAAGACCTGAATGTTTTTTACTGAGTAATTTTAATATAAAAAGAATTTCAAATCACATTCAGTCTAAGACAATATAAGCCTTTGTATATCACAGGTATTTTAGGACTGACATTTAAAGAAGCCTACTGATATTGGTACTTTCCTAGTTTCTTCTTTGCTTTCACAATAGAAAAAAATATAGTATCATTTCCTAACTTAGATAGCATCACAAAGGTAATCCCACTCTTTTCAATGATAACCAAGGTGTTTGAAATCTTACAGGGTGGGATTCCTTACGTCCTTTTCCACTCTTCACTTTATAGTGATGCTGACTATGGAAAAGAAATAGACAGAGACTTAATTCCATCAAACTGGATGTAAACACCTATTCTGAAACTCTCCTTACTAAAACTCCTGGGTAATAAAGTTAGCATTAACCAGCACCACTATAAGTAAAGCCCTAATTCAAAACACTTTGCCTGTAAGAGAGAAATCAAAACTAGGATAAGCAAACAGCTAAAAAACTAGGTTTTTGTACATGTAAGGATAATCTCAAGGTCAGCTGGTGTTTGACATCCCCCATACCTGCATACTCCTTACACTTGGGTCTCTCTCCAGTTACAAGATAAGGAAAAGCAGCAAAAGAGGCAGCAGGCACACTCTTATCTGCCTCCTAAGGCAGAGTCTTATTAGCACACTAGGACTACTTAACCCTCGATTCCCGTGCTCAGGGAGACACTCTCAGCTGCAGTTACATTCAGGGTAGGCTAACGAGCAGAATCTGCCAAAGCTGTCAGTGAGAATCAATTAACATCTGCCTCTGGATTTGCAGCACCTGCTAACAGGCTGGATTACTGGAGAAAGCCAGCTATGCCCTCCCAGGGTACTCAGAAGTGTCAGGGTACATTATAATTTTAAAGCTCGTTTCAGCAGTAGATGCAGGTGGGGAAGGGGGTTGTGTATTCCCTCTTGGCAAGTGTGTGGGAATGTGCATTATTTTCTATAATAAAGCTTTGTGCCAAAACGAAAAGAGCTAATTAATGTGCTTCTCTTTTCATCCAACAGCCGGATAACTGGCAGTATTGCTCTCACCTCTCTCAGAAAGCTTTTGGATGCTTTGTGCAAGCTGAACTATCTTCTGAGGCTTTACAAAGCCAGTCAGAGGTAGTGGACTTCCTCTGGTTTTGCAAATCTATATATATGTTTGCACAAGAGCCAACAGTATGTGAGTTTATGATATGGGCTGGTATCATAAAACAGACTTGTTATCAGTTGGAGCAGAATGAAATCGTCATGTACACAATGGATTAAGCACATCAGGCACGCTGTAGATTATCATGAAGATTAAGTGCTCTTATAAATTGACCCTGCACAAGTAGAGGACACAGCATTATTTATTTCTGAGCTTGTTACATCTTCTTTCTGATAAGCATAGCCCCAAACCATTTGACAGATACATCTGAAATATTATTTGATGTAGTTTCCTTGCTTACTAATTCACTCTTAAAAATGACTGTGATTGTACAGTTTTCCCTTCTTCAAAATTTCCCTTTATTTTCAAGTTTTCTTTCCTTTTTTCTCTCTCTTTTATATCCAGTTTTCATGTGGCTGGTGTGCTGGTGTGAGACTGTTGATCAGTTCTAGGGTAACTCCATCAAGCTTTTCTGTTACCTGTCACTGAAGTCTGATCACCTGCTGCTCTGGGCAAGTTTTGTATTTCCCCATAGCCCCAAAACTCAGACACACACTGAAATCACATCTGATGTATTAGTTGTAAATTCTGCAAGTTGAATCCAGGCAACATTTTTGGTATGATCACTGCTGATACATAATGAAATGGAAAATGGCTTAAAATTGCTGCGTATATTTTGCAAGGTCAAATGCTCATGTAAATTGATTAGAAATACAAAAGTTTCTTTCTGATTTCTTATGATCTTTTGCTGTTAATATCATCAGGAGTCATAAATCATTCTGCATTGATGCTCTTGGACAGGTATATCTGTCAGACAAATACTAAACATCCCCATGGCATTATGTATATATTTCTCTGTGTGTGCAATGTGAGAGTTATGAGAACAAACAAAATGAATTCTACGTGTCTAAGAGCTTCATTTCTAGCTCATGCTTAGTTGGTGTTGTTTCTGAACTACACAGTCATGTCTGTAGTTTTCCTGTCTCTGAAACTTATCTCTCCAAAGAAAGCACACTGAATTCAGAGGAGTAAAAATGGCTGAAAGTCATTAAATCAGCCATGGAATGTGTCTCTTTAGCGTTAAAGTTATTATTTATTGGGAAGGAAAAAGTAAACTAAGTTAGCTGTGCTTCTTTGTCCAGATGTGTTTTTGTTAAATGCTTATATGGGATATCACACCCCTGAAGGAAGGAGTTGTATCAATGGCTATAAGTCACAAGGCTTTTCAAAGGTAAGGTGAACATACCAGCTCCCACCTTTAGTGACTCTCCATATCAGCATGAAAGCCTTGATGCAGTTTCCTCACCTGGGGGAGTTATAATTTTGCTGCCATGTGTACAGATGACACGTTGCTTTTTACTGCAAACCGTGAAGTGTCCTATCAGCTACGCAGAAAATAAACAGGTGCTCGGGCTCGACATTGCAGCAAGAGCCAGCTTAGCTTCTTAGTGAAGAAATTTAAGTCCTGTGCCTATGAATGTGAGAGCAAAGAGAATACTCTGCCTCTACACTCATTTTATTTTCTCCTGTAGCTGTTTGTAGGGTTTGTCTGTTGTCTCCTGGAGCCAGAACCTACACTGCACGAGGGGATGCAGCAGTATGCACATGTACTCTGCCTTCTGAGACACATTATCATCATTTTCTTAATGATTGTGGCTTTCTGTAATCTGAAAGGAAAGGAATGATATGAATATATAATATACTTGCCTTTTGTCTAAGAAATGTAGGTGTTTTATTCATTTGAACAACCTGGTCAAGTGGTGGCATCCCTGCCCATGGCAGGGGGGTTATCATTACATCATCTTTGAAGTTCCTTCCAACCCAAACATTCTGTGGTTCTGTGATTGAGAAGAAATAAACCTTTTAAATTATTGTGGGTGTCAAAGCTCTGAGCAAAGAATCATTTAAAGGAATCCCAAACAAATTGGAGCAGTACACTGAAATTACCTTTAGAAAATACATACATTAAATACCTTGCTGAAAGATTATAAAAATATCCATGTTTCAAAAAAATAAATTTAATAACAATGTTTAAAAGTAATCTTATTTCAATTAGTATTGAAATCATGCATTCCAAATTCTATTAATGCTTATTTAAGACAGATATCCAGTTATTGTATAAGTGTACACCTACAAACACACACATAGAAGCAGTGAGTTCTTGAAAATGTGTTTTTTTCATTTTTCATTTGCAATTTGAAATCATCTGTATGGAAAAAATAAGAATGTCATGAAAATAGTTTCTAGATATATAAGTACAAGGAAAAAATAGGAAGAAAAAAATGCTAAACACAATTAAAAAACCCCATGAAAATATGATACTACCATGAGTTTTTATGCGGAAGCTTGCCAGATCCTGTCAAATTATTGCTACCATATTTTTAATTAATCACTTTCTTTCATTCAAGTGTTCACCAAACCATCTGAGTTTTTTTTATGCCAGTGTTGGCTGCCTTCAAGAATGTTTTCATATGTTCTAGGTAATGTTGGCCATCAAGTTGAAAGAGTTATATAGTGCCTTGGGCTGTCTACCCTTGGTCAGCTACTGATACATCTCTTTGCCTTCACATGAGTTCTGCTATTAAGTCAACAGAGAGAAAATATAATTTTTGAGCAAATTGCTCCAGGAGTTGAACCAGGTTGTGCCTGCTAGAGAAAAGGTTTAGCAGGCATTAAAGGTCACATCCAACACTTACAGTGGTCAAAGGGATCTTTGCACTAAGTCATAAGCACTGACTGCAAGGTGGTTGAAAACACATCAAGTATGTCATATTTCTACTTTTTTACATTAAATAAAGGAATGATTCCAGACCTACACCACTCAATGTCACTAACAGTTGATTATATGTGCAATTTTTCTTTTCAAACTCATTCTGGTAATTTTTTATTTTATTCTAAGTCTATTCTAAACTCAGATTTGGCATTTCATCTCTGAATTCTTTCCAGAAGCTTATAAACATACAGTTACTTCGCCATTGTGTCATTTTTCATATTGTATTGACACATAAAAACTGTAAGTTTTAATTTAATTTCTAAATATCTGTTTGTGTTCAAGAGGTTTTTTTGTTATGTCAGGTGTTTGTCTCTAACTCTAGGCTGTGCCTTCCTTCTCTCCTGTGACTTAAAATGTATTAATGGAAAAGGGACTGAAATAATTTCTGCCTGTATCTTTTGGTGATGAATGGTGCTACATCCAGTTGGCAGCTGGTCACTACTGGGGTTCCCCAAGGCTCAGTATTGGGTCTAGTCCTGTTTAATATCTTTACTGATGATCTGGTGGAGGTTAAGGATTGGAACAGACTGTCCAGGGAGGTGGTGGAGTCACTACGCCTGGAGGTGTTCAAGAAACGACTGGACATGGCACTTAGTGATGTGGTTTTAAGTGGCATGGTGGAGTTTGGTCTAAGGTTGAACTTGATGATATTGGAAGTATTTTGCAACCTCTATGATTCTGTGATTATATTAACTTTCTCAGGAGTGACTTAGCACCAAAAAAGCTTCCTTGATCTTTCATCAGCCAGGTTTGAGACATATTAGAGCTACTGTCCTTCATATGCAGCCTATACCCCCATTTCCCTCCTCTGAAAACTAGGTTTTGGGAACAAATGACAGAATTGAGCATTACCCAGATCATGTCGCTTTCTCAGGTTTAACTCTGGCAACTGAGTACTGTGTATCCACTCGCTCACTCACCCCGTGGTGGGATGGGTGAGAGAATAGGAAGGGTATAAGTGGGAAAACTCGGGGTTTGGGACAAAGACAGTGTAATAGGGAAAGCAAAAACTGTGCATACAAGCAAAGCAAAAATAGGAATTCATTCACCACTTCCCACTGTGAAGGCAGGTGTTCAGCCATCTCCAGGAGAGCGGGGCTCCATCACGCGTAACAGTGACTTGGGAAGACAAGTGCCATCACACCCTTCCTTCTTCTACCTCTCACTTTATATAGTGAGCATGATGTCATATGGTCTGGAATATCCCTTTGGTCAGATGGGGTCAGCTGTCCCACTGTGTCTCCTCCCAACTTCTTGTGCACTCCAAACCACCCACTGGTGGGGTGGTGTGAGAGGCAGAAAAGGCCTTGACTCTGTGCAAACACTGCTCAGCAATAACAAAATCTCCCCTGTGTTATCAATGCTGTTTTCAGTGCAAATCCAAAACACAGCCCTATACCAGCTACTGTGAAGAAAATGAACTCTACTCCAGCCAAAACCAGCCAATCCTCATAAGGACTCATAAGGAAGCATATCTTTGGATCCAAACATTTGACATAACTAACGTTACTGATAGTGGAAACCTGCAGGAAGTTTTCTATTAATTTTCAAAATCCATGATTCGGCACTGATCAGAAGTGCTGGCAATGGCAGAGCTCTGTGTGCCAGTGTTAAAGGCCAAATCCTACAATCACTGCTGCTATTTCCCCACAGAGCAGAAAGATTTTACTGTAGTGGAACAAGCAGCATCCCCTCTGTGAGGAAGAAGGCTGTTAGATTTCAAGGCTGTATTAGGGTAGTCTTTCTTCACATCAAAATCAGCAAAGGTCAAGAGGGGAGAAAAAGAGCTATTAACGAGATCATTGCATCTTCTTGTTTCTGTGCTATGTAGAAGCAATTTTTTTGTGTCTAAGTTTTCCTTGTTACTAGTGGGTTTGCTGCCCTCCCTCCTCACAGGCATTGCAGCCCCTGATACAACCCTTGATTGCTCAGACAAAGAATCCACTCTTTGGCTGCAAATGCTTAAAGTCTTTGATATCAAGCGAGCCAAGAAAACTAATGCCTAACTGAATCAATCGCTCAGCTGCAAAATGAAAAGCATACTGGATTAGAATGGAAAATAAGAGTAGAGGTGACTTTAGAGCCATGACTTCCCCCTCCCCCTCCGCAGTGGAAAAACTATAATTTCCCTTTATGTTCTCCAATGACAAAACATGAATGATGGCCAATTTTTTTAAAGTGTATTTATAGATGTGCTCATGAAAGGTGCCACACTGACAGCTTGCTGGCCTCTGCTCTTCTATTAAAATACAGTTAGAGCAGAGGCAATGACGAGAGTCCCTTTTATTCTTTACTGTTTTTTCTTTTTGCCTGCTTCCCAGCTCTCTGCTCCAATACCTGTTCACTGCTGCACAACAACCCCTCATTCCCGACTAAATAGGTGCTTAATAAAATCAAAGGATTTTCAGAAAGAGACTATGATAATAAAATAATGTCACTGGAAGTTTTCTCTGCGAGCATATTCATGTTTTATGACACAACCATATCATCAACAGGGTGGAGGAAACAGTCTGTCATGGAGCAAAACTACAGTGCAGGCTGAAACATTTAAATTCTGCAGTATTTACACTGTTACTGCAACAGCAATTTTTGTGTTCCAAATATTCCTAATAGCTGATATATTTGATTATCAATGCTTAAAAATAGGAATCAACGCATATGTTGACTAGAAAAGTGTGTTGAAATCTGTAAAGATACACATTTGGCCCTCAGTCTTAAGATGAAACAAAACTTCCTTCCCTCATTTTGTTATTCTGGGACTAAATTTTCTCATGTTACATAAGCACTTAGAAGAAACAAAGCAAATTACTGTAAATTACTTGAGCAGTTAGAACAAGTATGTGTCCTTAAACAAGTGTTTTCCAGTCTCTCTCATGTAGTTGTGTGATTGCATAACTCTGTAATGTCTCTATTTGGTATCAAAGGAACAAACTACATTCAAAGAAATCCTTTCCATAGCTTTGAAGCTAAGGGCACTAAAATATTTATGCCGTTCCAATCATGGGAAATTATAGTATTTTCCTTTCTTTAAGCTACTTTTTGAATGGTAGGAACAAACCAGACAGCCTGATTTGGTATTGCTATACCACTGGAAAAAATATGAAAACCTGTGAAAATATGTAACACTAAAATCAGATGGATTCAGAGAAGAGAGGAAGAAATCCCACAGATTTAGAGCTTATTTAAATGGGTTTAAAACTAAAATTCTACAAGTTTCATATGCTATTACTACCTCTCAGATTAGAGACAATAGGATGCTATTTGTGGTTACTTGGCTTCAGTCATGTGAAACGCATAGTAAGTGGCACAGTTTTCAGAAGAATGAATTCATGTTGTGAATTTTATAAATAATGAACATTAATATGACTCATGAATACCAATTTCTGTGTGAGAAGACTGCAGGCGTGAAAAACAGAAATATCCTACAGAATGTGTGTCCTCCTCATCCAATTTCCCCCAACCACCGTCTATACCCACTTTTCTTTCTTCTGAAAAAAAGCAGAACAAAACAATGTGATAGAATTATTAGATGTAAGAAAATAATAATGTACAAATTGACATTTAGAAGAAATTAAGGAAGACCAAAACCTGCAGAGTTCACAATAACTGAGATGCTATTTTTCCTGTGCTGTATAAAAATACACATTTGACAGTCCTATATTATGTTCTGTGAATAACAGACTGCCCCAAAAAACTGAATTTATAAACATGCAGAGGCATCACTTCTGATACCCACAGTGCAAGTTGTTGCAGAGTTCTGAGGAGCTCTGCCACTGGCAGAGAACACAGCGAAATACTCACACAGATTCGCCGCACAGATGCTTCTGTAGGAAGCAGAAGGGGTAGTTAAGCTGTGCCTGAAGGAAATTGGCTCAGATTAAACAACATGTGGGTATAATAGGTGTTAAATGCAGCCATTTCCAAAGCTTTTGTATAATATAATATAATATGCTGAACACATTTGTGAAATATTCAATATCAAAAGCGTGATACTTAATGAAAGTCCTGGAGTGGCCTAAAGTCACAGGTAATCAATCAAGAAAGACACAGAGAGCAATTTTATAAAATTTTAATTACCATAGATGGATTAAAGTCTAAGATATTTATGTACCTAGCTGACTTTTAGTATTAATGCTGATAGCTAACAAGAAGGATATCTTTGCAGCATTTGAGAGGAATGAGAAAAAGTGGGTTTAGTTACCAGTTTCCTCATTAAAGATGGGTGCCATTTTGTCTATGATGAACAAAAATTCAGCAACACATTAAGATAGTAATCTAGGAATTACTTGGAAAATAATTCTGATACATTTTCTACTTTATTGAAGAGAAACTTAAAAATCACAACAAAACAAGAATAACTGTAGTGATATAAACAGCAAAGAATCACAGACACAGGCAAAGAAAAGGGGTGTTAAAAAAATTACCTGGAAAAATAAGATGTAGGTAGACCATGGTTAATAAAAATAAAGATAGAGCCAGTAAATGTATTGCTGTTCTATTCTAAAAGGGAACATATTTGGTCAGCAATCAAGGAACTCAGAAATCTCTATGAAACTGAATTTATATTGAATCAGTTCTCACTTTAAGCTCCTAATGCCACTGTTTCTGTTATAATCAAGCACCTAATTTGCTTAAAATAAAACCTGAAAGAAGGAGGCCCAAAAGGCAAGCAGCCATGAATGGATGATAAATTATCCACATATGAAAGAACTTGAGAATTACTTCCATGAATGATTTCTTAGAGAAGTCTAGCAACAACAACACACTAGTTTTTTACATCATTTTCTGTGGATGTTCCCTGTGTTAGGAGGCTAATCTCTGAACAGAATTCCCTGAGTTTCAAAGATTAAAAAGTCTTGAAGGCAATACTAGGATTATCCTAGACAACATTCTGTGATATCTATCAAGAGCTGATATTATGTAATAGAGAAGAATTCACTGAATCTGCATCCAAATCACATTTCTTTTTTGTAAGTTATGCCCCTGAATGTAAAGAGCATATGAACAGAGTCAGGGATGATGGTGAAATGGCAGACATTCAAGAAGATGGTGCTAGAATGGCAAAAATTTCCTTAGTCTTTTCTGAAGTGGAAGACAAAATCATCGTATTATTTCAACTCATAAAAAACAGCCTCTTTCTTAGCAAGCAATATATGGTCTTCACACAACACTGTGAATTCTACTCTGATAACTTGATTGCTTCTGTTAAGGGAATAACTCTTGCTGTCCCATATTCATATGTACTTTGGGTTGTTTGTTTGTTTGTTTGTTTGTGTTTGTTTGTTCAATATTATTATTAATTGCTTTTCTCTCTTATCTCTTGATTTTCCATTGCATTGTTAGAACATTTACATACTGCTGATAAATTTATTTGCCCCAAGTTGTATATTTCAAACATAAAAAACATATTCTTTTTATTTCCTTTTTTAGTCAAGAGCACTTGATGAGCCTGATTTGATTTGGTTTATCAGTTAGAGTTATCACTACAAGTAGTCTCTTATCTATTAAACCACATGTTCCTTTTTTGTTGTGAAGAACAATTTTACTATGTTAAGACTGCAGGCTTGGGAAGGCTTTTGTGCATTTTTAAAGACAATTATATTCATTGATTCATTTATTTCATGTTGCTGTCCATACTACAAAAAAAAAAAATGGTGTCTTTTTATTTCAGAGAAAGCTGTTATCTACATGAAGACTTAAAACAGTCTAAAGGTGGCACTTTCAGAAATACTTTGGCATTGCCAACAGATTTAGCAAATAAGTTGTTGACTTTTTTCTGGTCCTGCTGGAAGCTTGGGCCAATTTTGTCAAAAAACCCCAAGCTCACTGGTAGTTCTTTCAATCTCATACATTATTTTTTATTTATTAATTAAAATAGATAAATGAGTCAATATAATTATTAATGTGTAACAGATATTCCTGAACATCTAACATTGATACTTATTCTGAAATGAGTTTTAATGGATTTAATGTAATCTAGCTATATATAATTGAGCTCTAGGATGATGTTACCATTCTAACAAGAGTAATTAATCAAAAATTACTAACCTTTCTTACTAATAGATAGTAAAAAAAAAAATATTTCATGTGATGATAAATTCCTTAAGGAAACCTGGTAAAAAGGATTAGAAGAATTTTTTTGTTCCCTTGCTAGAAAAATATATTTCTTTAAATGAGGTCACCAATATGAATATGCACAGAATAATTTTAAATTTATACTTACCAACAATTGCACATTATATTTTTTAATGTCATACCTGTCAAAAAGCTGTTTAGCAACAATGCTAATAAAAATGTGTATAGCATGAAGGTTTCTCACAGCAAATGCAACACTTGAAAACATATTTGTAAATTATTTTGCTATATGTACAGTTAAGGGCCTAAATACATGTTCCAAGTACCCTTATGGTAAGAAGCAACATAAACTCTTACCAAGAATAACATAGAATTAAGATTTTAAAGTGAAAGTTTTATTATGATTTCTAAATTTATTTTTTTTACCTTCTAAAGATTATGAAGTAAACTATTTTAACTGTTGAAAAATGTGACGCATAACATATTTACAGTTCCACTTAAAATCTTAGGAAAGTATGTGACAGGCAAAATTTTAAAAGAAGAAACCAGAAGTTGCATTGGCTCATTTATCTACTGTGGACCAACTGGGAAATTTATGCTTAGAGATGCATTTCCAAAACTATTAAAAGATTTAATTTAAAGATACAGTGATGCTTTATATTATATAAGGATAAGAACAAAGAAAGTGTTCTGAGTTTCTCTGATACCTCATTGCCATTGACATTATTATATACTTCCTGCATTTTGTCCTAATAGGAAGAATTGTCAATACTACGTTTAAAATCTGTAATATCTGCAGCATCTTTTTCATTTGAAAAAGCCCCCAACCAATTATTTACAAGAGAAAAAAACCCTCTAAATTATCTGCCTCAATAAATACAAAAGATGTCTTACACTCCTTACTGTAAAATGTCCTCTATTAATGATAATCCTAATAGTTATTTAACTCCTCTAAAGTAAAAGAACCCCACATATATTGGAGCTCTTTTGAAATTATTTATCATCACAGCAAAGCTACAACAGTAATGATTTATTTTGCAAACAAAGTGAAGAACTAAAATAAGGGGAAATGTTTGAGGACTGTAGTGAAAATTTAAATTACTACTCTGATAACACATTTTAAAGGTGCAGTGTATTTTTGTATTCAGATTTTGATACTTCCTTTTTTATGAGAAATAAAATACTAATGAAGCTGGAAAAGAGAGAAGAACCTGTATGTAAGACACAAGGTATATGGATTTAAAA
This sequence comes from Platyrinchus mystaceus, assembly GCA_035041135.1. NCBI lineage: Eukaryota > Metazoa > Chordata > Aves > Passeriformes > Tyrannidae > Platyrinchus > Platyrinchus mystaceus. The sequence continues at coordinate 12,744,030 of JAWWLV010000001.1, forward strand.
CAGAGGCTGGTTACAGAGCTAAGTAACTTTTTTTTTTCTTTTCTTTTTTTTTTCTTTTTTGAGTTCTGAAGCTCTGTAATGATGAAGGACAAAAGGACATAAGTAATGCCCTAGGGCAGACACCTGGCCTGTATCAGCAGTAGTGTGGCCAGCAGGAGCAGGGCCATACTTGGTACTATACTCGGCATGGATGAGGCCACACCTTGAATCCTGTGTCCAGTTCTGAGCCCCTCACTCCAAGAAAGACATTGAGGGGCTGGATTGTGTCCGGAGAAGAGCAACGGAGCTGGGGAAGGGTCTGGAGCACAAGTCTGATGAGGATCAGCTAAGGGAGCTGGGGGTTTTTAGCCTGGAGAAAAGGAGGGGTCAGGGGGGACCTTATCACTCTCTACAACTACCTGAAAGGAGGTTGTAGTGAAGTCAGTCTTGATCTCTTCTCCCAAGTAACAAGTGAAAGGGCAAGAGGAAACGGTCTCAGGCTGTGCCAGGAGAGGTTTAGGATAGATACTGGGGCAAATTTTTTCCATGAAAAGGTGGTTAAGCATTGGAACAGGGAAGTGGTGGAGTCATCTTCCCCTGGAAGTGTTCCAAAAATGGGTGGGCATGGACTTGAGGACATGGTTTAGTGGTGAACATGATGCTGGTACTAGGAGATCTTTGAAGTCTTTTCCACCCTTGACAACTCTATGACCCTATGATTCTATATCCCTACCAAGATTTAGTTTTCATCTGTGTTCGTGTGAAGCTGCTGCCTGTGAATGTGCCTTGGCCCTTTCTGCCCCTGCCCCTGCTGCTGCAGCTCCCTCCACAGCCTCCTGTATCAACAGGTCCCAGGAGTTTGCAGCTGGCTGTGTAAGGTACGTTCTTTTATGAAAGATGACTGCTTTAATACATGAGGAGCATCCCTAGATCACAGAAATCTTCTGTATAGATAAAGTCCTTTTCTTTAGAGACATCAGCTGGACAAAGCATTAAAAGGGAAAAGATGTTCCTGTAATATTCTCTGGAAGAAAAAAAGTAGGCTATGGAATTTCCAGGAAGCATCAGATGAATACATGCTTAAATACATGCCACTAAAGTACAGCTCCTGCTTTCATGGGACACATCTTTCTCAGAATTTTTTGTTTGTACTCTGCAATAGGACGACTTTGCTGATAATGAACGTTTAGTAAACACCAGTAAATCGGAGGTTGTGGAAAATAGAATAAATGTCTGTACTAATTTTCACCTCAGCTGGTGCTGAGGAGTCTGTTTGTGAGGAGTCCTACAGAAATGTTACCTTGTGTCCTCGGGCAGAAAAGCTGTAGCTTCAGAGCTGTCCTGCTGCTGCTCAGCCAACCTCTTGCCAATTCACATAGAACCCTACCAACTTCTGAGGGGCCAAGATTTCACCCAAGCCGAAAATAAAGAGCAGGTCATTGCACTGAGTGTTTACATGGGTACTCTATGAGCAAATAAGCATATAGAGAGGATGTGAATCAAGTTGGTGAGGAGCATCAAATACCAAAATATTCATAACGAGAAAATATTATGTAACTATCGCCAAGTCATCCAAGTAATGATACTCATAACTACTTACATGCACAAAATGCTTACATAAATAAAATTGTTATTGATCTGATAATATACAAATATGAATACTGTTCTGAAATAATTTATTTTAATACAGATAGGATTTACAAATCTGCTGACATGTAAATTATAATATTTATTTGTATTTCTTTATTCCAGCTGTTTCACAGAGCTCTTTTATTGTGCCTCTCTCCTACTGAATAAATTTGCTAATTTTTCCTTTTACTTCTTTCCTTATCTGTTTTGTTTTGTTTTCCCTTTCTTTCCTTATCTGTTTTGTTTTGGTTTGTTTTCCCTGCAGTATATATTTTACCCAAGGCTATTTCTTTTTCCTTTTATTGCTCTTTGCTATTCTCACTATTCACTATCTATTGATAAGAGAGATAATAAACAACCACAGAGATGGGTTGGAAGCAGCAGGGAACAGGGCATGTGGTGAACGGGCAGAAAGAAAGAGGGATACCAAAGGGAAGTAGATTTATGTATCTGGAAGTGCTCAGAAGGACTCTGTGAGTCAGGCTTTTAATGGAAGAGTTTTGCTCTCTCCTCTGTCATGTGTTATTATGAAATCTGTCTCTCATTTAAATCAGAAATTTTCCCATTTAAGATAACAGTACTGATCAAAATTTAGTTGAAGCTCTCAGTAAAAGTGTCAAGTTTATTTTGAAATTTCGGCAATGAAAGCTGTTAGTCAAAAATTTTTCAGCATCTTGACTAGAAATGTACAAGTTGTTGCACTTCGTGTTTGATAAAGAACGTAGCATTTTAATATGTAGCAAATTATTTAGGCAAAGGGATGGAGGACAAAAAGGTTAATGACAGACTTGGTTTTGAAGATGAACTACAAATTAATGCATTCAGTTCAGATACTGTTGGTTACGGTCCAACGGTAATTCATTTATAAAGACTGTTATCTCATCATCAGCTTTAAACACGAGAAGATCAGGAGATGACTTCTTTAAATTAAAAATTTGGCGCCTTGCATTAGGATTAAATTATTGTTTAAAAGGCACCATAAACTTAATAAAAATATGACAGGAGACATTGTAATTTATGCAAATGCAGACTGTTGCAAGCAAAGACTACAGTATGCTTTCTGATGCTTTCATTTTTTGCATTCTGCATTAGTCACAGAAGCCATTTTCACATCGTGTTGTTCAAGAAGCCTAATCAAAGAGGGGAAAAGGAGAGCTTATCAGCAGTAGACATAAAATGTGCTATACTTAGCTTTACTAGGTTAGAATGTTCAATGTGAATGTCTGTATCCAGACTTCTCCTCATAGTAGGTTTCCCACCCATGTCTCTATTTTATCGTATCATGGTAAAATAAAAGGGAAAAAAAAAAAAAAGGGGAGAAAACCTTACAGAATCCATAAGGAAGAATATGTGTTGAAGGCAAATATGACAATTTTCTGGAATTCGTGGTGTTAAAATCTCAGGTACACAGCAACGGATAAAAAATATGTAGTAAAATCTCAATCCTAGGTTTGGTAACATTTTTTTTTTTATGTTTTATTTGCCTTGTTCACTGTAAGAAGTACTTTCCATTCCAAATAACTTGCTCCCACTGGAGGGTTTCTCATGAAAAGATATTCCCCACCGCTGCAGGCCATGGCCCTGCCCTCCCTCTTAGCAATATTTCTTTTGTGTCAGGGTATTCCTTAGGAAGCAGGATGTGCTATTTTGAGTGTGGTTCCTGAGGAGAGGTTATTTCCACATCTGGTCCTTTCTCCTCATGGCATAGGGGAAACCACATGCAGGCAGGAGAGCTCCACGCAAAGATCCGGGCTCCTCATCCTCAGCTGCCTATGTGGAGTCTCCGCACGAACTCCAGCTGGTTCTGTTGTGCAGGCAACACTTTCACTGAGTAAGACATAAATTTGGCAGAATTGCTAATATTTCTCTGATTCTGTAATTAAAGTGCATGTGCTAATGGTTACACAGGAAATTCAGCTTTTAAAAAATTCCGTGCACTAGCTTTGTAAATGAAATACTGGTCTTTCACTTGGAGTTCCGTAATTTGATTGGGGTGAATAAGCAGAGCTGGCAGTGCCCTAAAGGCCCTGGAGAAGGAGGCAAGAAAGTCCAAAAATGTCATTAGAGGTAGAAAGTGACAATTTGGTTAAAGTTACTTTCTCTTCCAAGGGAGTCTTGTCCCATGTCATTACGCGTTGTTACAAAGAGGTAAAACACCTTACTGGTTTTCCCCCTGCACTCAGCAGAGCCACATTTTTCCTGGTGGTGGCAGTCTGGTCATTGCATCTTAGGTACTGTTTAGGCAAGATGCCACAGTTTCCTTAGAGAATAGAAGTGTGTAAAAGGAGCAGGAGCATTTTGGGGGAGGAGGTGTCAGTAGCAGCCGAGTACAGTGGGGTGGGGGGGCAAGGAAGACAACACTTCTGCAGAGAGAGGCTGAGAAGCCCTTGAATGTCAGCTGAGGCTGCAAATAATGAAGATGTCATTGAAAGAAAAATTTTATCCATGAAAGGGACAGGAATTTTTCATAATACAAGCTGATAGGTAATCTGCTAATGATATCTGTCTACTACACTGACAGGACTCAAGTTTTACTTCATTCTTTTCTTGACAACAGTGTCAGAACTTTGGTAACTGCAAGACCATATTATTCTATATCTTACTTTGGAGTTATGGTGGCATAATTTCTTTTCTTAAATGCCAGCACTCTGAGCTGCCCTTCCCTGCCAATAGTTTTTCAGTATGGAGCAAAGTAAAGTATCTGCAGCAAGAAATGTATTTGGATTGGCAAAATCCATAAGAAAACCCAGATGATCTTTACCTTTTTTTTTTTTAGTCTTGCTCAGCAATTTTCAATAAATGATGCCTGAGATATTTCCTTAAGATGATAGAAACATAGGTAATCTGCTACAACATGTCAAGTACCACACTGATCTTGGAATGCAGGCATTACCTAACACTTAAACACTGTAAATTAAGATTCAATTAAGTTGATATAAAACTATGACTTTACTCCCCCCCAAAAAAAAAAAAAAAGAAAAGTAAGTATATAAATATGTATTCTCTTCTGGAGACTAAAACATCCTTAATTATTTGACATGATTTACATAGAATACTATAATGAACAAAATTGAATTAAATAAGAAACTCATTTATTGACGGAGCAACAAAACCTGCCTAGAGCCAGTGATAAACATTTAGAGTCAAGCTCTGATTTGCCTCTAGGGGAAAATACACAAGCAATAAAACTAGACTCAAATGTAAATTCTAACAACCTAGTGCAGTGGCCAGATTATGTGTGTGCTAAAAAAAAAAAAAAAAGCACGAGTTTGATGGCACACTTAAAATTACTAAAAGTGCAACAATTTATACTGTTATCAGAACTGCAGTCAAATCATTAATTGATTAAAACAATGCTGTTTAGATCTTCCTAAAGCAACACTGTAAACACATGAAAATGTAGGTAATTTAGAGCTTTCCAAGCAGGTCGCAAAGCAGAAAGGGATACTTTGCTATAGATCTGGGCCATATTTGAAAGGGTGATAGCTTTGTGTGTAACAAACCTCAGGAATTCTTCACATATGATGATATTCTACTTCAGCAAAGAAAGTAGGGACAATGGTCTGTCTACCCAGGTGTAGCAATAACTGTGTCTTAAAGGGCCAAGGAAAAACAAAGGGATGCATCACTCACAATTTTTCACTTTAGGGTTAGGAATGGGACTGACCCAGTGTAAACAATGACAATAAAGTAATCTACAAAAAAGCTAGTGTTGTGTTTCAGCTGCTGAAACAAAGCTGTTTAAGAACACAGAATCATATAATGGCCTAGGCTGGAAGGAACATTAAGGGTCACCTTGTTCCAACCCCCCTGCCATGGACAGGGACACCTTCCATTAGAGCAGGCGGTTCAGAGCCCCATCCAATCTGGCCTTGAACACTTCCAGTGATGGTGCATCCACAGGTTCTCTTGGAAATCTGTTCCAGAGCCTCACTATCAGGATACACATACATAAGGAACAAAGCAGAATATATACAACACACAATAACCAAAACATAGCTAACAATTTTCAAACCCTGACATCACACTAATGAATTTTTTCCTAATATCTGATCTAAACCTACTCTCTTTCAGTTTGAAGTCCTTCCCTCTTGTCCTGTCACTACAGGCTCTTGCAAACAGTCTCTCTCCATCTTTCCTCTAGGCTACCTCCAGGTACTGGAAGGCCACAATTAGGTCACCTCAAAGCCTTCTCTTTTCCAGGCTGAATAATCCCAATTCTCTCAGCCTTTTGTCATAGGAGAGGTGCTCCATCCCTTCAATCAACTTGGTGGCCTCCTCTGGACTTGATCTGACATCTAGGACATGATTGGACAAACTCCTCTGATATTCATCCCACAGTCTCTAAGACTGGTTTTATTTTTATAAGGAAATGCATCTTGTAAAAGAGATCCAGTGTTGTATCTCTTTGCTTTTTACAGAGGAAATAACAGCTACAGGTCTACTAAGCACTTATATTTAAATATAACTGAATGGTGCCCCAGTTGCCATCTCCTGGACTGAATAAATCAAACCCAATAAACGTTTATAATGATCTATCTTACTCAAGAGCAAAAACAAAAATAACACTATACCCCAGAAATATCTGTTTTTCTGCATAGATTATAAAGATATGAAAACAAATTCTTTGCAGAGCTAAAAAGCTAAATCCCACCCTAGGTAATAATAGAAATTTCACCTCAAACAGACAGCCAAATGTTTTTCTTATTATTGTTTCCCTCTATCTGTTCAACAGTGGCCTTCACCAAGTCTGAAGTTTTACAGGAAAAACTGCAGGATGTTTACTCAGACTTCACTCAGCAAACTAACAGCTGAGCAAACAGATTCAAACACTCCAGCTCTCTTCCCATTTTACCATCCCTTTTTAATAAACTAGAGACTCCTGCCCAAATAGGGATGCCCTTGAAGGATGTAGGAAAGTCTGAGTATGTTTGGAACATGCAGAGAGACCTACTTGTGTTTGTTTTTTAATGACCAAGCTGTGGTTTGGAGACACGTCCATAGCAGGACAGCAGATCTTCCATGAAATCATAGCAATCTCCAGCTAATACCACAGGCACCAAATAGAGATTTTTGGCTTCAGACACAAATTTATAATAGCAATGATAATAAAATGACTTTTTAGCATCTTCAGTCTTTTAAAATTTATTTTATATTCCAAAGAATAATTGAGATACTGAAACAAGAAAGTAATAAAACATGCAAGTATTCGGATTTTATTTTTTCCTTTTTTTTCCCCTTTTTTAATATAAATTGGAGATCAAATTTTTAGCATGAATGGTAACATTAATTTTTTGACAACAGCTGCTTAGTTCAAATTTAATTTTTTACACCATTTTTTGAGAAACTTGGTTCCCTTGCCATCACATCTTAACTATATCCCCAAACAGATTAACATCATGGCAGGATAGCATGTCATGTAATGATTTTAATAACATTTATTCATAAAATTGTTACTCCTCCCAGCTTCTGCCTCAGGGTCTGCCACAAAGCCATGTAGTTCATTAGCAGACACACTGAGAAGTCAATGAGGCAGATACAATGTGTAGATTAAAAAACCCACAACATTAAGTTTAACTCTTCTGCAAACCTTTTAAAACCCATTTATAGGCTTATTTAATACTAAAATTCAATAACGGTGCTTATTGTTTCAGATTGTATGTATTTAGGAAGAATGAAATATAAACAAGTTCTGTATAATATGAGGTAATTCCGGAATTGGGAAAGCTAACGAAGGAGAAAAAAACAACAACAACCAAAAATTAGGAAGATGGAAAAAAAGGGGAAAATATGAGGTGAATGTCCATAGAAAACTTATTAAAATGTCTCATAAGACTTTAAAAAATATTAATGTAAAAATATACAGAAAAAATATTAATCCAGAATAATGATATAATTTTTGTGAGTTGTTAAGTATTTTATATTATCTCTATATATCGATATTATATATTGATGCATATATTTTCTTAAAAGGTAGCACAGGTAGCAAAAGTCTAAAGAAGATAAAAGTAAAAAAAAAAGAAAGTAGGATTATATTCCCTACTTTAGCCATAGAGGGATTTATATTTATCTGTAAAACTTACTTTCTTTTGTGTAAGGCAATTTATGTTACAGTGCACATACATAACCAACATGCCTCATATATACTTAAGTATGGTGTATATATATATATATATATGTATATACCTTATGCTTAGATTATAATAAATATTATTTTACAGTAGTAATATAATTTTTTAAATTAAGGAGCAAGGAAGCATCTCCAAGATAAACATTTGACTTTGTCTTCATGACAAACTTCTCAGGGGATAAAGCCGTGGTTCTAAATCAGCCCATTTGGTCTGGCCAAGGGATTTTTTTTTACTGGGAGCTATGCAAAGTGACCTTTCATACATTTACAGATATGCAACTCAGTTCTCATATCTTGGGAAAACTGATCTTTCTGTCTAATCAGCTTCCGGGGAACTAAATCAGAAACTGAAAAAAACAAAAATCCAAACTTCTCTGCCAACCCACTTTCTTCACCCAGCATGAAATAAGTTAATTGCTCAGATTTTAAATGATCATTGTGTTTGAAACTTCACAAGGTTATACACCTCTTTCTGTAGCAAAATATGTAATTGTTCGTGGAACTTTATTTTTTTCCGGATTTGATAAAAGCAAGTTTTCCATATATGTTGTTTCCTTTTTTCTTGGCTTAGATTAGGTTACACTTTTTAAAGCTTCATTATCAGAAGCTGGAAACAAAGCAAAGGTACCTGTTTCTGGCATTCCCTGATGCAAAAAGCTCTGACCCAGCACCTCAGGGAACGATCCGTGGAAGGTTATTTCGGAACAGTCGAGGTGCTGAAGGAGCATTCAGATACTTCACCTTCCCTACAAAGACACGCTGAGAAAGTTGGGGCTGTTCAGCCTTGAGAAGGAAAGGTGGTGTGGAGACCTCACAGCACCTTCCAGTGCCTGAAGGGGCCTACAGGGAAGCTGGAGCGGGACTGTTCATCAGGAACTGTAGTGATAGGACAAGGGGGAATGGGTTCAGACTGAAAGAGGGGACATTTAGGTTAGATATACAGAAGAAATTCTTGACTGTGAGAGTGGTGAGACACTGGAACAAGTTGCCCAAAGAAATTGTGGATGCACCATCCCTGGAAGTATCTAAGGCCAGACTGGATGGGGCTCTGAGCAAACCTTCCACTAGTCTGGTGGAAGGTATCTCTGCCCATGTCAAGGAGGTTGGAACAAGATGATCTTTCAGGTCCCTTCCAACCCAAGCCATACTATAATTCTGTGATTCCCACTCTGAAGACTGAAAAGTCTGTTAGGCAATGCTTGGATGTGGGAGATGAAGCTGATGCCACCTGGTATAAAAAGTTATGGTGACCTAATCCACTTGAATGTAGAGCAGCATGTTGCTGTACAAGCCATTCTGTGAGCAAGACTGGTGTCAAATACAAACCAGGTGTGGTGATTGCCACCCTCAGCTATATTAGAATTATTTAAGTAAAGACAACAAAATCTAAAATGAGGATAAACACCGAGCCACCAGAAAGGGCTCCAACATTGAATGAAGCTTTAGTTTCAAAGCTTTCACGTGCCAAAAGCTGAATTAATCAAATCTGTGAACGATAACATAAATGAAATCACCTAACATTTGGCAAATACAATTTAGGTTTAGAGTTGGCCTGTAAAGCAGAGGTAAAATACAAATATAGAGAATAAAGAGTGAAACGGATTCAGTGTGGCATCTGCCAAAGTACCACGTTAACTGTTATGGCCAGCATACAACATTACTGTGCTTTAGTGGAAACTGGCTCGAGTATTTTGGACTGTAGAAGTAGAAATGTGTAACTAAAGACATACCAAGATATTTGTGAGATACACTGCTGTGAGCAACGCATGACATGATGCAGATCCACTCAGGGAAAGTGTGCTCTGTCTTGTCTTTGACTAAAAATGACCAGCAATCCTGCTGAGGACATCTCACAAACATTGTTCAGAAAAAAAAAAAAAGTAGATCTATAAATCAAAGAAATAAATCAGAAAAAAAAAGTTATTTGTCCTAAACTCATCCAGGTAGTATAAGCTAGGTAGAAGACCTCAAATTGTTAAACCAAATTCACTTTGCTGATTATGACTACAATGCTACCTTTTCCTGTGGGTTATAGTAGGTAAAAAAAAAAAAAAAATAAAAAAAAAATCAAGCCTTTCTCTCAGTATTTTCCAACTTGGATGGTACCAAAGTATTTCAACACCACTCGCTCACATAAACGCTCCTATGTGTCAGCGCCATGTTTGTTGCTTTGTATTTTTGTTGGTTTGCATTTGTATAAATAAATGCAAAACTGTATTTCTTCATATAGATGTCATAATCCAGAATTCACAATGTGAGGAAAAACCCCATAATATTCTCTTATGTTAGCCTAAGAAGTTTAGATGCAGATATCAACAACATCGAGATCTGCTCTTACGGAGCACAGCAATAAATACATAAATAAATAAAAAATACCAGTCTTTTCCTCTATTAAATATAATTCAGCAAGAGCAATGAAGAGCCAAAGTAGCCAGGATCCATCCAAAGCTTGACGCTTTTCACCCCAGGAGACTTCAGATGCAGTGTCAAGTGTTTGTCTGAGAAACCACAAACTCTCTCTTCTCTTTCTACAAAGCCAGATGATGACTCTAAAAATTGCCTCCTACCCATCTGTTCATTCAGCTGGTATGTGGCTTCCTTCTCCCCATTTTTTTTGTCTTTTTATACAAAATGCAAATTTTCAGGTCAAGAACGTGCAATATTTAGAATAAAAAAAACGCCTTAGGCTTGACAAAAGTACTGACTCTCAACAAAGGAGTGTTCTTCATTTAGGTTCTCAGAGATATAAGCAGAGTAAGTGAATATGCCATCCATGATGAATTACTGAAAACATCAGCAAAGAGCAATTACTGTATGTCTGATCTTAATTTGGCTTCCAGTTAGAAATACGATACCTTATGTAAGGTACCTCAGGGAACAGATGCCACCAAAGAGCAACGAAAAGTGTTAAATATTCTGTGGATGGAATTCACTGCTATAGCAGTTTCCCATGGGAGCAGATGCAAGTTTTCAGGCATTTTCTGAACATTAAGGACTTGGCAGTATTTTCAAATCCCACCACGAGAATTCTTATCTTACCCATCATTAGCTTAACTTCATGTTAGATTGCAGTGCCCATCTCCACAGAAGGGAGAAGTCTGGCTGCTTCCTCGGATTGGAATAAATGTGGTTTTATTGTGCACCCTACATATTGTATGAAAGGAATATTTCTTCAACTAAGCTATTAAAAACATACTAAAAATATTCATAACTGCAGCAAAACAGGCAGCAGAGAATATGATAAAAATATGCAGTTCTCTTGAGTCATGAAAGTGGTTATTCTGGGAAATGTTTGGTTATATGAGTACTAAAGCACAAAATGAACACATTTTTTCAAGTCAGCAGAGCTTCTGAGAGCTCTATAATTTGTTTTTCTTATTTTTTTTCCTGCATAAGCTACATTTTTAACAATGCTGAGCACCTTTCACTTGTGTGATTTGTACAGATAATAAGAAAGTTGGTCTTGTCAGTCTGAGCAATCACGTTTTGATAATTTTTGAAAAGCTTCAATTTTCCAGAAAAAAACCCCCAACCCCCCAAAAAAAACAACCCAAAAAAGCAAGACCCTAGATTTGCCTTAGCAGATGTTTGGCCAAAGCCTGCAATGATTTTGAAAGAGTCAGATTTCAGTGCTTTATAATGTATCATAAGCTGTATTTATCAAATAAAAGGAAATAAATGCTATATTCTCTATAGCATTGCTACTTCCTTTTCTTCTTTTAAGAACATCATTGGAAAAAAAATCCCTTTTTTTTTTTTCATTGAACAATTCATCTTTCTAGTTCTTCCTGACACTAACAGTGAGATCAAACAAAACCTGAAGGTAACAAAGTGTGCAGTGTTGTGAGGGCTGTCGTTGTGCTCTGATGTTGGCAAATTACAGCTGATACATCTGGTGCTCCACTTCAGAGGCGTGATTGGTCACGGTCTGTGTGCTGGGTAATTGCATGCTCTGTTGTACATAATAATGTTTTTCAATTGGGCTTGTTCTGCATAACAGAGATCCAATTATTATATAATTCCTACCTCTGCACGTTAGTATATTTCAATTTTCTGGTTTAGGAGCAAAACTTCCTACAAGTTGCACAGGAAATTTGGGATAGCTTGAATACCAGTTTCTCTCTCGTGTATTACCATACAACCTACAGATGAAGAACAAAGAGACCACGTTGCCAAAGTTTGCCATAGAACTTTTCCCAAGCATTTCTCTGTAGAAATGGAAGTACGTGTTGGATTGGACAAATATGGAAAGTTGTTTGTCTGTTTTCTAAAATATTCCATTTTTTTTTTTGTTAGTTGGTTTCCCCCTCACTCCCCATCTCATTTCAGTTGGATAGAAACTGAACAAATTTAAGTAGTGGTAGAGACCACTCTAGTGGTTTCTAAGACTTATTAAAATATATTTTATCAATTAGAAGCATTTATGAAAGCTTTCCATTTAATATACTGCATAACTAAATTCCATCACCCTCCAACATACACATGCAGTCAACTGCAAAACTCCTGTACATTTATCATACCTTTAAGGGACCACTTTGTACTAGTTGCCCGTCTCTTTAATTTTAATTCCATATTTCTTGTAGAATATAGTTCAGGTGAAGTACACTGAAAGCTTAGTGAATTGTCTCTCTTATGTAGCAAACTCCAAATATATTTTCCACTTATTTTAAAAATCTCACTCAGACAAAGAAGCACTTTTTAGCTATCAAAAGATGTAATCTAGACCTGATGTTTCCTTAGAAATGTCAATTGAGCATTCTGATGATAGACTGTACTAAGTCTGTGCATCAAAGAGAGGATGTATTGATCCATTGATTACAACATTCAAGAGTTATCAGATTTTCTTGGGAAAGAAGGATGTTCATATGAGGAATTAAGGAGAAAAAAAGTTAAACCAAATTAGCAAAGCATGATTGAATAAAATATCTATAGTTCTATATCTTCTGTCATTGGGTTTTTCTGGGTTAACACAATACATCTTTCCTACATAGTATTTATTAACCTGTTGAGTCTTTATTTTACAGAAAGCAGAAAAGCATTTTTGTGCAGACTAGAAAATGGAAGGACAAACCTATTGTTCATAAAAGCTGTAATGAGTGAGAACTGCATTATAGTGTGAAGATACAATTTAAGAACAAATGCTTTGACACTTTTAATGGTACTGGAGATAAATATGGTTTCTATAGAACAGATCTTGGCAATCAAGATGAATATTTAGCTTAGTACAATTTTGTTCCACTAGACAAATGAATCAAGATGAAATTAAATAGATCCACTTGTCTGTTTAAAATAAGTCCCTAAAAATCATTATGGCTAAACATATTAGGTAGGAAGCACTTGAAAAATTAAAATTTACAAGATGACATAAATTTATTGAAACAAGCAGAACATATGTTGCATACAAGTCTTGTTGCTGCCCTTTGTATTTGAAAGTTCAGCGTTTTAAGATGTACATGTGGGAAATAAAAGAAAGGTTAAAAGGAGAGTCCTGGAAGGGAAGAAAAATTAAACAAATCATTTAACAACAAATGCTATTGATAAAAAAAAAAAATCTGTCAAGAAATAAAATGCCATGACAGGCAGTCCAATTGATACATTAAGTACTCAGGGCTTGTCTTAAGACTCACAATTCATTATCAAATACCTTAGGAGGAAAAACTTACTTTCACTATGAAAATAAAATACAATCGATTCTCATACTCTCTCTGTGTGCTTTTAAGTTAAAAAAGAAAAGGTTGACTTAATGGAATTTGGCAAATAGAACTAAGTTTAACAAGGTCGAGTTCTCTATGATTAGGTTGTGCTGGTTAATTAGGATATATTGAACTGGGAAATCAACTTGCAGATGAAACGTTCCCCAAAGATCTGATTATACACAGCAGTTTTTAAGAGCGGTGGCTGGTGCTTAGCAAGTCTGGCAGCTGGCAGAACTAAAATCTACTAGAGGATAAGAGATCCTTGAAGATGCAGAGATATTTTAGGAATAAAATATAACTGAATCACAGGAAGACTTCACCATAAAGTTTCTAGAGCCTACAAGAAAGATGGAGAGAGACTATTTGCAAGATCCTGTAGTGACAGGACAAGGGGGAATGGCTTCAAACTGAGAATAGGTTTAGATTAAATATTAGAAAGAAATTCTTTAGTGTGAGAGTGGTGAGGCACTGGAACAGGTTGCCCAGAGAAGCTGTGGATGCCCCATCCCTGGAAAGGTTTAAGGCCAGATCGGATGGAGCTCTGAGCAACCTGGTCTAGTGGAAGGTGTCCCTGCCTACAACAGAGGGCTTGGAACTAGATGATCTTTCAGGTCCCTTCCAACCCAGGCTATTCTATGTTTCTGTGTCCTTTTAAGAATAAAAAGTTGTACAGAGTGCTTTCATTATTTCCAGCTGATTTGTTTTGTAGGCCATCCAAGTGCCATGTGCTAAGATGGTGTGCTGAAGCATCCCACTAGGCAAGTGTCTAATAGAAGACCGTATCTCCCTCTCTGAACCAGGCCAGGCATGTCAAGCATATCTTCAGAGAGAAGACATTAATATTTAATTAACATAGCATAATTAAGATTAAAAAGTTCTTCTGAGCAAGAATTTTGGATAATTAAACTGAACAGCCATCTTGATCAACAGAACTATATCTAAAAGAAAAGAAGCCCTTGAACAAAAAAATAAAGCCTAGGGAAGCAATAAAAATGTAGGATAACAGCTAAAGCTGAAAGCTTCTGTTGCTGCTGCCCAAATCCCAGATTCACTTAACAGATTCAAACAGGAATAATGCCTCTAAAAAGCTCTAGTGTAGGCAGAAGAGGGACAGTGTTTCTTAATTTTATTATCTGATTATTGGAATGTTGACATTATCTTCCCATCAGAGACTTTCATATATGAATTTGACTTATGAAACTAGTGAGGTAGATTTTCTCTATCTATCTGATTTCTGGCAGGTAGAGATTTTGCAGAAACAGATGAAAGGTTACACATTAGATGACGATATATACTGTGTTTTAAAATCTTGAGAGAAAGATTTCACCTGTTAAAACTAAGTATATGTGTAAGACATGGTTAGAAGCTGTTTAAATATAAACAAATATAATTTACAGGATTGAGAATGAACTAGAATATGAAATAATTTATTCCATACTAATTTTATGCTTCTTATAAGCTTATGATTCTTTCTGCAGTGGCTTTGCTGGTGGAAATGCCAATAATGAAGCTTGAAATTTTCCACATATAATCCTTTCCCTCTTAATAACCCAAACTGAGATGGAGATAACTAAATTACATAATATGGGCACAGACAGAGCAAAAATCACATCTCTTCCTTCCCTTCCATATTATGCAATTCCAGCCAGGGTTCACAAGATGATGTATTATTTGCATGAAGGCAGAAAGAATTCAAATGAAGCAATTATTAGACAAGAATACTTGATAAATTGTAGCAATATGTTCAGTAAAATGTACCTGACACAGTTATTTCTAGACAACCACCTCAATAGTCTCAAAAATTTATTGTTATGAGAGTTTGAGGCAACAATGCCTTCATTTTAAGCAAAGAAGGATGACATGACACAAATATTTTCTTAAATCCTCAACAGTAGATATTTCAACAGATGCAAAATCATGGTGCAGGTACTCAGCTTAGTATCCCTGTTTCCCCTGAAATAATTTATGTCACTTCAAGATAGAGCTCTGCCTTTGCACTCATACCCTTACACATGTAATAGCTAAAAAAAAAAGAATATGCCTTGAAATATTGTGTTATCCTTTAATTAAAAAATAGCATAGATGTTGCAGTCCCTGTGACCTGTTTTCCTACAATTTGGGAGCCAAACCATCTCTTTACAGGCTGAGTAATTCTGCTGCTCTCAAAGCAGCATTGACAGTGAAAACAAAAATTTTAAGATGAAGTCAACCTTTCAAACACCAGCCAGGGAAATCCAATTAATTAGTTTTCATTACTTTCCCAGTGGAACACCTGTGGTCTATGTGGGGGTGTATGTGTATATCTATATATATAACTGTATCTATATCTATATCTATCCTGCTGTTTTGGGAAGTCCACCTTTGCTTCAACCCCAAGCAAAAAAGCAGATTCCCAACACTATCACTAGTGATGAAGACCATCTGCAGGAGACAATCTGCTGTAAATTCTCATCCTGTCATGTCAACACACTGGAGATAATAATCACAGAAGTTTCTTGATTCCCTAGAATTTTCCTCAATCTCACCAGCCACAAAAAATTCCAGCTATTTAAATCTCTGCTAACCTTAGTGGTTATTAAGATGCTAGGGAGTTATTGTGCCATGAGTCCAAGTTAAAAGGGGAAGAATATTGGGAGAAGAGACAAAAATCAGAAAGCAATTGGAGATACTAACAAAATTTACATACTTTGAGATTTTCTGTTACCCCAAAGAAGATTATCTCCAACAAGAATAAGCACACTTCTGACAGATAAACCTGATCTTTAATAAATGTTATTGTCATACTTTCTCTCTGTAACTACATTAGGCAGAAGAGAAGTTAGGCCAGCTTTGAGAATTCAGATTCAGATAACACTAGAGTGTCCCAGTCAGTGTTTCTGTCAGCCCTGGTATCACTGCAGTTCTCCTTGTCATTGACATTAAAACTAAATATATTTATTCTATTGTGTTATAAATAGTAAATTTGATAAAAAATGACGCTTGGGCCATTCCAAAATTATTAGGAATTTCAGAAAAAGGTCAAATACTTGAGCTGATAGGGAGAAGAAATTGTAAAATAATATATATAGAAAAGGCTGTGATAGCTCTGTTTTATCAACCAACTAAATATTATGACAAATAGTCTTCCATAGATCCCTGCCTGGGGAAATCAGCCTACACTTTTCAGTTCTTAAGGAAGGGATGCACAAGGATGCATGTTTGTAACACAAAACCTAATATCATTATAAAAAAGAGGGAATTGCTCAGTTTAACTCTGTTTTACTGAAACCATTCAGATTTTGAATCAGTTTGATCTCAAACAGTTCTTTTTCTAGTTCAGCAGCCAAGCAACCAAATGGAAAGGTTAATACAGACATAATTATCACAACACCTTCCAGAAAAGACTATCCATTATTCTCATAGATGGTGGAATTTATATATATATATATATATATATTATTTTTTTGAGAACTGCTACAGGTAAGTAGTTCTTGCTTGTGTCCAAACAAGCAGCTGATTCTTCAATTTTCAGATTCAGCGGGCACAGTCCCTCAACCCTCAAACATGCAGGTTTCTTTTAACCTCAAGTATGCAAAAGGAATATAGCAAGCCACTTCTTCCAGAGGCAGAATGAATGAATCTATCAAGCCAATGAGTGTTGTGCCATCTGCCCCTTATACAGCAAGAGCATTAATCACAGCAGACTTCCCAGCTGGGCCCATCTCCTATCCTTAACCAGATCCATGAATCAGCAGGGCAGGGAGCGAGGGAAACAGTAGACTGGACCAGTGGTACAAGTTTCTAGTGTAGACCAGGGGTGGGTTCATGCATGTGAACTCCCCCAACATCAGAGAAGAAAGCTGACTCTTTCTGCTTGTTTCATTAGTGCCATTTATACTATGAGGTAAAATGCTCCGTTTTGAACAGACTCGCAGTAGGAGCCGGTGTTGTTGAGTAACATAAACTGACCCCAGCTGAGGATGAGAACCATCCACATGTTCATGGTAAAGCTTGGGCAAGAAATTGCAGTTTCATAGAATCCTTTTCACGATATCATTCAGTTTCCAGGCAGAAATTCACGAACAAACACATTCATATGTAAAGATAAAATGGATATGAGTGACATTCTAAAATGTTCCATAGGACTAGAATGTACTATTTTTTTTTCAATAAGAAACCAGTCTGTTTTAGTTGTTTTGTCACTTCATAATCCTCCTAGTTACCTCAAGCTAGTCACTCACAGATGTTTCCTGGCTCTCTCTCTCCTTGAAAATCTGTGTTAGATTAAGCAAGTCTAATAAAAGACAATAAGTCCTTTAGGCAAAAAAGAGGTATATTTTCAAGTGAGATATCACTAACTTTAGTTTCCAGGATTTACAAGAATACCAAGCCTCTTTCTTCAGTTCCTTCTCTTTGAAAATGGATGTGTGTATCCCTTGGTAATCTGAGGACCACAGAATCAGAAAAAAAGTCATGAGATAATGGTAGGGTTTATCAGATAATTAGTATGCAAAAGCAGGAAATTCATAAAGCACATCGTTTAGAAAATCAAAGCAATTTCATGTTTCACTCTGATAAAGTTTGCTTCCTGAAATAAAAATGCTTCATTTTAACTTTATCACTTTGCTGGTCTTTTAGATAACATCAAAATGATTTATAGGCTGGACTGCAAACCTCTGTTCTTGAACCTCAGTAAAATTGTTTTGGAAGGCTTCTATGGATCAGATGGCTTGATGACATTTCTTGTTTCCCTTCTTAAAGCATCTGGCAGTCTGAGCATGTCAGTACTTGTATATCCCTACATTTCTGGGCTATTCCTGTCCAACTGATTGCACTTACTAGGGAAATATTTTAATATCAATGTTTAGAGTTTTCAGGGTAGCATTTTAAAATTTCAAATGAGAGTATGAGATTTCTCTGAGTTACAACATGACAATTTCAAGGGTATTATAAATCAATACTTATTAGCTAAAAGTATGTACCAAGGCAAAGAAAACAGATGCTCAATGGCACATAAATCCTGCCTGATGTTCAGTGACAAAAGAAAATAGAAATACAAGGAAGTTAATTTCCCTTTTTTCATGACCACATGTACTATAGCAGCCAATAACACCTAATATTTCTCTGCATGTTCTGTTTTTATTGCCTGTGCAGTTCCTATTCATATGCAGTCTAAAACCTTTTTATATACTTGCTCAGCTATTTCCATGAATAATATAATTTACCAGTAATTTTCACAGTCTAATTATTCATTACATTAAAAAACATTTCCTTTTATTAATTTGAAACTGTTTGCCTGGTAATTTTAACAAATGCCCTTGTGCTCATTTTATGAGCCAAACTGATTTGCATTCTCTAGAACAATAATTTTAATTATTTTCCCTTTTCCCCCTAAGACAAAACAGAACAATCTGGAGTTCCTGATGTACTCTCCTACTAACTTGGGATAAGCAGATGCCTGACTTCAATGGGGACCAGTCACATGGCTGCATTTACACGATTACAGCTTAGCAAATGATAGCTGTCATTTCTACAATGAAGGTTTTGTACCTGTAACAGCAAAGTCTGTGCAAAATTAGGTAATAAAAGAGGCTTCTACTTTTGAAATTTTTGACCATAGGTTTCAGACTATAAGGGTCACCAACATCTTGTTCACATTTCTATATATTACCAAATTTTATGTGGCTCGTCAGTGATTTTTATTTATTTCATAAACAAGTATTTTTTATTGAAAAATTAGACCATAATTTATCTTTTCCCCTTTGTATCACAATCCAAACTGAAAGCAATTTTTGATTTTCAAGCCACCTGATAATAAAATATTTCTTTTCATGCTTTGAAAGGGTTTTACTGCTGCTGTGCAATACCCATTTATTCAGGTGTGGACACGTTGGCTTGGAAATGAGGAAGGTGAGGGCAAACCCACTCCCAGCACCTGGGGGCTGGCACCTACAGCCCCAGCCTGGCTGGAAAGGGGGGTTTTGGGAAACCTGGCCTTTCCACCAGTAAATTGTGTTTGTAGCCTCACATGCCCAAGGACATCAACATTCAGACTCTCTCTTGTTATTTCAGAAGGGTTTTCTTGGTATAAAGATAATTGAGAGAAGTCAAAATTCCTCTACTCTTTTTTTCATGCAATACACAAGTTAGGGATACATGCAATACACTCCTTAGGGAATAAGACAAGCATGGTTTTTTCAGTGCTAGGGCAGCCGCCTTCTTCCTAAACCCCATTTAATCTTTTTTCCTCTTCTCTCCCCCTTTCTTTAAGCATGATATTCAATTTTGTTTTGCTGTTTCAAAGCAGTGATGAGAGCTAACAGTTGATCTGAATAAAGTCAGATCAATTGGCTGTTTTGGGCCACTAATCTAGTGTCTAGATCAATTACACATGTTAAATAAATAATATTCTTCATCATGATAAGGATGAGAGAGGAGAAAAACTCTTTTGCAGTAAACGAGTTTGAGGAACCTTCAAATAGTTCACAAGGGTGCCGGTACATCAATCCAGGAGAGCTTTCAGGCATAGATGAAATATAATAAAATACCTGCATGCTAACACAAGAAGCATGAAGGACAAACAAGGAGAAATTGGAAGCTGTGACTAACACAGAAAAATGATATAGGAGAGTTGACAGAAACATGGTGGATGTACGACCTCACTAGCTCATAAACATGGTGAGTTAAAGCCCAGCATTACCAGCTCAGGATGAAATACAAATGTATAAATTTGCACAATTGAGAGAATGAGAGTTGAGACATGAAAAACAAAGTAGAATTTCAAAGGATTTGTATGAATCCACCCTAAAAATCCTTACATTTATTATGAGGGGATCAAGCTGTGACGGATCCCAGTGCTTCTGCTGAAAAGTAACACTCAATTTGAAGACCAATTTATAAAGAACTAAATAGAAGGAATGAAATTATAATAAGTAAACAAGACTGCATAGATGTGCAAGAAAAGGTGATCAAAAACCTGCAATGATCATTGTGGTTCAAAGAGGAAGAGAAAGAACTTTAACCTGTAGATAAAGTTACATATTGACATTCCTATTCTGCTAGAGTATTTGTCTGTAAATATTACACAGGAGTTAATCATTGGCACAGCTTAACTATGGAGAACTACCACACAATTATTCTGTTAAGTACCTAATGACACTTTTATTCTTCTGTAACATTGGGTGAGAAGAGACTTAACAGTAGAAACAAGTTAAAAACATGCCAAGACCCCTCAAGTGAATCTGAGCAGTACATATAACAAATAATAGTAGATATAATCATTGCTATGAAATCTTTTTAAGTCAGTTCATCCAGTTTTTCTTCAGTATAATTAGCAAAAGTGAGTCAAAAAGTCAGTTTTACAAAGTTGGAAGTAGTGAATAATGCAAGCAGTATTCACACAGATATTATTGTCAAATGGTGGTGCAACAATTTTAACAGAAACACCAAATTTTTTAAAGGAAAGACATTATCATGACTTCAAATCTTTTGGCAAATCTGTGCCAAAGTTCAGAATCAAATGCCTAGAGAAAAAAAAATCTATTAACAAAACTGGTGAAACACTTACAGACACATCTCGCATACCTTCTTCTAACTATATTAATACAAATATATTTTTGGAGTTAAAATATTTCCTGCTTTAATTATTAATTCAAATATATTAGCAGAACTATATAAATTTTTCCCTTTCAATTTTCTCTGCCAGCCACTTACTGCACAATGAGCAAATTTTGAAATGGTATCAAAGGAAAAAGCAAAAAATAGAAAAATCCCAATCTAAAATATTTATGAACTTAAAAATAATAAAAAAATCCCACTTTTTTTTAATTGAAGCGACAGCAAATAAATCAGAAGGATGCTAGCTCAAAATCTGAGAATTAATGAAGGGCAAACCAAAATGAATATATATTTTCATAAAACAACTAGAAATTAAATTTATATATATATAGGAAATTGTTTCTCATGAAGATACATATTTTCACAAGACCTGAGAGCACTTCATAACTTTTTAAAAAGGGAAATTTTTAAAATAGGATAATGTTGAAATCAACCTACTCTTTACACATCCTTTAGGGGGGGCTGAGAATCTTCACATTAGAATACTAGAATCACAGGAGCACTTTTAGTGTGTTATTGAACTACTTGCTACACTATATCCAAACTTCATCTAGGTAATAATCGGTCAGCACAAATTATGAATATTGACATATCTAAAAATCTAGACCCAATAATATTTCACAGATATATGTTCCATTTAGAAATATCTTGTACATTTGTTAACATGCAGATTAGAAGAAAATATACAGTCCAATGGGGAAAACAGAGTTTTGGGACAGTGAGCTGTGAGTTAACCAGAAAAATACAATCTTATCTTGTAACAAAGCATTTGAATATAGCTAAGAAGTGAAAAATTAAAAGGTTCCTTTAATTAAGAAAAATATCCACATACTGTCTTCTGGATAAGAATACAAGAGACTGAACTTCCAAGGGAAATATTAAATCTGTCTGGATTGCCTGAAAGTCTTGAAAAGAGAACTGTCTATAAAAGCTGACATACTCCACTGAAGGGAAAATGAATGTACAGCCTCAAATGCAGGCTCAGGGCTTGTGATCTCCCCCTGCCAGGGGGAGAGAGCAGCAATGAGTGATCATGGGACAGAAAAATCACTGCCTCTAATTTAACACTGAAGTCATACACAAAAACTACCCTGTCCTGGCTCACCAGAGTGACCCTGCTCTTTTTTTCCTTCCTTCTGGCACCACAGGCATTCCCTCACTCAGCCCGGGTGCTGGTGTGGGAAGGGGATGCAGATGGCCGACTCACTTCACCCGTGCAGTCAGGCACAAAGTTAATTCCAAGAACAAGGCAAGTCAAACCAGCAGGAACTGCTCATGTAGTGCAGTCTTGGGTGACAGATTATCCTATAGAGTGTGTCACAGCCCTCTGCCTTTGCCACACGTGCTCAGCCCTTGCAACTCAAAATGATCACAGGGAGGACATGGACCTGTTGGAGCGAGTCCAGAGGAAGTCACCAAGTGGATTAGAGGGATGGAGCACTTCTCCTATGATGAAAGACTGAGAGAATTGGGATTTTTCAGCCTGGAAAAGACAAGGCTTGACCTAATTGTGGCCTTCCAGTATCTGAAGGTAGACCACAGAAAAGATGAGAGAGACTATTTACGAGGGTATGTGCGGACAGGACAAGAGGGAATGGCTTCAAACTGCAAGAGAGTAGGTTTAGATAAGATATGAGAACATTCTTCCCTGTGAAGGTGGTGAGTCACTGGCATGGGTTGCCCAGAGCAGCTGTGGATGCTCCATCCCTGGAAGTGTTCACGGTCAGGTTGGATGGGGCTTTGAGCAACTTGGTCTAGTGAAAGGTGTCCCTGCCCATCGCAGAGGGGTTGGAACTAGAGGATCTTTCAGGTCCCTTCCAACCCAGGCTATTCTTTGATTCCATGATTATGGAGTGGTAACTGCAGTATATTCCATCGTTTTGCCTGAGAAATCAACCTACATTTACACTGCTTACAGTCCACTATCAAGAAGAGCATGACCATTATCCAACCACATTACAAATTCAACTACATCTTCATTAGAGGAAATAGGTTATGTTTTGACTGAACTGACTCACAAAAAAAAATTAAAAAATAAAGTAATAAGCCCCATTAGAGAGTCTTCAGGAGTAAAACTACTAGGCACAGACCTTTCTGATTTAAATTATCACATTACTTAATCCTAGCTAATTCACAGAAATAAGAAAGAACATTAAACAATTATTGGAGCAGTAATAAAAGAAGTAGCAGCAAGCTATTAGTAAGATTACAAACCAAATGAACAAGTGATAATAACCATAGAAAAGAAGGACAACATAAGATAATAATGAGTTAAACAGCACCCGCTTAATAACAGCTTTCAACCCAACATACCCAAGCAAATGCACTCACAGTCTGGCCTTGGTGGGGTGTGAGGCATGGAATGAAATTGAAATATGCTGTGAAAAGCTAAGTTTTTAATCCATTGTTTTGAGATATTACCTACAACATTTTCATAAGTGTTTTTTGGAATGGAACAGAGCTCATTTTCTTAAGATTTTGCAGGTGTGAAGAGGTCTAAAATGGTAGGAATCATACGAAGCTTTTCAGAAAAATGGCTTCATGAAGGTCAGCAGGAGCAAAAAACTTTCTTTCATTTAGTTCATTAGGGAAACCAATCATTACAAGATTTTAAGATAAGTGAATGGAGACCTGAATCCAAAGCGGATTTCCTTCTGACCCACTCCTTACTAAATACATACAGTTCTCAAGCAGACATCATCCAGACCTGGGAAATACTCAATATTAGCCCAGTTGGGAGTAGATTAGAGCAGGAAATCAAGGCCACTTTGTGTCATGATAGGAACTTTAGATAAAAATAATAAAAATTAAAAAATCGTGCTACACTCATAAAGATGTTTTTCTTGAACAAATTCTCTTGCAGAAAGCAGAATCTTTTAATGATTTCTTATTTTAAAATTATGTATTTACTTAGTAAAAGAAAATTTCAGATGTGCCATTTTAGATGGAAACCCTTACCCCTCCAAATACAAGGTCAACACCATGAGTTGCTGAGTAAGAATCTATATTGCCTGTAACTAAACCTTTATTCCATTTTTAAAAAATATCTTTTATCTCACTTTTCACAGCTACATTCTGCTTTTAATACATATAATTATAAATCCTAGTTATTTTTCAAATGCCACATTAAAAATATAGAGGCTCATTTCCCTATTGAGAGACAACATACTTTCCTACAGTTTACTAATAATTGCTCTTTGAAAAATAACAAGTAGGTTTTACAAAATCTTTCTGTTCTTTAATATACTGTATTTTTTAATGAATGATAATAGGAAACAAACTCAACATTTGTAAATATAATACTATATATCTGGATATCAACGTTGTGGAATTCAGTGTGCACGATTGTCTTAAGATGAGAGGATTCCTGAAACCAAGAGAAAATGAGGAATTTTACTAAAATAAGGGATATCTTGAACTCCATCATCAATGGATAGGAATTACAGTATGATCTCCCCTAAATTATACTGACAATATTTTCAGTAGTGTCCTTATCAATGACTGGTTTCTGCCCAAACACTGCAGGAAGAAATCGCACTATGGGAATCAATTGTCTGACAAAGTATAAGAGGTTTCTATTCATAAAATCAAACTAAATGGTCTTTCAATATATTGCATTGCATACTTAGAAGAAGGGTTGAATATGGATAGATACTTTATGCTAATTGTTTGCTTATTTTCTTTTTTTGCTACTAGGAGTACAGTTCCTTAAATGAAATCTGATTTTTTTTCTGCACTGGCTATATTAAAATTATTTTTTGCTATTATTTCCTGGTTAACAAAAGCAATAAAAATACACAAAGCAACCACACAAAATAGATTCAGCTGAGATAATTGTAAAGTTTAATGTTATTTTTTCTCATCTAAATGAAGAATTAAGTTTTTTACAGCAGTTACAATGCCATATATTATGAATCCACTGAAACCAAAAAATGCCATATAATCTCTTTTCTTATCTAATCATGTAGTGAAATAAAGATCCTGTAATTAAGGTCATCAGCTGACTAAGGCACCACATGGAGCAATATGCCATGAGAGGGTAATGACTTTTATAAGTGATTTGAACCACAGGAGATCAAACAAGCTGCAGTAAAATGTCTGTATTCACAATTTCACTTTCACATTATTTGGGTTAAAAGTTCTGAAAAAAATTATTTAAACAACTCAGAAACAAGGAGTGGGGTGTCTTTCAACATACATAAGTAGATACTTCCACTTTCCTTCACAGTTTAAACAAAAGCAAATCTAGGAAGTGCAGGAAATACAGATTGCAATATAGTAAAAGTACAATCTAATGTCTGCAGGAAAAAAAAAGTATATCTTCATCATTATTTTTAGTTGAAAGACATCTTAATCTCTCTGGTTTCTCTAAGGAGATGTGGTGCATGTCATGAATTTTATGTATATACGTGCCTCTGTCTTTCATTCCTTTTTAATTTGTGAAGTTACCACTAATCTATGTCACACAGATTTCACAGGGAATACCACTCTCACAGATTTTACGGAAATAGGCTGCTGAAGAGAGCAAACCCTTCTATTTTTCATGACTAAATAAAAGACAGCTCTATGAGATTGTGCCATTTTAGCATCACAGAACTTTCTGTGAGACATGAATTTTTCCACTGGGTAGGAGTTTACTGAGAGCAGTCATAACATTTCCTTCCTACATACATTTTCACAAGGCTTGTTATAATTCAATCAAAAAGGTGGCTAAGGACAAGATACAGGAAAAATTAAGAGCCAGTAACACATGTGATGTGAAGCTGTCTGATGATAACCACTTTCTATCCATTAAAAGTATATGCCCTCAGCTTTTTGGGGAGTACAGACAAAATCTGTATTGGTCCTTTACATTCCTCCAGCACTTAACTTCATCTCTACCTGCAAGAAATAATAAATGCAAAATATATTAACATAATTGGATTGCTTATCTAATGATTTTGTTCATAACTTTTATAATTCTTAGTCACCTGTTCTCCCTATTTATAAGATTTTCTCTCCATTCTGTTTTATAAAATTCTTGCATCCACTGCTTCACCTAGTTTCTAAACACATAGCACAAAAAATTATATAATTCATGTGTAGCACAATTTTCTAAAGTAATCTGAAACTAAGTCAAAGGAAGTCTCCAAGCATTTATTTTCTTGTCAGCAACTCAATTTCACCCCTGTTGGAGAAATGCCCATCACTTTCACATAGTTTGTAATTCTAAAAGAAACGTTGTAACTTATCAAAAGAAGAGGAAAAAAAATTGTGGAAGGTACTCTTCCACTCAAGAGTCCTTAAAACTGGGTTTTCTTTGGAGCACTGACATTCACCTGCTGACAGCATCTCTTTGTCTTGTCACATCTCAGTGAGGATGCAGCAGCAGGCAATTATTTCTATAAGCTAATATTTGACTCTCCTTCTTCCATGACTGTTAACCTTCTGCATAAGAGTTCTTCTAATGAGTTAGAAAAGTCCAACACCATGAACAAAGGAATCTGTCTATGCTGTATAAAACAAGAGAGCAAAATCATTTATGGGATCTGACAGATATTATGTTTTTGTAGGATGGGTCTTTTCTGACTGTTTATAAGCAGCTGAGGGGACCCCTGGTGGCCTAGCGGTTAAGATGCTGGTCTCTCAGCGCCAAGGCCGCAGGTTCAAATCCCGGTCCTGC
>JAWWLV010000001.1:12770821-12786799 GCA_035041135.1 Platyrinchus mystaceus
ACCTAAAAAATCCATTGCGCAGGCTTGAAAGGTAAAAAGACCTTTCCCAGATCTTCGTTCGTGAAGACTGGCCACTTTATTTTATAAGCAGCTGAATCAGGGTCTGCATGGCCTCCATCTCCTACCTAAGAATAACCATGTCTATCTTCTCTATGCATCATTGATCAGAGTATATTTTAAAACTGTTATACAGACACTAAATAATATCTAAAACCTAATGCTAAACTTTATTCCTAAGGTGTTTTTTTCCAGAAAAAAAATCACTTTTTTTATTGTTTTGCTTGAAGTGTTCCCCTAGAAAAAAAAAGTACTTTCTCATTTCATCGGACTATATAAGCAGCTTGAGTATGTTGGTCAATATTATCTCAAAGATTGATGCAATTATTTACACCTTTTGTTTCAATATATATGTATAAAAATATAATGCTTTATACCAACATTATTACAAATACATGGATCAAGAAGTGAATTAGTGATGTTCTTTTTTTTGGTACCTGTGTGTAGTACAAGAATTTCCTAACAGTTGTACAAGGTGTGAAACACACAGAAAAATTCATTTTGCTTGCTGTCAAAGAGCTTGACAAACTAAAATGTTTTTTCCTGAAGAAATAGAAGCAGTTGAAGTTTTACAGAAAGATAGTACTCTAGCACTTCTGTTTATCGTGGTCTCTGATGGGTCAATAGCTTTCTTTAGCCTTAAGAGGTGTCGAAGTGCTTTATGACATATTACCTTACAATTACCTTATAATTCACGTATAAAATAGAGGTTTAAGAATGTCTATAATGAAAGAGAAACTGAATTTACCTGTAATGCATGCTAAATCCAGATGAAGTCAACATCACAAAATAAACTGAAAATGCAAACATGATCTACATTGAATAATCTCAGAATAAATCCCACTGAAATATATTTTTAAATGTATTTCATTCTGTATCGAAATACAGTTTCCCAAATGACTGAAGTTCAGAAATATTGATGGATTAACTGCCCGAGCTGAGTGGTTTGGTCAGTTGACTTTAATGATTGCCTGATTGGGGTGACATTGTGTATTTGATCTCAGTCAGTCCTTTCTATGCAATAAGGTTTTGTTACGTCATTGGAATAAACTTTAGTTTATAGTTTATAGTAGTCAGAAGCAAGAGGATTATTACACGAATTTGTCTCACTTGTTGACTTTTTTTTTTCCCTGTTGCAAGGACTTTAGGTTTCTGTTTGGGTTTATCTGTGTATCATTGCTGAATCACCATCTTCTGTTTTTGCTAATTACCATGACTTTATACTTTCTGCATATATTTTATAACACTTTCTTTCTCAAAGGAACTTCTGTTCTGACAATATATTTTGATCTTCTGCTCTTCTGATGTGTATCTTTTCAGTTGGGCAAGTCTTTATTTGAGAAATAATGAGTTATTCTTGTTAAATTTTCCATGGTAGGTTAAAGCTATACAATATATTATTGACAACATTCAAAAGCCTACTTATATAAAAAGAGGGAAAAAATGTTGTGAGAGAAGAATGAACACTTGAAATTGAAAGATAAGAGTGCAAAAGGAAAGCAAATTAAAGGAATTATAATAGAAAAAAGCAGCCTGAGGGTAGAGATGAACATAGCGAAATTCTAGTGGGGTTTCATGCTCACACACAATCCACTTGTTGAGACAGTAGTTGATTTGGATTACATTTTACTGTTGTGCAAGAGATTTCTATCCCTATATTTTTCTATCCCTATAGTTTTAAACATTATTTTTCCCACTCTTTTCAGTTCTCAGATGTGTTCTTACAGATGCTTTTTATGTAGTTGTTTTAGTTTTAAATATTATTCACAATTATAATTATTTATTATAATAAATTATATTTATTTACATTAATACATAATTTATCAATTGTTAAAGTTACATCACAGATGAGCTTTATACTTTTCAGATACTCAATAATCATGAATAATATTGAGGGTAATGAAATTTTTAAGAGAAGTAAACATTTCATATGAAAGAATAGCTTTTGCTTAATGGTACAAAAGGAGGAGAAAGTAGTTTAGATTTATACAAAAACAAACTCTGTGGTATACAGGAAACGTCATTACTCAATTTTTCTGCTTAGAATTTGATATTTATTTGTAAAGTTCCTGCAGATTTGTACATACAAGAGGTCTTTAATTTTGTTTTGTTTTGAGATGCCATATTGAAAAAGATATGGTGCTGCAATATGTCAGTTGGAGAAAGAAAAATGCCAAGCCTTGATTTTCCTTCTGAGGGAACTGTGAGAGGTTGACTGTAAACACAGTGGTAACTCATCTGTACATGGCTGTCAACTTATTTGTTGACATGTGAAAGTAAGAAATTGGCAGTCTAAATCATCATGAGAAAAAAAGAAATCCTGAAATTACTCATCCTTTTAGAAGGAAAATAACTACATTTTAAACATCTGTGGTTTGTAATATTATATTATAGACACTTTACTCCTCCCCTCTCCCCCACAATAGCACAACCTCACACAGACCCAAACCAGCAGAAAAGTTGAGATGCCTCAAAATACAAAAACACCCCTGAAGACACAAAATATGTTAAGCTTAAAAGTTTAAGAATTGTAAAGATGCTAACTGATAGCAGAAGAATAATTAGTTTTGAGAGCTAAAAAACACTCTTTGAATGCTCCTATATTGAGTTTCTTAGGTCCAGACACACACACAAAAAACCAAAAGAAAACCAAAATAAACCCAAACCATATAAGTGATACAGTGTTGCTGCATTCAAATCAACATAATGATTCAATGAATAAGACCAAACAGTATAAACAGGTGCCTATTCATTAATATTTGTAATATGCCAACAGCTCCAGAACAAAACCAGTAAAATATGCAATCCAATAAACTTAAATCTACACCTAAAATATTTAAAATTTAAAAGATCAGTCACACAATAGCATATAAATAGAAACGCACACATAAATGTTTATTCAAGCAGGTGCTTGTGCCACTCTCTAGACCTATACAGGTAGTGAAAAAACAGGAATAGCTTTGAAAATAAACATTAAATACTTCAGTAAGTCCCAGCATGAATACTGAGTTATGTATTCCCCTTGTACCAACTCTAGAATCTGCTTGGCTTTTAATATTCCTATGATGCCAGAGGATGCTTTGCAATGGGAAGGTCAAGCATGTAATTTATTAAGCAGCATCTAGTTTGGAGACAACAGAGTTGTAAAAGCCAAATGGAGCAAACAGAATGTGCCTTCCAGGTGATGCTTCTTCTCCAAAGTGTGGAAGGAGGTGCAATGTAGGTGATCTTACAGGAGGTTGTAAAGAAGACTGCTATGCAGCATCTAACATCTATTTTCCAAGACAGCTATAGCAGGTATAGCCCTTAAAAGCCAGGAGCCAAATCTTTTACTTAATTCAAGACCGCAGTCATTCAAAAATTAGAGCTGTGTTTTGTCACACTATTATTTGTGACAAGCATAACAGTAGAAACTCCTGGTTTCCTCCTCAAATGTAGCTCTTGTACAGAAAAGTAATCAGAACTCCAGTGTCTTTTTCCATCAAAACTTGAGAGTTATTGCAATAACAATTATAATAATTGGGATCATATAGAAATATACATACTACAATGATCACAAAGTAAATACATGTGCAACCAAGACTCCTAACAGATCCATTTGACAAGACGGGGCTGAGTACAAGTCAGCTGTGTACTGATTTGCCTTTTGAGACAAAAAGAAGTGGCATATGTTTGCCTGGGTTAGTATTTCATCACATTTCCCTCACATATTTCCTCACCTTCAAAGACAAATTTTGTTTTTTAATATAAGAATGAGAATCGTGCCCACTCCATATTCTGTAAGAAAAGAGACAAGATTAATTATTTTTTATTAAGGAATGGAAATCATTATCATAGCTCCTTTCCTGTATGGTTTACCATCAGTCTCATCACCATCACAGCTAGCATGGCACTGATTTTTCCTTTTTTTCCTTCATTTCCAACCACTAATTGTGTGATTAAATGCTTGAGGTATTTAAATGATTCCTTGTCAATTCACCACTACCTGCCACTTTCCAATTTAAAGTCTGTTTCAACTGCTTCCCTGTATTTTCTCTTAATATTCCTATACTGATATTTCTTCTTTGATCTCTTTTCAAGAAAAGCAGATTTTCCATGATTCTCTGCTTTTCTTTCACAGCAAAAACTATTCTGAGGAGCCTATGGCAATGTTAGGCAGTGGTTCAACTTGTTAGGCAATGGTTCAACTCGTCTGCCAGAAGAATTAGGTCCTGCAACACCCACTGTATCAATGCTAAAACCAGTGTAGTCCTCAAACCTGATACAACTCTGAACGTCCCAGGAGCAGTATTTGTTGTTGCTGCTCTGTGGAGCATCGCAAAGAATTGGAGAGCTGTGAGAAGCAGAAAAATGTGACAGTGAAAAGCACTTCTGACAATTTCTTCTCTAACGGTATTTTATGATTTTACTTTCTCAGGGCTCAGGTATTTTTCAAAACCCTTTTTTTTTTTTTTTTTGCATTGTGGTGGGTTGACCAGTGGCGGGTGCAAGTTACCCAGCAAGCTGCTCCTAGCCCTAGATCTCCTGCTCCAGGGAGATCTATCCAATCTCCTTTTCCTCATCAGGACAGAGGATGGAGAGAAAATAAGATGGAAAAAATTTCATGGGTCAAGTCACCTTAATAAAGCAAAAACAAAGATTGTGTGTGCAGAAGCAAAGAAAAAAGAAAGGTTTTATTCTTCCCTTCCCATCAACAGCCAATGTTGGACACTTCCCAGGAAGCAAGGCTTTAGTACATGCAGAGATTGCTCCAGAAGACAAACATCATAAAAAACAGAGTGTCCCCCACCTCTACCTTAGCTTTTATTGCTGATCAGATGCCACATGGTATGGAATATCCCTTTAGTCACCTTGGGTCAGCTGTCCTGGCTGTTTCCCCTCCCAACCCCTCCCAACTGGGCTTTTGGCACTGGTGGATGTTGATTTGGACAGAGGGTCTTGATTCTGTGGAAGCACCGCCCAGCTGTACCAAAATACTGCTGTGTTCTCAACACCTTTCTAGCTCTCAGTGCAAAGCCCAGCACTGTGAGGGCTCCTGTGGGGAAAATTAATTCCATCTCAGCCAGACCTTGATACAAGTCTGGTTTTGTTTATCATGGTACAAAACAATGCCTGGAATAGAGTCTGTAGAGAACCTCTTAAAATCAAACTTTGGCTCTGACTTGGAGTATCTAGGGGAGAAGATTTGCCTGCCATTGGGACAAAGTTATTAAAATTCACTACCCCTCTTCATTAAATTAATGAAGATTTCTTTCAAAGTTCCTCAGGAGAAAGTGCTGTGCAAGAAATATTAATGTGGTGGTGCTGCTTTGTTGTTTGGGTTTTTTTTTTTCACTTTTCCTCCTTGAAGGTGGTGTTCTGACTGCTGTGCTGAATGTGGAGGAAATTGTGCCAGGTGGGAAGCACAGGGAGGGAGGACACGATGCTCAGGCCTTGATCACTGCCTTTACTGACAGAGGCCACCAGGAGAAATCAAACATCTCTGTCACAGAGCTGTAGCAAATGCCTCCCCATTAAGGGAATACTCACACATTCCTATAGCGGTAATGTCAAAAAAAAAATATTTGGAAATATGAATGCATTAGAGTAAGAACATTTCAGTTGCATCACATTTTTTTTAATTAAATTTGTTTTTACCTCCATACTTTCTAAAAATTAGGAAATAAGAAGGATTTAGACTAGTAAAAGATTCACTGATATGAAGACTAGTCAGAAGATAATACAGCCATTTTGCTGATGTCAGATCTGTGGCTGTATTGTTATTTATGAGTCACTGGAAAGAGCTGAAAACAAGTAGCTGTTTCAGTTTTTTTTCTTAGGTACTTGGTCAGTTTTATTCATGTGTCTGAAGTTGATATATTATCTCACAGAGACCACAGAAAATGGAGCTCTTAAATATGCAATTTATTGCAAAAGAATGGTGTTTACATGAGTATCTGCTATGTAGTAGAAAATTCATTATTATTTGTGGTTACAACTTTTAAAAGTTTTAAAAACTATCTACAAACTTGTCTTGCCTCTGTGCTATTTCAGTAGATTCTCCTCTAATTAACGTGGAGTAGCCTGTGATTAGACATCTGCTTGAGGCCTAGTCTTTCTAATGACTGAAACCTGAATTATTTTTCTGATTTTTTCAAAAAACATCGATGTACTATGGTTTTACAGAAATGGTTCTTTAATTGTGACACATTTTATGACCATGTCAGGAAGGGTTTTCTTTTTCATTAGTCAGTGCCTCAAATATCTGCTGAACATTTTGCTTTCAAGAATGATTTTCAAAACTATCCACTGTTAATCATGTATTTGATTGGGGCACTTCTGTGGCCTAGAACAAATCGTCATGTATTTTCATTTAATCTTTGCATTCTGTGAAGTGTTAAATTCTGCTAATTTTTCTTTCCATGAGTTAAATCTATTTTATAAGTGGAAAGAAGTTATAAAGAGAAAGTGCATAATGTTTTTCTCTTTTGTAGATGCAATTTTCTTTTGTTTCTTAAAATTTCAAACAAAGGATATACTAGATAAGCAAACATGAGAAATTTCAAATGTAAAACCCTTAACACAATAAAAATCTGAATCAGTCTTTTTCCCCCAGTGAAACAACAAAAATAGAACTTAAGCTCCTTAGTTTGCTGAGAACAAATACTTGGCTGAGTTTGGTCAAAGCACATGGGGAAAAAAGCCTTTGCATAAACCAGAGGAGGTAGGGATAGACTGATGTAACTCCTACTGCATTCCTACAGATCCTTCTGTTCCTGTTAAAGAGCTTGCTGGAGTTTCTATTCAGCAGCTGCTCCCTCCCTGCAGTGAAGGTCTCCTCTCTGCTCCTAGTCCTCTCCTTGCTGCTTAAGAAGCAGGACCTGCCTGTTCCTCATCACTCTTCTCTTTCCCACTAACCAGAAATGAGGATAAAAAAGGATTAATAAGGAATAAGTGAGTAGGAGGAACAGAGAGGGCTATTTACTCCAGTGTGGAGTAATTAGGGCTGAGCTACATCAGAAAGGGGAGGTTGTGCAGCTCCTGGGCCTCTGGGCACAAAGAAGAAAGGAGAGCAAAAGGCCAAGCTTTGGTGCTACTCACTTCTTTCAGAAAGAATACCTGAAAATCATATTCTCTCAGTCCCACTCACTCATGCAACATTTCACCAAGATTGCAGGACTTTTCTGTGACTCCTGGAAGCCTGAAAAAAGTATGTGCCCACATCCATGGGCACATATCACATTCACAATTCTACTACAGAATAACAGAATCATTTAGTTTGGAAAAGACCTCTGAGATCGACAAGTCCAGCCTTTTCCTGGTAACCACCTTGCCTTGTTAGACCACGGCACTAAGTGACACATCCAGTTGTTTCTTGAACACAAATTGACACCATCAGAGCAGTACCTATTGCCCTGAGCAAGAAGTTTGGCCCTTTATAAGCACATAAATAGATATTGCAATTAGTCATCAAATTTTATACACATATGTGTTTCTAACCATTAAAGCATTTTGTGTCCTTGAAAAGAAACAACCAATTTTCTTCTTCAAAAGCAACACCAATATAAACTATATTATTGCTGGT
This sequence comes from Platyrinchus mystaceus, assembly GCA_035041135.1. NCBI lineage: Eukaryota > Metazoa > Chordata > Aves > Passeriformes > Tyrannidae > Platyrinchus > Platyrinchus mystaceus. The sequence goes on from JAWWLV010000001.1 coordinate 12,778,443, forward strand.
TTTACTAGAGATGCTTGTATTTTTATTTTCTTTAAAATGTTGTATTTTTAAAAAGGTTTTTTTTTTTTTTTAGGAATAAAAATATGTTTAAGACAGGATCAGTTAGGGTTTGGGTGCAAAGATCCGAGGCAAGATGTAAGAAGGTATTCAGCTTCTTTTTGTTTGCCTTTTGTCTGCCTTGTCATTGTAGTTTCATGTTTATCTTTTTCTCTGATATTACTCATATGTGCTTAGACAAGGGGTTTATGATCTAATCTCAGCAAGAAGGAATGAATCCCCTCCAGTTTTCTAACCTGTTCTATTTCTATAAAGCTGAACCATTTAATATTTTCTGTTAAAGGAAATAGTGTTAAATACATCTAGACTGAACACTCAAAAGTGTAAGTTTATTAATTCCAACTATATTCTGCTTTACTGTAAACCCATTGTCATTATTTGATTTTTACAGAGTTCAAATTTTGTCCTCCGTAATCAACACAAACACATTTTAATTTGATATATATTTTTATACATATTTAAATATATACATGGTTCAGCTACAAGGTTGTTGTGTTTAGATCAACATATTTAACTTAAAAAGAAGTTGAGCTTTAGCTCTTATCAATAACAGAAACAGTACTTTTATAAATGCACATAAAAGAATCATTTAATCTCTTTCAGTGGCCCAAAAATTATTGGAAAGATCACTGTTTCTCTGTAAAATAAAATTCAACCTCCATGTTAAGACATTACAGAAGCTCTTCAGAGCACTCAGACTGCTAATTGTGTTAAAGTACATGCAGTAAATGGTTAGAGTATGCTATTTTGTTTTTATTGAAGACTAAGTGATGTTTAAATTACCCCTTCAGACAGATAGTTTTGTTGTGTTTTATGATATTTTTACATGAATTTCAGTAATTCCATTTCTAAGGTGAGGATAAAGAAATTTTTATCTGTTTAGGCTGGTACAAAGAAACCAATTCCTGCATATATTTAAATGACAGTAGATGAGGCATTTCAGAATCTCGGTAAAAACTCAAGAGCTTGGTGATTTTGAGCAAAACAACTGGAAATTATATTCATGCCCTTTAGTTTTTGAAAAATGAAGATGGGTAAGAAATATGGAGCCTTTCAAAACTGTAGTTGAGACAGACACCTGAAAAGAAGAACACCTGTGTGAAAGCACATTTCTGTGCCTGTTTCAGCTCAGCACTTGCACCCTCACTAATGCTCATGTTGGGTGACTTTCCAGCCTATGGTTCTTCTGAGAAAGTTCACTTCCAGTCTCTTGTCTTCAAGGTGTTTGCCTATATTTACTTTGTGTTTTAAGACATTTCTTTCCTACTAACTCTAGCACTCAAACAGTCAGATTGCAAACTCCTTTCAATGACTAAATGGCAAGAAAACTGAATCGTGAAGAAAAAAAAAATAATATTTTTTTCCCAGGTTAGCAAACTAAATTAGATAATCAAAAGTCACCAAATGTGGAACACGGGAAGGGAAAAGATAGCATGGCTGGAGAAACAGAGAAAGGAGATGTGCTTTTCCTCTTTTCCTCAGTAGCAGTTTGCTAGCTTTTAAGTTGTTATTTGTTTAAGCCATAATATGAAACAGAACAGTTGACTTTTTCCTTCTTTGTTAGGCTGCTCTCCATAAAGGAAGTTTAGAGAGACCCAAGATTCCAATATTCTCTTACATTTTAGGGAAAAACTGATTCACCATAGATTCCTTTTACAGAGATTTTGTTAAAGAACCTAAAGTTAAAGAACCTAAAGTTCCAGACCAAGACTGTATTCTATAATGAATTGCTTGTTATTTAAATAGCTTTTAAGTAATTTCTGACCAAATCAGCCTCATTTACTCAATGGTGTCCAAAATCAGCCGTCCTCAAGTCAAGCTAACCTATCAGTATATTCCTGTCATTTTTATATCTAAACACAAAATTAGTTAGATTTTTTTCCACTTTTGTTGTCTTTTGCCTCTGAGACATTCTAAGATCTGCCTTCCTGCTATTTCTGGTAAGGTCAAAAAGAAGTGCATGGCTATTTCAAAATCAGACACTGCATTTGCTGTACTAATCACAAGTGCAATCAAACACCAGCACTTAGGTTCTGCAGGTACAGACTACTAAGAGAATTCCGTTCTACTTTGTTTGGAGAGTAGATTAAAAACTGTTCTTTGTTTTGCTTTTATCATATCAGCCTGATAGGAGGTAAAACAAGGATAGATGAAACAATAAACAATGCTGATAGGTAATACATTGTGAATTTCTAGTTAACTTCTTTTGTTGTGTTTTATGAATCAAATTTATGGAAAAGGTAACTGATCTCAGAAATGTTTACACCATTTTGTTTTGTTTTATAATCATAACAATTTTTCAGTTTTTAAGGCTACAGAGACAAGTATATGAGGTTTTGAAGTTGTCTGCCTTCTCTTTGGTGCCACAGCTATAACCTAGGGAATAGATATGAAGCAGATTAAACTTCTCGAACTATTTTCCACAAAGTGACATCACAAGAAAACTTCTTTACTGTAGAGACCTGAAAATACATAATCATGTATCTATAGAAAGTGAGTTTTTTGTTTACTTGTTTGTTGGAGTTTTTTTATGGCCTGGTTTGGAAGGGATAGTAAAGATCCTCCAGTTCACACCCCCCTGCCATGGGCAAGGACACCTTCCACTAGACCAGGTTGCTCAGAGCTCCATCCAACCTGGTCTTGTGCACATCCAGGGATGGGACAGCCACAACAGGCTGCCTCTGGACAACCTGTTCCAGGGCCTCACCACCCTCACCAGAAAGAATTTCTTCCTAAAATCTACTCTAAACTTACTCTCTTTCAGTTTTAAGCCGTTTTCTTTTGTCCTGTCACTGCACACTCGCATAAATAGTCTCTCTCCGTCTTTCTTGTAGGCTCTCTTCAGGTACTGGAAGGCTGAAATTAGTTCATCCCAAAGGCTATGAAATGTCCAACTCAAAATGAAAGACTTGGGTTTCAAAATTATTTCATTGTCAGAAATACACAAGCTCTACTTTATTTAAAAAACAAACATACAAAAAAACCCAAACCTAAAATTAATATTTTTTTTTCTCCTAAGACAACTCACTATTATGCACCCTGTGGAATCTTAGCTGAAAAATCATCTTTGCATTACACAGAAATTTTCAGAGACTGAATAAACATCTGCTTTACTCTTCTCCATTACCCTCATTTGTTGTAGACATAACAAGAACCATCATAACTAAGCTCCTGTGTGTCTCAGGGGAACAGAGGTGTCTCTGGAGAAAGTAAGCAAGGAAGGTAAGAAATGAAGAATCATCCCCACAGATTTTCTGTGGCTATGTGGTCAAATACACAGGGATGCATTTTCCTTCTGTCTGTCCAGCAGTCTGGGACCAACATTTGGAAAAGCACACTGATCCTGAAGGCATTTGTGCTGGCTTACAAAACAACCCCACCTTACAAGCTTTTCCCACACATATTTTAACAGCCAGTATCTTGCAAACACTGAAGTGAAAGGTTAATATTTTATGATACCTGAAAACTGAAATTCCAGGCTTACTTGTGACATTAAAATGGGCTTTTCTAGCTCTAGCACTTCAGAAGGTAATGCATCTTCAAGCTGTAATGGTTTTTTAAGTATAGTTAGTTTCTACTGTTGGTTTTGCACCAGCTTATTCCCAAATCATGTCAGAAAAAGAAGAGAAAGGGTAACAAAACCAGAAAGCAATCATAATACAATTATCTTAAGGTCTGATCTCAAGTCCTTCTGACACAAAAAATAAACGTTTAAAGCTAAAAATGTCATCCTCACTGAGTAGGAAAAAAAAATCCCATTTCTTGTAGTTTGCAGGATATTAGATCAGAACAAATAATGGCTTCATGGTTTATCAGTACTTTTTGCCCTTGCAATGGAAGTAAATATAGCATGAACTGGTCTCTGAGACACTGTGTATTTTTCACCATTCCCACAACAATGAAATAAAACAGAAATTAAAGCACTTTGTATTGAAAACAACCTCTGAGCTTCTACCTGAAATGCTGTTACTCCTGTGGGCTGCTGGCAGTGGCTGGGGCAGGCAGGGAGGGCTGTACCCCTCACAGGGGGTACTATGGGTACCAGGAGCTCCCAACATTCCTCTTTCCAAGGCAACTGGGGCATCAGGGACCATGAGGGAATGATGGCTTGTTTTCTGGTGAGCGGTGAGATCTCATCCTGGCTCAGTGCAAGAGGCTAATAAGGCAATTTATGACCTGTCATTTTTCATTGCTTTTTTGGTAGTATCTTCCAAAAGCAAAGTGACATTTCTTGTTTATCTGTGTATTAGACAGGTAAATGCAGCAATAATGGATTCTTCTGGCAAGGAGGGATGTACTGCTTTACAAACATTAATGGTTTGACAAATGTCTGTAAATAAGGACTGAAAAATGCTATCTAGACATAGAATTCTTCATCTATTTTTTTCCTCACCATTAGAGTAACTTCAGAGGGGCTCAAGCAACTTCCAAACTTTGTCAAATTCATTGACTAATTCACTTGAATCACGTAATTGTTAAGGTTGGAGAAGACCTCTAAGATCATCAAGTCCAACCTTTGACTGATCACCACCCTGGATATGGCAATAAGGCTGGAGAAGAGAAGGCTCAGGGGAGACCTCACCCCTCTCTACAACTACCTGAAAGGAGGTTGTAGCCAGGTGGGGGTTGGTATCTTTTCCCAAGCAACTATTAGTAAGACAAGAGAGCATGGTCTGAAACTCTGCCAGGGGAGGTTTAGGTTGGATATTAGAAAGAAGTTCTTTACAGAGAGGGTAATCAGGCATTGAATGGGCTGCCCAGGGAGGGGGTGGATTCTCCGTCCCTGGAGGTGTTTAAGAAGAGACTGGATGTGGCACTGAGTGCCATAGTCTAGTAACTGTGGTGGTAGTGGATCAAGGGTTGGACTTGATGATTTCAAAGGTCCTTTCCAACCCATCTGATTCTATGATTCTAAGTGCCATATCCAGTCATTTCTTGAATGCCTCCAGGGATGGTGACTTCGACACCTCTCTGGGCAGCCCATTCCAATTTTTAACAACCCTTTCCTTGAAGAAATTCCTCCTGAACCTCTCCTGGTGCAGCTTGAGGCTATTTCCTCTTGTCCGGTCACTGGTTGCCTGGGAGAAGAGACCACCCCCCACCTTGGTACAAACTCCTTTCTGGTAGCTGCAGTGAGGAGAAAACAAATATAAAAGTTTTATATCTTTCATGTTGAAATATGCTACTTCAGATTTTACTGATGTTTGAAATAAAATAAATTGTAATACTAGAAAGAGAAAATGTCACAGATGATGAAACAGATCGTTTTCTTTGGCGTGAAATATTTTTATGCAGACTCTTATATGAGTATACTGACAATGTAAAGAAATCATTTAATATTAATAACCAGCTACCCTCCCACTTCAAAATATTCTGTGGTGAGAAAGAACAGGTCAGAGAGAGAGAGAACAATGTAAGTCAGTCACACAGCCCTCATCCTGGCTCACTCCCACCTCAGAGGGCCATGACAACCTGTGCAGTTTGAGATGCACAGGCACTTAAGACTTTCTGTCTGCTGCTCCTTCCCTGACAGCTGTGAAATCTGATGGTTCAGGGGTATTTGCCAGCAGGGCTTCCACACCTAACTAAATTTCACCTGTAGTGGATCCTTTCAGCTCGTGAGAGAAAAGAATATGCCTTGAAGAAACCAACTTTCCTTAGGGTCATTGAGAGAAGACAGGCACCTCAAGTAGCACTTCACCATAGGAACAGGATTTTATGTTCTCCCTAGAGGGTCCATCTCTTTCTGTAAGCTATAAAAGGAAGCCAGGGAGGCTATTCTGCTTGGGCTGCAGCTACTACTTATAACTTCCTAAAGTTTTCACTTTCTTACCTGGAAGGTATATTTATACACCATAAATGTTTAAAAAATTTTCCTATTTTTCAATTCAAGAATATTAAAAACCAAACCCAAACACCAAAGCTTAAGAAGCAAAAATTGTATCCAGTGTGGAGACTTACACTAAATAAAGAGCAGAAGTGTCCTTTACCAAGTAAGATATATTTATGAGAAGAGAAAGGCTGTGCATGTCAAATAACATAGCACATAATTCTTTACCTTCTAGCTTGCATGCTGTCCTCCTTTTTATTACCAATCCCAAGGTTGGTTCTGGCTGGAAGTATGGCTGTATGTTGACTTGCTGTGAGTATGAAAGCACTCTGTTCAAGTCCTTCGCTACCTCATAGTCCTTCATAAGCTTGGCAGGACATGAACACAGGAACACACTAAATCTCAGGGCAGGGCTTTGGTGTTGATGATCCAGGCACACACCGAGTTCCATTAGTCACTGAAGGTCTGAATTCTCATACACACCAGTTGTCCAGCTGCACTTTGTTCGACCTAGGATGGAGAAGTGGCACTGCAGGATTATTCCCAAGTTCTTAGCTGTCTGTACACTGCTGGCTCTGACCTGAGTGGTCTTCAGACAGAAGAGGCCCTTTGGAAGAAGTTTTCTCCCTTTTGGCACAGGAGACCTGCCAGCAGCACTCACTGATATCAGCTATCAGGGCCAGGCAGATGGCACTTGAATCCCCTGAAATGCACAAATGGACCAAAACTCCTAGCTCAAGAAAAGTTCTGTTGAACCCTGTGTTGCCTTTGCATAGGTTTTAGGACTCTCACTTTCCTGGGGCAGCAGAATCACTAACAAAAATGCATTTGAGAAAGGCACAGGCAGGGCAGAGCTGTCTGTGCATTAACCCAAAGAGCACTTGATTAATGTCAATGAGTCTGACTTGAGTCTGTTCCAGCTCATGTTGGACAAGGTGGAATATTGCTTAATCCAAGGCTAAACTTAAGGACAGCTGCGCCTTCAACAACGATTATGGCTGATTTGTGTCTGTCATTTAATGCACAGGAATAATGAAGAATAACACCTGTGTCTTCTTCTACATTAGATGACTTGCAAAGGTAATTTTTTTCTCAGTGGTCATTAGCTAACTTGAGACAAAAAGGACAAATTCTGCCAGGTAGCGTCTCTTAAATCTCTAATTTCTTATTCTTTACCTAATAGCTCAGTGAAGCTTTATGTATGGACAAGGCTATGCAAATTGCTCATCTTTATTTTCTCATGTGACCTACAGCTATGTTCTTGAAATTAATGTTTGTGTTGGATTCATTGCTGCAGCCCTCAGCACTTCTTACAGCTATCTCCTGGTGACAGTGTAGCATTCCATGACTCTCTGCCAATCTAACCACATGCAGAAGTCTCCTTGACTGCATTAATTTGCTGGATCAGCTCCACCTGCCTCACAAAGCAAACTACAAGAACATCAAAACTATATATATTTTCTTAATATTTTACCTCTGTATTTTTCTTCAGTAGTGTCAATACACAGCTTTTGGGAAAAAAAAAAAAAAAAGATGACTAGATAAAGATTGCTGCTTTTGTTGTTTCACAACATGATATGTAAATGTTGAAGTAATTTTTCTCTCCTTAAATAGTTTTGTTGGACTCTAAAATGTGAAACTCTAAACTTTACTATGAAATGAGTAAAATAACAGTGCAGAGACTATAATAATTATTGTATAAGGCGTAAGAAGAAAGGAATAACAACCGTCCTCGGTTTGCAATCTAATACTTTTCATTATAACTAATTATAAACATATTAATTACTTTTTCTGATCTGAATTTTGTTCAGTATGGTTATTGCTAGCTTGCTACTTACCATGCAGAAGTGTTTCTATTTGTATTGAAGAGGAGCTGTCATGGCATCTTACTTCAGCATACCATTTAAAATTTGCTTAGTGAAAAGACAGACATAAAATATATCCTGCTGCTTTCTCCATTACATATCAAAATATAATTTTTGCAGAGTGACAAGTGCTTTTAGGTAAAAATATCATAGCAGGAGTCAAAGGCTCATTTTTTTCACTCACTAATACTAGTGACTGTATTACCTTGTATTATTTTTTTGTTTAGAGGTACCTAAAATTAAGTAGGCAACCAGTGATGGTGACAATAATAAGCCACAAAAAGTTAATCTTCTTCTTGACCTGCTTCATATTCTGTGATCTGAACTCAAAAGGTTCATTGAAGACCGTGGCTTTACCATCTTACGTGTAACATCTGGACACAAAATCACACCTTTCCTATGTCTTCTGATAGACCTGATAGCTTCTTATTTGAAATCCTCTCTTGCTCTTTGTCAAGCAGGTTGACCCCTTTTCCCCACTCCACCACCACCACCTAACAACAGCTGAACAGAAATAAATAACACCTACTGCAGTACTAGTGATGAAAAAGTCTATACATTCATGCCATAGATTCAGGATCAGACCCTGATGATAAGTATGGGAA
>JAWWLV010000001.1:12786899-12797566 GCA_035041135.1 Platyrinchus mystaceus
CTGCAGTACTAGTGATGAAAAAGTCTATACATTCATGCCATAGATTCAGGATCAGACCCTGATGATAAGTATGGGAAGAATGTCTTTCAATTGTGATTCTATTGGCTTGGCTTTTGGGGTTTTTTTATATTTCATTGAACATACATAGCGAGAAATTTTATTTTCTAGTTATAAGGCATTAAAACCCATCAGATATAGTAAAAACTGACACCAACAGCAGCTGCTCTGCATTTTGACCATCTGTCACTCATCCTGATTCCTTCTGTCACATTCTGGCAGGTGAAAACACTGAGTTATGCTCAGTCTGTGAGGAATGAGTATGTTAATGCACAGAAGAGCAACAGCATTCGGGAATATGGTCACTTCAGGTTCTATTCCAGGCATGAGAATAAGGAAGACCACACATTTTCTTGCTGAACTCATAGAAAAATTGCACTGTGTAGATATCATGAGAAGATAAATTTTCCACTACACTAGTTAGGAAAAAAAAAAAAAGTGGAACTACTGTCAAAGTTGCTCAGGAAATGGTATTTGCATTTAAATATTAAAAATACAGAAAAGTTTATTTATATTAGCTAATTTAAAGGGTTATTTTTTAAAGGTTCAAGTTATTGAATATATTGATGATTTTTAAAAAGCCAATTTTTATTTTTAAAATTAATGAAAAACACCTTAAAAATACCAATTTGCATGCAGATTTAATTTAGCTGTAAAGAGTGGCCAGGAAATGCATAAAAAAAGTTTTCAGTAGCCATATATGAAGGATAAGAGGTAGACAGCAAAAAGACAAAATGCATGTCATAGTGCCTTGCTTTTTGTTGGCAGTTTTTGTTTGTTAATAACAGAGGGCAACTTTTCCAGCTGCATGGAGGCAGGAGGGATGGAGCCCTTTCTGTGCATATTGCTGGAAGGGTTTACTCAGGGAGGGTTTTTGCAGCCTGAATTTTGCAGCATGCATCTCCTGTTTTACAGTTTTAATGCACAGTAATCACCTGCTTACATGTGAAATAGGGCCTTTACTAGCACACATTCCTAACTCCTTCTCTTACATCCTTTTATCTGTCACTAGCCATGCTCTACTTCTCCTGGGAGCCCTGACAAATCCTCACGATCAGGACAAACTTACATGACTGCACCGCTGCCCTGCACATGGATCATCAGTCGTCCTGCAGTTGTGCTCCAATGGCCTCTAAACTGAGCCTTCCTTTCTCCTCCCATCAGGCAGCACCTGAAAGCTGAAAGCAGTTTGTGTCTGCTCCCAGGTCTGCTGGCTTGGTAGACGGAGTAGGAAATCCCTAAGGGTTACTTAAAAAAGAGGTTGAAATGGCTCAGTACCTGATCAGGAAAGCATATACAATTACTAAGGTGCAAAACATGCTTTCACAGCAGTGCACTGAACACGATTCACACTGACAAGTTAAACATGTTTTAGCCTGTGTTAGGAAATTGAAAACAGATTTCAAGCATGGTTCTTGCTTCCTTCACAAGCACACTCTAGTGGCTGTGGTCAGTGAATAACACACTCAGTGATTAGTGATTCTTGGATGAATCACCATCATGGGTTTTTTGAGATCATGGTCTATCATTCTGGGCTTCTAGTATTTTATTTTTTAGATCCTTCTCTAAGGCTAACCCTTGGTTTTGGAGATAGAATATTTTATTACACAGATGTAGCATTTATGGAGAGTTGAAAGGAAAAGGAACAGAAGGAACAAAAGTGTTTTTCTGTTCTGCAAAGGACATGATTTTGTTTCTATTCTTGTTAAAGTCTTACTGTGCTGTGAGGGTGGTGAGACACTGGCACAGGTTTCCTAGAGAAGTTGTGAATGCTGCATCGATGGAAGGGCTCAAAGCTGGGTTGGATGGAGCTCAGAGTGACCTGGTCTAGTGAAAAGAGTCCCTGTCCATGGAAGGGAATTTGGAATTAGATGGTCTTTAAGGTTCCTTCCAACCCAAACCCTTCTATGTTTCTATGTTCTACATAATTTCAAAATATTTCACATCTTTGTAGCACACTCATTTTTTTCGTGATATTTAATGGTGTTAAGTGCTGGAAATCAAATATTAGACTAAGTTGTCTGTTGCAAAATGACAATCACTGTGCATTTCCTTGAGAAAATATTTTGTAGAACTAGATGTTTACCCTTTTCTATTGTTACATTATTGATTGATGTCTATCTTCACTTTTAGTTTCCCTTTCTGGTGTAATAGGACATGACACATTCAACTTGATAAAATGTAATGAACTAATGTTCACTCCGCAGAATTATTTAAAGTGTTAGAGTGTTGATATGGCCCCAGTAAAAGGTGTTAGCACACATGCCAGCTGCCATCACATACTGTCTGAAATAAAAACATTTTGACTGCTTATGCTAGAAATAAGAAGCATGCTCCCTTGTTTTTCCTCATTCCTCCCAGTCTTGTCAAACTGTGCAGTGTATCGGTCAGATGTTTCACCAGAAAATAAGGTTAAGTGTCTATCTCCCACTGCAGCATCACCAGTCATAAAGGATTGGTCACAGCCTATTCTGAAGAAGGTCAACAAACAATTCAACCACCAAAAGGAAGTTAAGACCTCTTAACAGAAGTATATTTCTCTGAGGAAAAAAAACAAGGCAGATATCATTTAAAGAGGAATTTCATTCTGCAAAAGGCTCAGATAGTGCTATGATGTTAATTTGTCTTTTGGAAATGATATGTGCAAGGTCAAGGAGAGACCCTTTGGGATAATATTTGGCTATGCTTTTCCAGTCTGAGAGCAGGTATGTGCTCAATGGCCGTGGGCCAGTTGGCATGGACCAAACATGTGTGACTTAACCAGCCCACAGTGGGAAGTGGAGCCAAAAGCAGGGTGAACTGTGAGCCCAGTGAGAAGCTGGGAGGGCAGCATTTGCTGGCAATAAAGCAGAGGCAGATATTCTGAGACGTAGTGGCCAAAAAATCATTCAGAGGGAAATACTTTTTAGCATGGCAGAAGGGAGAGGTTTTACCACAGGAGAAAGTTCCTGTTATCAGCCTGGGAAAAAATATTTAATGCAAATTATAACAGCAGACATTGTAAATTACCAAACTAGCAAAGAACTGCCCAAAAGAGTAACAACTGCACTGTATCACGAAGGCAGATAAGATTTGTGAAAACAGATGCCAATTAAATAATCATTAATAAGAAACAGGTTTTTTTCCCTTACTTGCCCTTTAGCTTGAGCAATACCTAAAATTGTTATTGTCTTCAGCCAAATCACTTGAGAAATAAAGAGCAATTTATGTAATTTATCTTTTATTGACATAGATTGTGTAATCCACAGATCTTTATTAAGAAATCGTTTTCAACATTGCATTTATATACAAATAAAATTACACCAACTAAAACAGAGACAAGCAAATAAAAAATTAATTAATTCTGTCACTGGAATGACAAAATAGACAACCTTCTTGGTAAAATTGCAGCCGTAGGTGATATTTTAATAGAATTAAAGAACAATTTGACAAAAATATTTTGTTTTGTCTCAAGAAATAAGAACAGCTAAAATATTCTCACTTCCATTTTCCACTGCATAACTAGAGGCTGTCTTAAAAAATAAAAAGAGAGAAAAAATAACATAATGTTTAATTGTTTTCATTGCAGAGTTGGAAAGGGAGGACCATTCCAAATTAAAGATATATATATATATTACTGTGGGGTTGATGTCTGAAGTCACAAACATAAATTATTTTTTTTAGTTCTCAAAATAAAATGCCATCTGATGCAATGAAAATTATGTTTATTATAATTAATATCAGAGTTTAAAAAATCCACTTCAGTTTTTTTCTCACAGACTGAAAAATAAGTTTTGCACAAATGTGCTTTCTGACTCTGAAATATAAGCATGTGAGAATAAGGGAAAGTACTGAAAAGAAAAGCACTGTCTGAGCAACCGTTATCTGCAGGTTCAAAAATATGAAGTGTCTTACATTGTGTTTGAGTGTTTGGGAAACATTTTATTGTGATTAAATTTAATCTAAGCAAAAAGGAAACATTAAAAAAGTGTCTGCAGGCTTTTTTATCTCTTTAAATCTATTTTGCACATTAATGGGTATACAACTATACCATTTCCTAATGCACATACTGGTTTTGGAGACTCTTATTTGTTCAATATAGCTAAACATCACTTCACATTAGTTTCTGTTGCTGAATACAGATATTATGGCTTAATGCCTGTGCTTCTGGAAACAGGGTTGTGAGACCAATTGCTGCAGTCCCTGTATCTGGCATATTTCAGCTCTCATATGTCAACTCTTAAATCTTAGAACAGTTTCTTTTTCCTTCTCTTTCCTCTATAAAGCAAGAATATAATTGCCATTTTTATTCCCTGCTCCATAATAACTGTCATTGGATAATGGAAGAATCAATCAAACATCTTTTTTTCATGTCCCTGCAGCAACAGAACTTTATTATTTTTTACTTCACTGACACTGAGAAGCCTGAATCAATATTGACAAAACATCAAATCTTTTTGAAAAGTTTAGCTATGATGTTTCTCTAAATTTAACCATTTCGCATCCGTCACAAATGCAAAGAGTGAAGTCCCAGTCTTGCCTGCAGACATATGAGTCCTTGATGTAATCCACATTCTGGAAAGGTATTTGCAGTGAAAACAAGGTAATGAGACAGTGTCAAGATTTTACTGTATTTCAGTCATTAATAATAGAGCTATTTAGTGCGCTTACAGTCTCTCCTCTCCTCCACACACCACATCCCCTCCCCTCAGCTGTGTCACTACTGTGTCAATGCCCCTACCTACATAGTTGTTTAGTGTCAGAAATTCCAAGATGAAGTGCTTTTTGAATCTCTTCCTGTAGAATTCCTCTAGTAGCTTCCCTCTCTGAAGTTGCTTTCAACAGTGAATTTTGCACTCTATAGGAAGAGTGGTGGTGATGCAAACATTCCCACCCAAGTCTGCCAGCCTTCCAGATATGAACAGCCCCTACAAGGAGTGTTGTGCCTCTTCAGTACTCTTGAAAACTTGTTGAAGCTGGTTATACAACTCAGGAGTAATGACACAAGAGACACCCACTACACCTGAGCTCCTGTAACACAGTATTTTTATAACAACAAGGTGACTATGCTAAACCTCTGCCCTGTGGGCTGCAGACAACCCTCAGCACCACCCATCCTGTCTGTGCTGGGTTACCTGGTGCTCATCATAAAAGGTATCTTTACCTATTAAAGAAGTCCTGGTAACCAGATTACCTTTTCTGGTGATTGATTTAGCTAATCTGAACCTGAAACATCCCACAGAAGCAATTCCTGTTTAACTAGATAAAATTTAAAACAACCAGGAAAGGAACTGCAGTCACCCATGCCGTGAGAAGAGCAGGGGACAGGAACACTCATACACATGTGCACAAACATGTACATCCAAATATTTAACTGCCTGTGCATTCATCACACAATTCAAGGAGGATGTATGGGGGGCATATGATAAATGCAGATGCAGACACTGTAATAAAATGTCTATATGTGACCACCAGGGACACCAAAAACGTGCTGTAAACTCCTACCTAGCTTCAAACTCCTAAAGAATAACAAGGAGCTGATCAGCTTTGTGGTAACAGTGTGTACATTTGGTCAAATAATGTATACATTCGATCCATAGCCTCCCAAAGTTGATAACATCAGTCAGAGAATTATAGTCTTTCCCTTGTTTAGGACTGTCTAGGCAACAGATATCCTCCAAACAGGATGGCATGCTGTTTAAGGTATGTGCAAATGTACATGTTGTAAATTAGCATTCAAGAGAAAACATTATTATTTCCCTACAAGAAGATCCTCTCTCCTTTTAGTAGGCACAGTGTCCCATGAGTTCCTTCTTTTACTTGCAATATGGATCAAAGTTGGTCTCATATCACTGATGCCAATGAAGTTTCATGTAGTTTTCTAGAACAACTCCCAAGTGTTCTGAAGGACTGTTTCCTGAACCTGTCCTGCACTTCTGGTAAAGATGTTCTTAGTCCATCCAGCTTCAATGTCAAAGGTTAAATAAAGTAGTTTCTGTGGAGCCAGAATTCACTTATGAAAAATAATGCTTCAAAGGCAGGTTAGTAACCTGTGTTTTACTTTTTAGACTAAGCAGCACAAGAATATGCTTTTGACCATTCATTCAATTGCTCTCTTGGGTGGTATTGACTGCAATGTAACATAATTGTTCTTGGCTGTGGCGATTTCATCCACTGCTGCTCCATTTTCTCTGTTCATTGTTATCAAACTTATATTTACTGTGTTAATAGAAAGGTACTGACATACTTTCACCTGCTTAAAATGCAGTATCGTGCACTATGATTTAGCAAAAGCTACCTTCTCCTTTTCCCCCTTCCCTTAGCATATGTCTCAAATCAGTATGAAGATTCAGTAATTAGCTCTGCCCCAACACCATCAATCTGAGAAATTATTTTAAATCCACACAAAACGCATCTGTTCTTAGTTCTGTTGGTGACTTTAAATAAATATATAGAGCTTTCCTCTGTGAAAAAAGGTAGAAAAAGTTCTAAAATAGGACCAATAGTAACTGAAATTGTAGTGATATTTATCACTATTCAGAAGTAGAAAACTTTTCATTATACTCTATAAGCCACAACAAAATTTATGACCCTCCTTCATTGCATTATGATTACTGTATTTAAACCTTACCAAATGGTATGTTTAAGCCCTAGGATCATTAGATATAGATGCCTTGCAGGGAACATTTTTGCTTTTTCCTCACCCACTGAGATAATGGAGGTCATGCAGCTGCTTGTGCTGCCTACATATATATATAATATATACATATATATAGTAAATTTAACAAATCTTATTAGTCAATGTGTTTCTAAACATTGTTCAATATGTGACATAAATAAAGACTTAGAGCTTAAAACACCTGATTTGATTCTTGCTTCTACATAGGCATTTTGAGCATCAATATACAGAAAAATGAGCAGGAGAATTTTGGCAGCACTGTGCTTGAGAGCTGTATTCTAGAGCTGCAGAAAATGTTTCATGTGTTTGATGAGGCTGAAGGGTTTTTCATGGTAAAGTCAACAAGTCCATGTTACAGGTAAAGCATTCAAAACCAAAGGGTGGTGTGGAGAAATCAACAAAGCGGACTCAGGAGAGTCAATACATGACCTTGGGGAAGTAACTTATTTCTTTTCTGTTTTTCCATCTTCATAATGAAGGAAGAGAAGAAATGGACTTTATTTGTTCCATCCTTGTCTGCATTCTGGCGTAGAGCGTTTATTTAATTAATATTTGCAGAAAAAGAAAAACAATACTGTGTCCTTGGCTGCATCCCACTAATGCTACAATCACTAAATTACTACTCAAGAAAAAAAAAAAAAAGCAAAAAGCCAGTTATTAAAAAAAAAAAATTAAAACTGCTGTTATAAACAGTAGTTAAAAATATGCTACAATTTGCAGTAATATCTCTGCCTGAAAGGTCAGTCCTTAGAAAGGAAACTCCTAAAAGGCACAGCAAACCATGCAGTTCACAAGTAATTAACAGTAACAGTGATGTAGATAGAACTCCCTACAATAAATACAGCTATAATGTGAAAAAGAGTTTTGAAAGACAATAAAAAAGATTAAAGCAAACAGCGATATAAATAAAGAGCATGTAAAAAGAGATACCACAATTAACAGATTTTGATGCCATTATGTTTGTGTGGCTGAAAACATAAATTGTTTCATAAATGGAGGAAGTAGCATGATTTAAGCACTTCTGAAGCAGAAAACTCATTTAGCTATTTTATGAGGTAAAGACACTTACTGTAAATCATTTCCACACTTGTAGGAGGGCAATATAAATTGCCTTGATAAGATACGACTGATTTAAAATACACTTCTTGAATAGCACTGGCTGAATATAAAGCACCTTATAAGAGGATGTGCTCTGAATTCTGAAACTGGGAGTGCATCAACATGTGCAAGAGCTTGAAAACTTTTTACTGGTGAGAGCAAGAGGGAGAAAGACTGAAACACACTTCTAGAATATCTTTCATATTAGTGCAATCACTGGACAAATTTACAGAAAGTAATTTCAAATAAATCTAAATACATTAAAAAAAAAAATCTTCAGTTTGGTGTTTCAGTGTACCATACCTCTTTACAGCATATATGTACTGAAAACAGAGGCCTATGACAGCTGTGAATTGTAAATATACTCATCAGGACAGCTTGCTCTGGATCCAAAAATAAAAGTACTGCGGAAATAGAACAAACAACAGTACATATTTTATACCACTGTGGTGGCCGCACTTATTCATTCCAAAAGCATATGAGCAGTATGACCCCTGAGGGAGCCAACAAAGATGAGTGTAGTGGCACATATGAGGTGTACAAGCAACCAAAAGCTGCAAGATAAAGAAGATAAGCACAAAGAACAAATAGGCAGGGCATGCTGCTGAAAGCAGAGGATGACTGGCAACAATAAAGAAGATGCAGGGAGCAAATGACAATCTCTCCTTTTGACAGTATAAAACAACAGATACCAACCAGGACACTCAGGGAAGACAAGCCCACTTGTCTTTTCACTTCTCCCACTGAGAAGTTTGTGAGCAAACTCAAATTTGGCAGTGAAGAACCACCGAGGACCGCAGCCACCAGTGCTAACCATGTGGCACCATGGTGGTGTGTCCTCACAGCTAATTTAAAGTGTAACTGTTAAAGGCAAACACTTTTGTACAGATTGTGATGACTAATAACATGTAGAATGACAACTAGAAAGGAAAATTCTGATGACAGAATACTTTATTAACATTTTACAGTTTAAAATAGAGTTTTGACAGTCTTCAAAACATTCCCATCATAGCAATTTCCAATTCCTTGGTTCATATGTGTATAAATGTTCAGATGCAACACATGCAAAGAAATGTGTCTCCCTTTTGGAACAATTTGATTTTTAACTCTTTTATTGGTTTGGTTTGGGTTTTGTTTGTTTGGGGTTTTTTATTTTGTTTGTTTGGGTTTTTTTTAACTCCATGAAATTCATATCTCTAATAAAGGCTATCAGGTTTTTATTTTCAGGTGATGTGTAGCAATAATAATGGTGTGTAAGTGAGATCTGAGATCTGACAGTGCTAAAGTTTTTTTGTACTTCAAAGTAGAATTATTTTTCAGCCACCTTCTTCCTTGACACCAGTGTTTGGTTTCATACTCTTGAATCTTACCCTCAGTCACAGCTACAAAATTCATGTACTTTGACTGACTTTGGTAGAACTACATTCATTTATCTCATCTAAAATTCTGGCTTATTTTTCTGATAAGAACAATAGGTTATTCAGTTAGACTTCTAAACACTCTTTATCAGTCTTCACTGATAAATCATTTCAGATATAGACCTTTCAGCATTAGCACAAGTTTGAAGCTTGAACAAGTCTCAGAAAAACAGGTTTATATCATAAATATCATATGAATATGACAATTGCATTCCAGTTCATTGTATAATATTGGATATAATATTGGATAAAACTGCTGAAGAACAGTTAGGTTAGATTCAATAAGATCTAGAAGAGCAGAAAGGGAAGAAATAGATCATAGAGACTTTTAAAAACAAACAAATAAACAGTATGTAAAAGGTCTATTCAGTATTTTGTACGTAGTTTGCTAATTGAAAGGACATTGGCTTCATTAAATTGCTGGTATTTATAGTATGCTTCTCCTCATATATACAAATATGATTGTTCTCACTTTGCACAATGGAAGATATCCAAAGAGAAAAGTTTTATTTAAAGAGAAAGATAATGCACCCTAAAGTGATAAAGATCACAGCCCAATGGTTAAGAACTCTTAGAAGGCTTTCTCCCCATTTCCAAGCAATCTAACAGCCTGTCAGTCCCTAACTACCCTCTTCACAGAGGATCTTCGTAATTAAGTGAGATTTTTCAAGTCTGTTTCTGTCTGTTTCTGCAGGTTTCACAAAGGCCAGAGTGTGCCACACACAGAATCAGCAGCTATTCCTCCACTGCATGATTTAGAGAGAATGAGAACATACTACATGTGCCATCTCTTCCTTCTGAACAAATATGATGTGACAATACAAAACTTTTCCTATATTCTCCTGTCAGTTCAGGTTTGGGATAATGCTGGAAAGGAGAAAGTACAGATCCGAATAAAAAACGAGGTAATAGTGAATAATATTCAAACAACTTGTTGAAAAAGTTTAGTTTGAATTGAGTTTGAACTTCTGGAATGAGGAACAGACTTTTATTCTGTTTTGTGTGTAATTGGTGATGAGCACTGAGAAACAAAGTGATGGGAGCATTATGCTGCTTTTCCTGTAGAACAGGAGTACTCTCTGGCCTGCTATATAATTCTCTATCATGTGTGTGCCCCTGTTATGTCATTTTCTTTTCTGTAGGTGGCCGAGAGCTCTAAAATGAGGCCACATCTTTTTTTAGCACTGGGGTTCATTTGGTAGGCAGTGTTGCCACAGCCTGAAAGGAGCAGAATAGGCCATGCTGAAATACGATGCTTATCAGTTTAAGGTTTCATATGACACCGTGCATAAATAACAGTGAGAAGACTTCTGAATAAAGTAGAATACTCCAGAACAGTCATATTACTACTATGTTATACTACATTCAGATTATTTAGTTTTGGTTAAGAGAGAAGATTTTCTTCAAGCTTTTATAAAAGAAATTCACTTTATAAT
>JAWWLV010000001.1:12797666-12819107 GCA_035041135.1 Platyrinchus mystaceus
CTACATTCAGATTATTTAGTTTTGGTTAAGAGAGAAGATTTTCTTCAAGCTTTTATAAAAGAAATTCACTTTATAATGTATTGAAAATGTATGTAACAATAATTTCAACATGTTTTCCTTGAAAATTGATTTTCTAATATGAGCCAAAACTGAGAATTAAAATATCAGCAATAAGTTTATCAACTTGAATATGTACATGCTAGAGTATGAGGTATTCAAAATCTAAAATTAGCCATCCAGAAATCAAAGAGAGGATTAAACTAAATTAACAACCTGTCATCAGTCAGTTCCTGTATGGAACTGGCAGAATAAATTAATCAGCATAGCTGCATCTCCTTATGTGTAACCTGAGTTTGGTCAATAGATTGATAAAAATTACTCTACCAGGTCTCTGTTAAGGTTTGTGGAGTCCCTCTTGGGAAAAAAAAATGGTGAAACTAGAAGAAAGTAAGAAAGAAAAATTTTTTTCTCAGTGGTCTTGAAATCCAGAAGACAAGATTCACATATCTCTTACAAAGATTTTCAGACATACTTATCAAATGTATATATTCATCAGCACATAATAAAAGACTCAAAGATAAACTTTTTCCTATTTATTTGATAGCAGATAAGGTAATTTTGTCTGTACAGTCTGTCTTTCATAAAAAATTATTGTTATATGGGATAAAGATTTTCAAACATGTATTTTCATAACATTTTCTCTACTCCATAACATGTCATATCTTGTCTTTTGGATTTCGTTTTTGATCATGCAATGAGTGGAATTTAAATGAATCCTCTTTATTTGATCCTCTTCTATTTCAATTACTATTTTTCAATACTTGATGCCTAGTTTTGAATCTTGATTTATTCAATAAATGCTCAAAGAACCTACAAACAGAAACAGTATGTGACAGTTGATTTTTTTTTTTAAATCTGTATTTAATGAATTTTTAGTTGAAATATCTTTAAGGTTTTTTAGTATAAGAAGTAAATCTCCGCTAGTTTAAAGTATCTCTGCCATATTAAAATAAAGAAAGCAAATGAGAAGATAGAACTTGTCTGGTTTTTTCTAATCCCATATTTTATATTGTGTTGAGGGCAGTACATGCTGGGGAACCTCTGAACTGGGCAAGTGCCAGAGCAGGGAAGAAGTTAATAGAAAAACTTGCAAGAAAAATTTCTAATATATCATTGGTGAGAGAAGGCCACTGGAAAGGAGGAAGAGCAGATCCTGATTCAGAAGACAAAAGAACAACACAAAGCAAAAGCAGCAGAACCTGCTAAGAGCAAAAATAGAGAACTAAATAGCAAGACAGCAGATCACAAACTTCTTGGACAACAGCCCTAGGCTTCAAATCTGTGACTGAATTTAATTTCTTAATACCTGTCTTGATACAGACTTTGATGCTTCATGTTTTATTGATGCCTTTTTCTGTTTTCTGCTTTCACATGAGAAAATACTGAAGGAGCATTTTAAAAATATGCTATAAAGGGAACCTCAACATTTGTCATCATTTCAGAAGAAAAGCATGAAAGGCCAGGAAAAGATACAAAAGTTCTTTCTTTCATTTTATAATGTGGGATGATTCAATTGAATTCAGTTTAAATTTTCTGTTCTTTTTTATGTTTTATGTCCATCACTAAGGACAACACACACGCCTCTATTGTGTTTTGCTGGAAAATTTTCTTGAGGGAAGGTTCAATAGTTTTTCATTCACAGGAAAATTACTAAACACAGTCCAAAAACCTGTTGAATCTTTCAAAAAAGAAGCACAAAATGTTTGAAGAGTATTGTGAAATCAAATCAGGAAAACTTAATACTTCTGCTGGTTTCACAGTTAAATAACCCTAATTTACTCATGCAAAGCATGTTCTAGAATTGCAGAATTGTTAAGGCTGGAAAAGATTTCTAAGATCAAGTCCAGCTTCTAACCCAGAACTAAACCAAGTCCCCAAGACCTTACATGTCAGTGGCAACAGCATTTGTCTTCTTTTCCCACAATGATCACCTGAGCTATGATGTCTGTCCTCTCTAAACTACCCTGGGTTTGAAAAGAGATGTCACACCCCAACACTTCGATACCCAAATTGGCCACAAGTGATGAGAATTCTCCCAAGTAAAGGACCCACTTCTGCTACAAATTAGAAAATACAGATAGATTGTCTTTCAGCAATATTTCAAAATAAAATCCTACCAGCTTGTTACAGCTTTCAGAGTTGCCTTCCTTTGAACAAATCTCAGTTCCACCAGGATGTTAGGGAGGAACTTACAAGAGACTCTTCTTACAAGAGCTTTCTTTCTCCAGAGTCTGTTCTCTGGGTTTTACTCTAAGTCTGATCCCAGAGTATATTTTTTTTTAATCTTAGTGCTAAAGCACTCCCCCATTGGTGGGCTTCAGCATGAATATTTTAAAATAATATTGATCTGAGGTCATATTTTCATCACAAGCAGAGGTACAGAACTCACCAAGTTCAGAACCAAGGTACAGAACCCAGGCCATTTTGGGTGGTACTCTGAGCAACCTGGTGTAGGGGAAGTACCCCTGCCCATGGCAGGGGCATTGGAAATAGATGATCTTTAAGGTCCCTTCCAACCCAAACCATTCCGTGATTCTATGATTCTGTAACTGTAATCACAGTGGCTTAACCTCTTAAGGTTTAGTGGGGCAAGATACAAACCTTTCACCCTCTCAGAGGATCCCTCTTGCTATCATTTAATGGAAAGGTTATCAAGAGAGACTGAGTGTTCATAACTCCTACTCAGTGTTAATGATTTTGGACCATCCTTTTCTCCCTCCTCTCAAACTAAATTTTGTATCCTGTAATGAAGAATATTCTCACCTGGGCTTATTTTGGCTGGGATAGACTTAATTTTCTTCATTGTAGATAAATACCTCTTAAGTCAGAATACCTCTTTCAGGAACAGCAAAGCTCAATGTTTTTGCCAGATTTGGAGATGTTCTCCTGCCAGTGATATTGCAAAACAGTCAGGTTTGGAGACCTGGCTTGCACTTTATGGTATTGTACTAATTGATCTTGGCGGTACCAGTTTGAAGCTTCCATTCTTCCTACACAAATAGCAAATATCCCTTGAGCTTCCTCTACCATCACATAAATAGATGTATTTACCTTAATATAAATTTAATTGTTTTATATTTATTTAAATATAAATTTTATATTTATTTAAATATAAATTAAATTTAATATAAAGCAGGGTATCCTAATGGCTCTAGAGAGAATGACCTTGTAGATGTGCCAGAATACCACCCTGTCTGTCAACTTATGCCAGACAACGATTCAAAGTCACTTCAAGACATCCAAAGCAGTGTGGGCAGCAGGTGAGGGAGGGGATTCTGCCCCTCTGCTCTGTTCTGGTGAGACCCCACCTGCAGTGCTGCCTCCAGCTCTGGGGTCCCAGCACAGCAAGGACATGGAGCTGTTGGAACGAGTCCAGAGGAGGCCACCAAGGTGATCAGAGGGATGGAGCAGCTCTGCTATGAGAGATGGCTGAGAGAATTGGGATTGTTCAGCCTGGAGAAGAGAAGGCTTTGTGGTGACCTAATTGTGGCCTTTCAGTATCTGAAGGGAACCTACAAGAAAGATGGAGAGAGACAATTTAAAAGGTCCTATTTATAAGTGACAGGACTTGGGGGAATGGCTTCAAACTGAAAGAGAGTAGAGTTAAATTAGATAGGAGAAGAAATTCTTCCCTGTGAGGGTGGTGAGGCCCTGGCACAGGTTGCCCAGTGAAGTTCCAGATGTTCCATGGCAGGGCATTAGAACGAGATAATCTTTAACCTCCCTTCAAACCCAGGCTGTTCTATGACTCTATGATTCCATGATTTTCAATACCCTGTTGGTCATGCAGGTATAAATGCATATCTGCTTCTCACTTGATTTTTCATTAAGTAGCCTAAGCAGCACAAAGAGGAGATCTCTGCAATTGACAGGGAGACAGATCTGGAAAACAGATAGTATTAAAGATCTTGAACTGGGAGCAGTCAAAGAGTCTGGATGGTAGGCTGAATTAATCCTTCAATGCAATACTTTAATGCAGACATATCTTATGATGTATCTAAGCAACTTAATCCAACAAGATAATGGGGAACATAGAAAGTAGGAAAAAGGAAAAGTATATGGCATGTTAAAAGTGAAGATACACCTGAGGAAACTGCAGCCATATTTCTAATAATCTGTTTACTGTTATTCTGGTTTTTTCTACCTAGAAGTCTGCATCTCTATACTGATATGTGCTATTGCCAGGTGAATTTAAGATTTTATTTTGCATGTCTTACTCTTTGTGAGAAAATAAATTCATTTTGGAAGGAAGCAGTAGATGCTGGGGTTTTTTTAAATCTGAGCTATCATCTTTAAAAAATAATCAACAGTTGGTGTGAAATTTATTATTTCAAAACGAGTGCCAAAATCTTTTAATATAGCATTTGATTTTACTCCAGAGGGAATAAACTTCTTTGAAGTATACCTTTGGCTATCAATGAGCTGGACTATAAAATTTTGATTATATATGGTATATATTAATACAACACCACTCTGTAACAGTTAAGATATTAAAACCAGGGAAAGACTACAAACAAGGAAGAGGAAAAAGTATTTTCCAGTTATCATTAATGGCTAATGTAAGGCTGTAAGAAGAGAGAGACAGAAGGAAAAAAAAAAGGGAGAAAAAATACATTCATAGAATAGTAGAATTTTCAAGATCAGATAAGCATTATTACAGTTATTTAGGTTTTGTACTCAAGTTTCTCATTCCCTTTATCTTTCATGATGAATATAAGTGTGCGTGGAAAGTAAAAGGCCATGGTGACAGGGTGAGCTCCAGGGATGGAACTGAAGTGAATTTGCAAAGCTAATAGGAGATGAAAGAGAAACTAAAAACGTTAATGGTTTCTTTCCTGCAGGTCTTGTCCAAATGCTGGGTCCTGCCTACGGGTCAGAAAATGAGGGCAGCTACAGAGAAACAAAAGGTCTTACTGACCTTGTTCTGCAATAGAGAAATGGGATGCTGAGCCTAGAAAGGTGGTTTTATCAAGTCTTGAGATTAATTGCCACAGAACTGGCAATTCAGGCAGTATCTATGTCATATCTGTGTGCTGTCTTTTTGATGATAATCAGTTATTTCTCCTCCTGACCCAGCCTCCTCAACCACCTCTCAGTAGCACTGAATGGTTTTTTTAAATCCACCTGTTCTTTCTTGCCCATCCTATTCAGTCAGGGCTGGTTTCAGAAATGGATGCTCATCTCTGACAGAAATTAGCAAGATCCCTGTAGCTACGCATTAAAGATTCATCCATTTACTCAGTTTTCAAAGGCTCATTTTGTCCCTTTAAAGATCCCGCCGTGAAAGTCTTTACAATCAGAATGGGGCCCACGATCTTGCAGTCACCAGTGTTATCAAACAGGGTCTGATTCTTTTTAAGTAGTATAAAAACTCCATCAATAAGCATATCTGAGCATGATTTTGAGATGTACATAATGATTTAGTTTGGAATGGTACCCTGGTGTCCCTATGAATTCTCAGCAGAAAAAAACTTCCAGATGGTGCCTCCCATTCCCCAAGAACCCCTCCCAGAAGGACCCAGAGACTCCCACCCTGCAGGCACCTCTCCCACAGGGACCACAGACTCCCCATCCCCCGACAGGGACTCCCCGACCCTATAGGGACCCCCAGCCCCACTGGCACACCCCTACCCCCTACATATCCCACAGCCCCCATAGGGACTCCCCAGCTCCTAGAGGGATGCCCCTGCCCCTATAGGGACCCCCAGCCCCATGGGAACCTACCAGCCCCACTGGAATCTCCTCACTCCCCTATAAGACCTCCAACCGCACATACAGGGACAACCACACCCTATAGGGACCCCCACACTGTCTATAGACCCCCCAGCCCCATAGGAACCCCCTCGCAGCCTCTATAGACCCCACACCCCCTAATGGGACTGAGGGGCTGCAGTGCCCGACCTTGGCCTCCAGGTGTCAGCAGCGACTGCTCTAATTAATATGCAGTATATGCTAATAACTTTATTAATATTGATAAGACGTTATTTTTTTAATATGTTGAAAAATTAAAAGCTTTGCAGCTTTTCCCTATTTTTCACACAAATTCCCAGTGAATTTTCAGGGGGGTTTGGGGTCTTGGGGGGGCATCTCTGGGGATTGGGGGGATCACAGGGATTTGGAGGATTCCAGAGTTTTGCGGGGTTTGGGGTCTCAGGGGTTTAGTGGTCTCTGGGGTTATGGGGGTCTTGGAGGGGTTACAGGGGTTTGGGGGAACCTGGGGGGACATAGGGAGACATAGGGACATGGGGGGAAAGGTTGATAAGGAGATGGGTATGGGAGTCCTGAGGGGCTTGGTGGGGCTGGGGGGAGCCAAGGGACATGGACAGGGTTGGGGACATAGGGGGACATGGAGGGTCCAGAGGGTCTGGGAGGACTGGGAGAACATTGAGGGCGTTGGGGAAATGGGGTTTTGAGTCTCTGATCCGCCCTGACCTGCCCTGTGCAATGTCCTCACCCCCAGGCCTGGCCTTTGACCCCTGGGACATCCCGTTCTACATGAGGCTCTTCCAGAAGATCAGGAGGAACCCGATGTCAGTTGAGTGCTTTGACCTGGCCCAGAGCAACAGGTGACCCCCAAAACACACCTGAGCCTCCCCAAAACACACCCGAGTAATGAAAAAGGGAGAAAATTACACTCTGGGGGGGCTTTCAGGGCCACGTGGGGGCACCAAGGGGAGGTTTGGGAATGTTTGGGGGAAATTTGGAGACACCCCAGTGACTATGGGAACAAATTTGGGGAGCCCCTGCTGGCACGTGGGGACACCTTGGGGAGCCTGGGGACATCCCCCCACATCCCTCACATCCCCCATCTTCCCCATGTCCCCTCATGTCCCGTGATGTCCCTGCATCCCCTTGTGTGTCCCAAATATCTCCCCCATGTCCCCCCACATCCCCCCATATCCCCACATCCCCAGTGCCCCCAATCTTCCCAGGTTCCCCCAATATCCCCAGTGTCCTCATATTCCCCCCCATCCCCAATATCCCCAGTGTCCCCAATGTCCTCATATTCCCCCCCCCATTCCCAATATCCCCAGTGTTCCCAATGCATATTTGCTGAATTTAAAGGTCGGTCTCCTATTCATTTTCCTTATTTTCCTCCTGAGAGACTGTTGTTTACTTAAATTCAAAAACATGTTGGGGTTTATTTTGATTTTAACTTTTCAGACCCAGAGGTATCAGAGGCTATATTGGAGTTACTTTTATGAAACTTCATAACAATTGGAAGGAAAGGTTTCCTCAGCGAACTATCAATATTCCCCTCATCATAACAGGGAAAAAAAAAAGTGGAGAAATGCTACAGAGAGATGCTGCAGGAATTTATGAAAGAATAGAATAGAAAGCTGCTCAGGAATTTACCAAGGACGAGTTGACTTTTCACCTAGGATAACAACTTTGATCAGGACACAGCTTTATATGTAATGATAGCACAGGTTAACATGCAGACATAAAGGAGTTAGGTTTAGTCATTTAGTAGAAGATTACTGTGTACTGTGAAAGGGAGAATTTTGAGAGGAAAATGTATTAATTGGGCTTAATAAGCATATTTAATTTACAGTGAGTTTTAGAACAGGTATTTCCAGCCCTGCAGTACTGATTTCATAGAATGGTTGGCAGGTCTTTTGAGAAGAATGCCTGAAAGTTAAATGCTTCTTTTCTTAGAAAGCTTCAAAGTTCCATACACAGAAAACAAATTTTTCAATGTCTTTATGCTTGCCTGCATATCTATTGCCTAATTCATATCCATGAAATTTCTGAATGAAGTGAACATTAGTTATCTTTTTTAAAAAATTATAATTATCATAATTAAAATCCCAAACAAGAAGATTTACACTTTGCTTTTACAGGATGAAAGCTTGATAAGACTTAAATCCCTCAAAAAAACCAAACTATAAACATCTGAACTGGCCTTACATTTTTTGTGAATTTCTTCATTGAATTAGTAAATTGTGTAAATAAGGTACACAGATATACAAAATATCAATCAGTTGTCTAAGAGTTATGAAAATACTACTTAATAGTAAAGTCACAGAAAAAGCCAGAAAAATACTTCATTGTTTGTACATTAAACAATAATATCACTTTGTTTTTTGTGTTCCTGGTTTGCTATGTCTGAACTACATTTTAAACAGAACCCTCTGTCCCATATTACATTCTAGAATTGCTTCATAATATGTGTTCTTCCATTCCCAACATGTTAAAATACAAATGCAGTCCTATTTTGTTGGTTTATTCCTGATCACTTCTGGCTTTGTCTGCTTAAGTTATCAGTAATTTATGGACACGAAAAGCTATATAAAATTACTGCCTTGTATATATACACACAGAGAGAATATAGGTATACATATAAAATATTAAGGGAAAATAGCAGCCAAAGTGTGTAATACTCTCATACTGTAGTAATGCAGTCATAGACACCTAATTCTTGAAAACTTACACTGCATTAAGCCAGGAAAACAGAGTCCCACCTTTGTTCTACAAACAGCAGAATAAAGACATGTGAAAGGAAAGTATCTTTTGAAGTTCAGGCTCAGACCCTGCACAGTGATACAAGAAATGATTGCAACTTGTGTTCCCGCTTCCTTTCCCAACAGAAAAGTTTTTTTAAAAATCAAGCAGAATATTTGCAGTTCTTTCATCTCTCTACAATAAATTTTATGTTTCTGAGACAAGAATAGGCATGTTGGCTCTTTTGTGTTTTAGGTTTGTGCTAGAAGTGCCAGTGGAATCATCATCTCCTATTAGAGAGAAAAAATAATCTGAAGATTTGAGTCTGTCATAATAGATGGAAAAAAGAATCTTTTGCTCTGTGCTCAAATAATAAATGCAGCATACAAAAATTATGCCCAAGAACAGCCCCAATAATTCTTACATTTAAATTAAGTTTTGTAGTGACAGAGTAGACTTCTGAAAAGTAATATTTCTTAGGTTGGAGTGAAGAAAAAATTAATATCTATAAATATCAGAGTTCTTATTGATATGACAAGAAGTTTTTTGTGCTGTATAACAAGAGCAATACTGATAAGTAAAAGGTCAATGAAAATACTGAACTGCAGTTGCCATAGGAACCAGCAATGACTTTTACCTGTGATTAGATACTGAGATAAGTCAGGTGCGTGTTTGTGTCTGTATGCTGGTGGGAGGAAGGTTATTTAACTTGGAGAAATAAATTCATGAGAGACGGACAAGAAAATGTGCTATTTCACATTCTATTTACATCCAGAGTTGTCCACCCTCAGAATGGGGTCAGCAATTTAGCTGTTACAGTTTAATAGTTTTGGTTTAGGAAAGTCAACAGCTGTTTTTCTCCAAGGTCAGATGACTCAGCAGAGTAACATTTCTTCGCAAGTAAACTAAATTTAAAAAAACCCCTCTATTTAAAAACTGAATGTACAGGTGCTGACTGAGGGTAATGTATGCACACCTAGCCTCAAATGCCTTCATATCCATAGCTATTGTATGTCACCACAGGTATTCTGAATTTGCCCTAGATCTTGGAATACATGTTTTATTGGTAATATGACTTCTCAATGAAAAGTTAGAAACATACTTTTATCAGTCCGCTCCTTTGGCATACAGTCTCAAAAGCGCTATAGAAGTTCTGGTAGCTCTTTATCTGATTATTAAACGAGAGAAAAAGGTACTTTCAAAGTGATGTCACTTGCTAGGAGAGAACTTTAACTTTTTCATCAAATGTAATGTATTCAAAATCAGGATCACGCTGCCTTTGTATGCATTAAAAATCATCAATAAATCCTCCTGTTCTATCAGCACACCAGTGGCACACAATTTGATATTGGGTCAATTTTATCATGCAGGTTTTGGTTTTTATCTTATTATTTCAAGGATAGTTTCATTACTTGTAACATCACTCTAATACCCATATTTGTGGGTGATGGAGAATTTCTATTACAGTTGTAACTTATGATATCATTTTCTTTTCTTCAAATTTTGGCACAGGAAAATTGCAGTAATTCATTTAAATCTATTAAGAAATGGCATTTATAATAATGAAATCAGAATTTGAAATGGAAAGCAAGGCACAAAGACCTATAGAGCAGTTAGTGGTCTAAATGTTGCTTTCAGTACACTACTATCTACATATGACCAGTAAAATGCAGTTGTGCAGAAGATAGCATGTGAGGAAATAGACAACCTGGAGAGTATTGAACCCCAGAATTATCTGAAAATTCCATTTTTTTTCCTGCCAATGAAACATTCCCTTTCCCTCTCTACCTAGGTAATATTCCTTTATGAGAGCACACAGGAGGACCTCAGCTGTGGACGATCTGAACCACCTTTTTATTACTGGTTGCTTCCCAGATTTCTTCCAGTTTGAGTTCATTGTGGAAAGCATTATGTTTTGCCTGACCAGTTTGAGATACACCACGATGGTATCAGTCTATGAAGAGCCTAAAATAGTTTATTTCAAAGCCTCGGAGTGATTGATTTTCCATTTTGCACGTGTAGTCAGCCTGGATACGTGTGTGATCACAGCTATTCTATGAAGGAAAATCCATTTCTTGTTCTAGTAAAATGAAAGTTGATGCAATGAAGGAAGGGAACATGTAAAAAATTGTTTTCTGATGTGCTAACAATTAGATCATCTTCATTTCATAAATTCATCAATTTTAGTCAGCATTGTACCACCACAGAATTATTTCCATCAATTACAAAAAAAAAAAAAAGAGAATAGTTTTATCTGATTGAGTTTAGATTTAAATGTTAAAGTTGAGTGAGTGAATGACCGACTTTCAAAAAATAAAATTGGTTTCAAGAAATCTTGTTTAATTTATTTCAAGAATTACTGAGTGCATTTTTGCGTAATAAAACTGACAGAAAAGAAAAAATAACTTTTTTTAAGCAGACTGCTTCCATCTGGCCTCACTTGTCTTTACATCTTTTCTGTATCCTTAGAAGAGTTTGACATCAGTGTTTTTCATGTGTTGCACATTAAACTTAGCATTTATGAAAAAAGAATTTGTATTTAGGAAAGTAATTATACAAAGATAGTTTCATTTTCCTCAGTACGTGTGGAAATTGCAAATGCTTGAATTAAGTGATAAAACTTTACTATATAATATTAAAGTACACATATTTAGAAAACTACAACTCCTATTTCCATTCAGATGATTTTTTTTCCCTGCAATACAAGTGGGAAAACAAGTTTTTCATAGAGTACCATCAGGAGACCTCTTCATCCAAGGAGGTAACAGAGGTCTACTTTAAGCTGAAGTGGTTTTTTTTTTTGAAGTAGGATATATAAATCTTGGTTTCTTGTACAAGGCAAAAGAAGTCAGACTAGAACTCAATAAATTGGGGTCCTCAACAGAGCAAGAAGGTTAATAGTTATTAGAACTGTGACATTATTAATAATCTTGGTAATCATTCAAGATTATTCAGGCCTGCATGAAAGAGACTGTGTGGCCTTTCTACAGGAGAATGAGACCCACCATTTTCAACTCACTACACCTATAAGTGGAGAGGAATTCCCTGTGATGTATGATGAAATGAAGAAAGGGTGAATTGCAACATGGAATGCACACACTACTTCAAAAGCTGCTTTCAAAAAGGGAATGGAAAAACTACTGAGATTTTTTTTTTTTGGTGATGGTACAATAAAGTAAACTTAGAAAATAAGTAATGTGCATATAATTACATTGCTGTCCTCTACCCTCTGGCCCTGTAACACAAATTGACTCGTGTTGTAAACATACGGACCTGTATAGTTATTTGCTTCATTTTTTTTTAAGTGTGGAGGCCGTTGTTTACATGACATGGTTTGGGAAATCCACAAATTTCTTCTAATTTAACATGCTAGGAATCAATTACTAATATCCTCTTCCTGTAAGATTAGTTAATTCAGCTGAAGAAATTAGATGAGCTTCATTATTTTACTTCAGAGTTCATAACTTAATTGACTTCTGGAGCAATTTATTTCTTTTGCATTAAACTTTTTTTTTTTAAAGGTTGGCTTAATAACATACAAGCAACATTTGTTCTAGGTAAATTAATGAGAATTTTTAATGCTTTGCTTTATTTAAAGTATGTAAGTGTTCAAATTATCATGTTATTGAAATAAAATCACAAATTATTTTGTACATAAAGAACGTAACATAGAGCAGGAATCAGAAAGGAGAATATCCTTTCTGTTTATCTTCCACTATTTACCTTATGGCATTAACAAAATAAATCTGTTACTGAAGTTCCACATGACAGATGCTAACAATGGGACACACACAGACTTCCATAATCCATTCTGTACTCTTTTTACACTACAAAAAATATCTTGGCTAATGATTTATTAAAGACTATTGAAAACAAAGATACAGAGTGTCTGAAATAATAGTGACTGTTTTTAGAGTGTAAAAACAAGCCCATCACATACACTAATTCACCAATCCTGAAATATTTTAATTTTAATAACCTGTCCCTCTGCCTCCAAAATGCACCCAAATTCCATTATCAAATAAAATTCATCTACCATATGTGCATCACTACAGATCTGCTTGCTCCTTTTATGATGGTTTTTCAATAGTTATAGAGACTAATATATTCAAGATTTAGATGGCCTGACAATAGTAATATCCTATTGTAGCATAGTAAAAATGTTAGCATACATACTAATGTAGAAATACCATACTACAGCCTAATAAAATTTTGATTGATTTATTCATCTACTTCATTAAATCTAAAAAATCTGTTTTAAGAAATCTAAAGGTTCATAGTCTACTCTTCTTCAACAATTAGAATAAGAGCTGGAAGCCATTATAAGGGGCTTCAGAAACAAGTTTCTCTTATGTCCATCAGGTGCAGGAGTTGGTAGAAGAGATTTTTCTAGTGACTGTTATTAAATTAAATTTTAAAATTAAAATCTGAGTCACTGATACCACATTTACACTAGAAGATGACATAACAAGTTGAGCTAAGTACTTGTATGTAATGGAAAGCAATTAATTTTTTAAGTGCCTCTTGTAAGACATTTTTAAAATCCCATGTTAATACCATGAAGAGATTTTTTTAGTATAACTTTGTGCTATATTCTATTAATCTGATTTCCTAGCACTACACATAATGCTTTTCCCCCTTTATTTATCTAAATGTTGAGCCTATAAAGTGCTTGAAGTGGAATCTTTAAAGTCTAAAAATCAAAATTATACTCATAAACAAAGTGAGTTTTCATAGCAGATTAATAAAAAAAAAAATTAAAGATTTGTCCTCTTCTACATATTTACAGAAGACATCATTCAGGTGACTACTTCTACTTACATGCATTTCACTGATAGTTACCATAAGCTTTAATGATAGTTACCATAAGCTTTAATGATAACCCTGCCTTGCAGTGTCCCTTTTCCTACCAGGCAACATCATCTCAATGATTAAATGACTCTGTGTTATGTTTTTAGTTTCCATAATACCTTTACATTTACTCCTCTTTTTCTTCTTCCTACACACAATGGGAAGTCTGAAGCCTAAAATGGAGGCTGAGCTGACAAGGTTTGTTTTTTTTCCCAGGTATAATGTAATCTAATATTATGATATTAGATTGTAATGTCAGATTGATTACAGCTTTAAGTAATGTTTTAATATCTGTACTTTTAATTTTAAAGCCGTTTGTGTTCATTTATGTGCTGGTTCTTCCTGGTTTGGAGTTAATTTTTTTCATGATATCTAGTGTAGGGCTGTGTTTCGAATTTGTGCTGAAAAGAGTGTTGATAACACAGGGATGTTGTCATTATCACTGAGCATTTGTAATGAGTTCTCTGGCATTCCTGGCAGCCACAGTCGTGCTGAGAGACTGGGAGCCTGCTTATTGCCCAAAAAAACACCTCTCAACCAGCCCTTTCAATTGCTCTGCATGGTCCTGGCAGCACCACATTTCCCACTGACTGACTCTGAAGCTGGATGTTCCAACCGTTTCTAGCTCGGACTCCTGAGGTGAAAAGCAGATCAAAACCTGAAAAGTTTATAACTCATGAGCTATTAAGAATATGTGCAATATTCAAAAGCAACCAAGGAGATAATGATGTTTGGCCTTAACTTGCCGAACAGAAATGCAGCCGTGCTTTTCATGCTTCAATTCTTTCATTTTCATTTTGTTTCGTATTTTCAAACAGCCAAGGACAGTAGGAAAAGTGGTAAAAATATAGTTAATATTTATACTTCTGTTAAAAACCTCTTCCTTTTAAGAGAACGCACTGGGTAAACCAAAAACTTTTAAAATGCTAAAACAAGTAAATCCATTGCAGGTTTTAGCAAATCTCACACTCCCCCGGATCTTTCTTCCTGTAGAAAATTTAGGGGGGATGGGGGGGAAAGCATATATATGTTGATTGGCTAGTCCTGTCAACCTTTATCAACATCTTCACTCTACAAGCAAATATCAGATTTATGAAGTTATGCTACTTCAGAAACTACAGGAACTGATATTTTATATTTGCCTACTTGTAGGGAACTGTATAAAAAATTTATACGTTGAGTGCATGAACATTCAGGATACATAAAAATGAGTAAGTATGCTTTTTGCCTTGTATTTGTGTTTTAATTGAGAATCAAAGCCAAGCTGGGAAAACATATCATTGTTTATACAACCACTCAGCTTGACAGGGCAGATGGAAAATTGGGCTAAAAATAACAAGCATTGGAAAGCAGTCCTTGCTGGGTGAATTTCAAATACAGAGAGAAGCTAGAGGTGTATGCACTCAGCATAACACACAGAGAACCACTGGCTAACAAATACACAGCTTGAGCAGGAAAATTTAATGGCAGCCTTCAAACAAGCAGAAGTGATAAAAAAGGAATGACAGTCTGCAATACTTGATTTCTTGCTGAGTAAATCTTCAAGATACATTAATAAAGATGTAGTTTACATGAATCATCTCTTAAATGCCTCAATTTTTTTCCTAAGCGACACATTAAAAAAAAAGCAAATTTAGAAAGGGAGGGGATAAATACTAAATACTTGGAATACCAAAAATCTCCTCTTACTTCTGGAGTTTTTTGTTCCAGCCATATGTCTGGTGAACTGCTGCTTCTTTTGTCCAATTAATGAGGTGTCCTGGAGATTTTTGTATAGAGCAACTGACCTTGGGCACTCAATATTTTGCTCTGCCATAGAAAACCTATCCTTTACAGTCTAGACCTTTTTCAGGAAATTCACTATGAAGTAATGTGAATTGATATAATCAAAGAGTGGAGATAAAACACGTGTCTCATTTTAGCCTGAAGCAAACTGTGAAGGGAAGCACTTCACAGACAATATTTTTCCAGGAACACCTACTCCACACCTAAACTTACCACATGCCACAAATTACTTCCCAACACCCTTTACCACGGTTAAAATTCACAATAAAATCCACATCTCCAGCATTTTCAAGGAAGGTGAGGGTCATCATAAATCTTTAGAGTACCAGGAAACATCACTATTTACTTGCAAAGTGTCTGTCACTTTGACTGAAAAACGAAGTGACAATCTGTCAAAAAAGAGAGATGGATTATGGAGAATGGAAACTTTTTGTGTTCTGTAGATATTACAGAGGTGTGTACACATGCACACACACTTAACTAATGTCTCTTACATCCTATGGAGTTGCTCACTTTCCAAGTTTTGACTTCAAATAACCACTCCCAATGCTAAATTTACATTGACAGAACTATCAAGCTGTCTGAAGGGGGATTTTTTTGCCCACATGTCAGTGTGTAGTTAAATGGATATTAAATGAAATTGTCAAAAGGTAATCTAAAGAAGATAATGAAAATCCTGAAAGAGCTGTTAACTTCTTAAAGAAAGAGTTTGCTTGTAGGCAGGCATTCTCACAGCAGTGGTTGTGTGTGTTTTACCGCAGGTGATATGATGTGTGAAAAAGAAGGATCAAATTATCTGGTTGTTGACAAATAGAATAGAAAAGTATAAAACCCAGGGAACAAGGCCAGTCAGTCTCACTTCTGTGTCCAGCAAGATCATGGAGCAGATCCTTGTGGAAACTATGCTAAGGCACGTTGAAAATAAGGAGGTGGTGGTGACAACCAACACGGTTGCACTATGGGTGAAATGTGTCTGACAAATTTGGTGGCCTTTTATGATGGGGTCACAGTGTTGGTGGATAAGGGAACAGTAACTGCTGTCATCTACCTGGAGCTGTGCAAATCATTTGACACTCTCCCACACAACATCCAGTACCTAAAGGGGGCCTGAAAGAAAGTTGGAGAGTGACTACATACAAGATCATGTAGTGACAGGACAAGGAGGAATGGCTTCCAACTGAGAGAGAGTAGGTTTAGATTAGATATCAGGAAGCAATTTTTCCCTCTGAGGATGGTGAGGCACTGGAACAGGTTGCCCAGAGAAGCTGTGGATGCCCCATCCATGGAAGTGTTCAAGGTCAGGCTGGATAGGGCTTTGAGCAACCTGGTCTAGTCAAAGGTGTTGGGGGTTGGAATGAGATGATCTTTAAAGTCCCTTCTAACCCAGGCTATTCTATCATTCTATGGCTTAAGTAAACAATACTTAGACTACAAAATATATTGCAATTTTTCATGACCTTCCCTTAAATAAGTTACACAGTCAGTTCTCTCCATTTTCGTACCTACCTTTGCTCTGTTGACTTTCTGGACAGAAATGAACATTCAAACATTATAGCCAAAGCAGACAAGCATATCATTACTGCCACATCAGTTTGCTATGTGAATAGAAAGATTTTGTTTGGGTAATTTTGATAATAATAGTTATTAAATCAGTCCAGAAATAAAGTGAATCTTCCAAGTCAAGCAGGGACACATGCTACAAGAACAGTGATGCTTCAAAGCTGTTTCAGTGTGGACTACATTACTTTTGAATAAATGGGCTATAAATAATTTTCTTAATTATCCATATATGTGAGCAGAATCTGATAAAAACTGTATTTACCCAAAATATATTAAAAATTGATAGTCAGTAAATGAAAAACTAAGAGGGCACATTAAACGCAAAAGTTTAAAATATGTAACTAATTAAATCATCATAGAAATGTTCAGGGTTATGCAAAAAAAATATTAGTGCTGTTGATTCTTATTCTTATAGAAAACATTTGAGAATATCTTGGATTCTGAAAATTGTTACTTTTTCTTCTAAACTTGTTGTTTCATAACCATAGTTTATGAGAACATTGTACCTTCACTGAGTCATTTCAGACACTCTCAGAGCATTCCAAAAACTGCCCAAAAAACCCCCAACCAGCAAATATTTATGAGGTATTTTTAAATAATAATACATATTCATAAAAATACAAACTTAATTGTTCAAAAATTTGGAGCTAACATGGCAATAAGGGATTTTCAGAAAGGAAAATGAAAGATGAAGCCTTTAGTTTTGGCATTTTAAATGTGAATTGTTCTGATTTTTTTTCTTAACTAGCTAAAACAGGAATAAAAAAACATGAAAAAAATGTGCATTTCAGAAGTAGAAGATTTTTCACAGGAAACTATGTATTTTATCTGGGGTGCATAATCCTTATTTTTGTTTGATTAAAAAAAATATAATTCTCAATAAAACTCTACCAAAACATTAAGCATAATCTGTAGTTAATCGTGTAGAAGCATTCATACTCACTTTGTAGGAAGAAAATATAAGATAAATAACTTTTCAAAGAATTAATTAAAAAGTCCATGCACAAGACCAAAATATAACAAAGATATAATAGAGAATTATGCTGAAATTTGTATTGATTTGTTTCTTTTGTCTTCTTCTAGTCAGTCAGACCTTTACTGCAATGTCTTGGTAAGAAATTCTGGGTGATTTTGAGTTCTGAGGTATTTAAAATGTCTGATAGAAAATCTTGCTTAGTCTGATGTAGAGAACAAACTCTGGGAAAGGGGAGAGGTGGATGGAAACCGAAACAGCTCTGTCTGTGAGCAAAGGGTCCTGGAAGTGGTGGCTTAGGGTTGCAGAAAGATGGTGATTGCCACAGGTACACAAACGACTTCTGGACTTTCCACTACACAAGGAAAACAATATTGCCAACCTTTGATGCCAGTTCAATCCTTTACCAGCAAAGCATTGCTCAAAATAGCCAGAAAAGACATGAGAGATAGAGAGTGCAAGGGGTATGTTTATTGCTCTAAAATAATTACACTAATTAACTTTTTCCTTCATTTCAAAAGAAAAATTTGCATTTCAATAATTTTATCTTCTTTCTCTGACAGTATTTTCCATACATGGTTTCCATAAAAGAAATTTAATATTAATATCCATTTTGAATGTACTACATTGGACATTAACCGTGCCAGAAACTTTATTCAGGAGCCTGCTGACAAAACATTGTCAGTGTTTGTAACTAGTTTGAAATGTTCTGCAGACAAATTCATAGAAAGCATTGCTTAGTTTTTAAGCTTCGTCTTATAATTTTGACAGCTTTCCAAATGAAATTCTAGCTTACTTCAGACTCAAAATTCGAGTCTGCCATTTTACCTTCATTACCTGATATGACTAAGATGGAAAACAGAAAAAAAAATAAAAATAAAAGGAATGTTTCAAAGCTTTTCAGAGTTTCACTGGAAAAAAAAGAAAGTTCTTATAATTATTTCATCTCCTTTGACTGTCAGAGTTTCAGTATTTATCTTTCAAATCTTTGACACAGTGCACAGTGAATAAAAGCTATAACACATCTTGCTGCCTATGTTTTTAAATGCCTTTTATAATATAGAACCCTCCACTACAGAATTGTATACCTGCTGTTTAAGAATTTCAACAGCCTCTGCCCTACTTTCATCCCTCCTTTCACAGTGACTATATCACGCCTGGTCTCAAGGGTCCTTACTAGTTTCTACCATCTTTCCAGGTACAGTTCAAGACACTCGTTTTATAGAGCAAATATCTCTTTTTCTGTGGACTATTTCTGAGTCAAAAGCTTCATTTCTTCTGTAGTAGTAAAGATATACTGAAATACATAACACAAGTGCACTTTATTTCAACAGGAGGAAACTGGCAGAATACTGGTAATCTTTAGTAAGACATCCTCAGGGCATAATAAACTTTCTTCTTTGATCTCAATATATGGACATTTTGACCAGTAAAGTATCCATGAAAGTGGATAAATACTTTCAGACTTTTGAGAGAGGTAATTTAAGAAGACATTGAAAATCTAAACTTGCTGTGTCTATCTTTGTGTCCTACTGTTTAAATGGTAAAGAGAAACTGTATTTCAGAGTCAAAATGAGAGAAAAGAAAGCAAAAGTCTCTTAGACCCTCCCAAGAATACTGTGCTCAGAAAACAGAGCTTAATTTTCTTCCTTTTCCATCGCAGCACAAAGCGCAGATGATGCAACAAGAGGTTATATTGATATGTAGAGAGGGTAAAAAATTGAAAACTATAAGAAGGAGTATAGTATATATTTATATATAAAATATGTAAAATATATAATATATAATATATATATAATATCAAATGATGAAATGGTGCATGAATCTGGGTTTAACAGTCTGCATAAGCAACAGAGTAGAAAACGTGTTAGAACACCTGAAATAAGGACAACTAAGTGACATTTTCAGTGTCTGTGACATTTCATTTTACACCACTAGAAATCTGTCTTGCAAATGTTTCTGTTCTCCAGATTTAAACTTCACCTTCTGAAGGTAGTTTTTTCCCCCTTTCTCTGCACTCTAAAAGACAGGAAAAAAAAAGGAATAGATGCAATTAAGATTTAATGAGATTTTAAAAGAAGACAGAGCATTCTGCAAGAAGCAGAAAGAATGGGGGAAACAAAGATTCAGGGAAGAAGGATGAAAGGGGAAGTTGAGATTGGTGACAAAGATAGAGTAATGACGTGAGTGGAGCAACAAAACAGTGTATATGAAAGGGAAGAAGGTGGGAAGGAGAAGAGGCAGAATTGAAATGAAGATTGCTGAAGTAGGCAGAAGGTGGAATCTCTGAATGAAAAGGAAGGAGACGCTTTGTTTAAACAGCAGACATGAGGCAGAGGAGGATCAAAACTATCAACAAAGGGAAGAGAAAATGAGTGGACTGGGGAGACCAGAGAGGGGAAAAAAAGGAGAGGATCACAGGTTTACAAAGGCAAAAGAATATTGTAACAAGAACAAGCAAGTGAAAAATGGGCAACACAGAAACTACATGCATTCATTTTCATACCCACACCTTACTGAACTGAATGTTTGCCACTACAAATAGAACTGGCTAGCACTATCTCAGAGATTATTTGCTCTAAGAAAATATGAAAGCTCTGTTTTCTTCCAGACAGGAACCCTTGCTGGCTGGAAGTAGGCAAGCATCCTACATGCACCTTGAGAGCTACATCATGACAGAGCAGAAGGGGCCTTGAGGCAAAGTTTATGGTTTATTTGTATTCCCTTTGACGTGTCTTTTCAAGAAAATAATAGCCTGCTACATAGGCCACTTCTAAGAGGTTTATTTCTATAAAACAAATACATTGACTTTATTGACCATGCTATTCCAACCACTTTACAAATGATGCAGGGATGTAAAGCTGTAAACCTGTGTTAAGTGGTCAGGTTTATAACTTCTCTTTTGCAGCAGACAGGTAACTCACAACAGATGTTTCTTCTTTTGTGAGTGCTCTTCTATCCCAACACCTTTTTAAGTGGATGTCAGACAAAATATAAATCATCTCTGTATAAAATTCATAAGCCTGAAACTCCAAGTTTTTGTACTCAGTTACCCACATTGCTTTAGGGCTGACCTTGTGACATGAACAGCATCATGAAGAAAACAGGGTTCATTTCATCTTGTAGAGAAGCACTGTGCAGATAACAGACCCAGACTACATCTGCTCAGCTCTGATTTAGCAAAGGATGTTGGCATATGCTAGGAAAACAAATGGCACAGATGATTGCTTTGGGGACAGTTTACATGAAAGTTCTGGCCTACATCTGCCCTGCTCTAAGATGTTAAGTGCGCACAATAAAAAAACCAAAAAAACCCACAGAGAAGCACAACTGAACTGATAACTGGTTTCTCATCCTTGTGACAAATCTGGGGGACAAAGGAGTACCAGGAGGTAAAGAGTATCCAGGTAATAAGCTCTGATTGGCTTTAGATATCGAGCAAGTTTCAACCATCTAAGTTAGAAAGCAAGAGTCAGGGTGATAGCACCATGGTGGGAATATCAATGCCCAGAGCCTGCCATGGTAGAGAAGCCTGAGCCTTTGGAGAGATGTCAGTGAGTAGGGACTGGGCCGCCAGGCAGTGCCTCACACATCAAGGCACAGCAATGAGTGCCCCCTTTCCTTGTGTCTATGGCATCAGTGACAGCTGGAACAGAGGACCACAGCACTGTCACTATATACTAACGTGGACAGTCTTCGTGAACGAAGATCTGGGAAAGGTGTTTTTACCTTTCAAGCCTGCGCAGTGGATTTTTTAGGTGAGACAC
>JAWWLV010000001.1:12819207-12829583 GCA_035041135.1 Platyrinchus mystaceus
AAGCAGGATCGGGAATCGAACCTGCGACCTTGGCGCTGAGAGCGCAGCGTCTTAACCACTAGGCCACCAGGGGTCCCCACTATATACTAAATACAGGACATAAAGCACATTTCAAAAGAGGGATTTCTGTTTACCTGGTGTTGTCAGCCCTCTTCATAACTACATTAGAAACATAAAGTCTCTGAGTGATACATCTCCCTCCTAGTGGCTAGCTCACCCTGAGTTTCCCTGCCATATCTATATTTGAATAAACTGATCAAAGAACAGGTGACAAAATACAGAGAATCTCTGATGTCCCTCTTTATTATGACAATTTAAAAACCCTATAAAATGCAGCAGATTGCTATACTTTAAATATATA
This sequence comes from Platyrinchus mystaceus, assembly GCA_035041135.1. Taxonomy (NCBI): domain Eukaryota; kingdom Metazoa; phylum Chordata; class Aves; order Passeriformes; family Tyrannidae; genus Platyrinchus; species Platyrinchus mystaceus. The sequence continues at coordinate 12,819,569 of JAWWLV010000001.1, forward strand.
CCTGTAATAAAAACACATTTTACCACAGCAGTGTGCAAAAGCCTTTTCCATCATGTCAGGGAATATGCTGTTTGCTGCACCAAGATTAGTTATTTTATACTGAGATCAACTAGTTTGATGTCAAAGCCTCTTTGATCCATGCACTTCCTGTTTACAGAAGTGCCCAGAAGAAACAAAATCAGCTTCAAAAGTAATTTGAGAATAATTTTCCAAACAAAGTAAAATAAAAAAAAAAGACTATAAAGGGCAAGCTTGGTGTGAAAGGCAATTATTCACAAAAATCTCTGAGAGTGAGTTGACTTTCCTCTACATTAATAGCCTGCATGCAGCACTGGTCAAAGGGCACAGGGGGAGATTTTACTGCTATTATTTTTTTACACATAAACTATGATATTTCACTTCAGAGTAAATTAGGATGTCTCATTTCCAGGGACGGCTATAAAAACCTTGAAAAAAAGTGACAGAATATTAATGATAACCCAAGATTATCATCTTTTACGAAGATGTAGTGTGACCACAACTGGCAAATGTGTCTCAGAGGTGGTTCTTTGTAGCTTCAAGCAAAGAAAGAGGGAATAAAACACTTTGCTAATAATATTCCCCAAATACATTTACTGCAACCTCCCACTGCTTTGTTCTGTATCATCACAACCATCTGGCAATAGAAAGAATTGACCAGGTGTTACAGGAAATAGCTGGCATGCAATTACCTTGGATAATACAGTGTTAAATAGGATTAAAAACAAGAAGGAAATTATAAAATTAAGAAGAAAACAGCACAGAGACTTAAGGCAGTATGATGTGGTTTGTTTTTTTTTTTCCAGAAAGACTTGTGGAATTAAGGGAAAAAAATAAACCAGAAAAACATCTTGCACAAAAGGTATTTTGCTATATTGGGAAGTTCTATATCCAGGTGGAGGCTGGTGATGAGTAGTGTTCCTCAGGGCTCTGGCCTGGGACTAGTGATCTTTACTATCTTTATCAACGACATAAACAGTGAGATTGAGTGAACCCTTAGCAAGTTTGCAGACGTCATGAAACTGGTGGTGCACTTGACACAACAGAAGGATGGGATGCCATCCAGGGGGACCTGGACAGACTTGAGAAGTGAGCCCATGAGACCCTAAGGAAGTTTGAAGAGTCCAAGTGTGAGGTACTTCACCCAGATTGGGGTAATCCCAGTCATGAGTGCAGACTGGGAGAGACGACATTGAGAGGTTTAGATCAGACATTAGGAAAAAATTCTTTCCTCTGACAGTTCTGAGACCCTGGAACACAGAGAGGTTGTGGATGTACTGTCCCAGGAAGTGTTCAAGACCAGGGTGGATGGAGTTCTGAGCAACCTGGTCTAGTGGAAGATGCCCCTTCCCACAGCAGTGGGATTGGAACTAGGTAATCCTTGAGGTTCCTTCTAACCCAAAACATTCTATGAGTCTGTGAACTTGAAAAATACTCTAAAAATATGTTAAGATGAAATAAATAGGTTGCATTGAGCAAAGGTGTTTTCACTTATTTAAATGAACATTTTTTTATGAGGATTGTTTACTTTTCTACAAAGCCTTCTGCCTTTTAATTTCCTTTTTTTTTTTTTTTAAGAAAAAACCAAATCAAACAAAATCAAGACAAAATTTCATCACTGGAAGAAATAATGTGGATTTCAAGAAGTGTTTGTCAGATTAATGTATTACAAAAAATTAAACCTAATATTATCATTGTCATACATAGCAAATGCCACAACAAATGTGGGTTTTGAAAGGAAATACTGTATTATTTATGTATCACTGGCTGTTCCTTAGTTACTGTTTGAGCCTTCTATCTTCTCTTCTTGTTGCTGTCACAAAAATCCTCCCTGCCAACAAAATACAATTTTTTTTCTGTTTTTAATATTAGTGTTTCTTCACTAATGGATTCATACTGCTGGTAAATCATTTCAGCAAGACGTTTGACTGATAATAAGGGAAAATATTTTGGATAGGTAAAAATACACAGCATTCAGCTTGAGGAAAGGTTTGAACACTAACAATTCTTGAACTAAGGAAGAGATTGCGTAAAAGCCAGTCCCACTGTTGTCACTGTGTCTCAGAACCTTTAGAGGGTGGCTCAGCACACCTCAACACTGTGAGTACTGAGCTGTACAAACAAGCTTTTCATAAGTCAGTTCCAAGCCACAGAAGTGCAGTGCAGAGACGAAGTCCTGATTTGGTACCTCCCATATAAAGTTGATGTAGCTGTAATGAACAGTGTGTGAACCTGCAGTTGCAAGCCTGCTCTTAGATTAGATGGAGTTAATGCCCACTGAGATCAGCTTGGTGGTTTCTGTCCTATGTTCACTGTATAGAGAGCAGTAGCTCTGGGGAGAAGGACCTGGGAGGCTTGGTGGCTGACAAGCTGACTATGAGCCGAGGGTGTGCCCTTGCAGCCAGGAGGGCCAGTGGGATCCTGTAGTGCATTGGGAAGAGTGTGGCCAGCAGGTCGAGGGAGGTGATCCTGCCCCTTTACTCAGCCCTGGTGACGCCACATCTGGAGTGCTGTGTTCAGTTCTGGGCTCCTCAGTACAAGGAAGACAAGGAGCTACTGGAGAGGCTCCAGCAGAAGCCACAAAGATGATGATGGGTCTAGAGCAACTTCTTCTCTTGGGAGGAGACACGGTGGTAGCTGAGCCTGTTTAGTCTTGAGAAGACTGACTGGGGACCTCAACAATGTATATATAAATATCTCAAAGGCAGGTGGCAAGAGGATGATACCAGACTCTTTTCAGTGCTGCCCACGACGAGGTGCAGTGGCCATAAACTAAACCACAAGAACTTCCACTTGAGGAAGAGCTTTACAGGGTGGCAGAGCACTGGAACAGGCTTCTCAGGGAAGGCATGGAGTCTCTCTGGAGACATTTCAAACCCACTTAGATGCTTTCCTGTGTTCCCTGATCTAGATGACCCTGCCTTGGCATGGGGGTTGGACTGGATGATCTCCAGAGGTCCCTTTCAACCCCAGCCATTGTCTGATTCTGTGGAATGGATGTGTTCTTGGTCCCTTTTTTCAAGGAAAGTATTAGTTGGGATTGTTCTTACTGTGTGGATGCAGGGTTTAAGTTTCCACAGGAGCCAAATGGTGTAAGCATTCCTGTCTGTTTTGGAGTTCTATTTGCTCCCATAAGTGACTTCTTTATTTACAATACTGACTATTGTGAACCTGACTTTGAAGCACTTGATCGAACCTATATGTTGTGCCACAAGCTCATAGGGGGGATTTCACTCCAGAACCAAGGTGTTTAAAAGGCAAATTTTGACATGCTCCAATACTTTTCTGGATCATGCCTTCAATCCTTTTTTCTAAATGGGGCTTTTAGCTCCAGGAGCATTAAACATTTTTGAGTTGAGAATGTGCTAGAAAAGTACAGTGTTACAATAGTTACATTCAGTGAAGCTGTATGGGATCATGGAAGGTCAAATATAGTAGGGTGGGATATTTTCTTGATTGAAGTAGAATCTTTCATTTTCAGCTACTTACTGAACCATTAAATTTCCTGACTGAGTAGGTGTAGGCCAGAATATTCACTAAAGAATCCTTTTAATTTTCAGTGCCTTTCAATATTCTCTTCCTCTTCTGGAAGACTCATTATCCCCAATTTCTTATGCAGATGCATGCCAAGGTTGATCTTTCAGTCAAAAACACTGTGAGCTTATATTACCTGAAATTAATTCAAATTATATCTATGCAACTGTAACAAAAATAATTGAAACCTTAATGGATAATAAAAAAGACATATTAAAATTTTAAAACTAGTTTTGGTGTAACCTGAGGATTTATAGCAAAGGATTATGTACTATCATAACATGAATTTGTGAAATATATATTTGACACAGTTGTATTTTGCATTTGGTAGGATCTAATGGATACGTACAGTTGATTAAATAGTATGTTATAGATCTAGTCTCCTTTTTCATTTCAAGAGAATTCCAATTTAAATTGCAATAACCCAAAGGTCAGCCACAGACAATAGCTGTGTTAGTAGCAATTGCATCATATTATTAATTCAAATTTACTAGAGCCTTTAAAATTTGTCTTAATGTGAGACATAATGCTGGAGAACTACTAATACTAATTGAATTATGGTTCTAAAGTAATTAGAATTTCAGGATAAACTACATTATTTTGTGTATGTAAGACTGTGGTGCTGGAGATTGTAAGCTCTACTTCATTAATTAATAAAGAACCCATATGTTCTGGTTATAGTGGTGCTGGAGGCTGAAGTATTTTGTTTATCAAGGGATAAATCTTTTATAATGGTTTACATCTGAAAGTTGATGAAGTATGAAGCATGGCTTCTGCAACTTCCTTCATCCAAAAGACATTGTTTAATTATAATTTCATATCAGCATTTGTGTATAATGTCTCATATCAAATATGAATAGAAAGTTGATTAAACTATCTTAGCAAACTGATTCCTTCAGTTATATTTGAGTTGGTTCTTGAATTAAATTAAAATATTAAGATCAAATCATCAGTCAACAATATAAATTGATTTTTCATCCCCATAAGATTCTACATTTTGTGATTCAGATAAACTACTTGGAGAGGAACTGGACAAAATCAATGATTAATAAACTTTCCTTCTTCAAATTATTTTTGTTGTCACTTAAATCTGTTTCTGAATGTAAGTGTCTGAATTTGACGGAAAGCTTTGATGAGAACCTTGATTAGATTTGGGGTTTTTTGAATGTTAAAATAAATCTTGCACCCCGGTACTCACACACCCACCCAGAGTTCTACTTGTGTTTATTGTGACAAAAATTGAAAATGGTAATAGGTTTTCCAGCCCTGGCTGTAGATTGGTGCTATCCTCTTTCCCTCCTATGTTAGAGCATGCAATTCCATCCTGTCATCAGGAATTCTACCTATCACCAGGAACTGAGTAATGGGTTTAAACTGAAAGAAGGGAAATTTAGGTTAGATATTAGGAAGAAATTCTTTACTGTAAGGGTAGTGAGGCACTGACATAGGTTGCCCAGAGAAGCTGTGGATGCTCCATCCCTGGAAGTGCTCAAGGCCAGGTTGGACAGGGCTTGGAGCAACCTGGTCTGGTGAAAGGTGTCCCTGCCCATGGGAAGGGGATTGCAACAAGATGATCTTTAAGGTCCTTTTCAAATCAACCATTCTATGGTTCTGTGATCCCTCCCAGAGCAGTAAGAATTGAAAAAAGAGCACCAATAATCTAGAAAAAGATAACTTCAAAACCAAACCCAGAAGCATGCAGTTGTCCTCAGTCTATGGTCAAAAGGCATCTTCTGATTGCTCTTTCCTTTGGCTGAGCGTCTCTGCACATCTTCTCTGACATCATGCCTGCCAGTTCTGCTTGGGAAGCTTCTGGTACCTCACCTTCTTCTCAGCACCCTCTTTTTCACTTTGCACTATAGTCCCAGATAATCTGTATCCATCATCTGATACCAGCTGAAAATTTGCAGCATGGTAGATCCATGTAGGTCTCTGTATGTTGCTTTAAATAGGAAATTTATAGTGTTTATTTGGAAAGTGATTGTGGAATTTCCCTTCTTTTCTCTGCTATTGAATTCATATACTATGGAATATGGCAATACTCTGCCACCTGATTATTGGTTGTATTCTTCTGATCTAATCCTAATCCAATAATGGTTTACAATGTATATCTCCTTACCTTCTGTCATATTCTTGTTTACTGAAACCACATCAATTTTGTTATTGTAAGGATTGCATAAGGATTGAAGTTATATAAAAGTTGCATACTTTTTTAAACTATTGGGGGGTTCCCCCTGAATTTACTAAATTTTAGAAGCATTGGGACTAAATAATGGTCTTTCTTTGCAATGACAACCAAACTTGTGTATTTTCACACTAAACTAAGTAGTGTACGAAATGTTAAAAATAGTATGAATCTCCCTTTTCTTTGTATGTGTAGACTCTTATCATTCCACTTCTTACTACTTGCTAGTCTTTTATTGTAACTTTTAAAAGAATGATGCATAAAAGATTCTACACAGATGGCCACAAAATTATCCTGAGATCCTTGCCTGCTTCAATTCAAATGCACCAAACGCTTGTGTATGTGTTCCCTAGTACTGTAGTAACTCCATTTATGAAGAGCTGTGTCCTACTACATGTGGTTTAGTTTCATCAATTACAGATTAAAATGGAGGTCTGCAGAGTGGCCTTTGACACTGACTTCAATATACTAACAGAAGATGAACAGGACTGTAAATAATATTATGCACGAGGAATTGACTAGCAAAGGGTATATCAGTGAAGCACTTGGAAAACTTTTGCAATAACACAAATTGAAATTTGGAATTTAAGTGGTCTTTTAGTAATAAGATAAATATTCTAGCTGCAAGATACCTATAGACTTTCACCATTCCCTTTATTTAGTGAAATTAAATATACAAAAAGCAAGGACTGCAATTTTAGTAATTATTAGATTATTTTTAGCCATAAGGCTGTTCACTGAATGTGGAAATTATGCTGAATACTAACGTAACACTCATCTGAATCATTGCAAGCTCCAGATATACCGAATATGGTTTTGACCTGTCCATAATTGCCATGCATATTTGAACAGATTATGTTGCTCATATTCCATTATCTGTACACTCTCATTTTTCATATGAAATGATTATATTGGTAGCAGTGATACTTATGCACTAGTCATTTCTTCATATGAAGAAAAACTTCATAAAATGTTGCAGACGTACTTTTAATTTAGAATTAATGAAGTATGTGGCACTTGATTTCAAATCCCGTTCAGACCCTTAAGAAACATTTCTACATATCTGTGTTTCTAAATTTGGATAATGGTTTTTCTTTCAGAAGTCCTCTTTGTGGTAGCCTGGGACACATGTGGAAGGGTATTGCCACTTTATACTCTTCATTGCAGTTCTCATAGAAAAGTCAGGGAGACTTGTGCTCCTCCTTTCCAAAATTTGCTTTCTTCCTTCCATCTGAAAGAAACAACATTAACTAGAACTATCTTTTAAGGCCTATATCCAAACCCAGAAACATCACAAACCCCACACGTCTAACAAAACCATTAATCCAGTGCAACAGTGACTGTCACTAACCCTGAGGGCAGAGTTTCACAACTGGGAGGTCACTGCCCATACTGGTAGCCAGGATTTCTGGCACTTTGTCACCTCTCCAGAGACTTTTTCCTGTTCCTACACTCTCAAATGCCTTTCCAATCTGTTAGATCTGCTGATGGAGATAACTGCAAGATCAGTCAATGGACTCATTGAAAGGGAAAATAAAACTAAACAGACAGTATAAAAATTCTCGTTATATTTGTGTTGTTCATGGTAATACCCAAGTACTTTATCACAAAGAGTCTGCAGAATTCAGAAAATAATATATTTTTCTCATGGAGAGGTATTCTGTGGGTATTTTTGTATGTAGAAAATCTAATATCTGGAAATATGAAGACATGAAAATGTCACAAGAACACTTGTGAATAGTCACGAGTTTACATGTGATTGCCAAAATTCCTTTGGAGTAAGTTTTGGGTTTTTTCAATTTGATACACAAAAATCTTTCACCACTGTTATTTTCTAGATCTAATAATCATAATGATTGGTAGTAGACATTACTTTCAGCTCTGGTATAAAACCTTCAAGTTTTCACCAAAATGTGTTTACAAAATTGTACCTAATTAATATATCCTGATTGGTCTGAAATAGACTGAAACTTCACAGTTTCATAGAATGTTAAGGATTGGAAGACACCTTAAAAATCATCTAGTCCCAAAACCCCTGCCATGGGCAGGGACACCTCCCATTAGACCAGGTTGCTCGAGGCCTTATCCAGCCTGGCCTTGACCACTTCCAGAGTTGGGCCATCCACAGCCTTCCTTCTCAGTTATTTTGTCTTCTGCACCACACAGAGGGGAAGAAAAAAACCCAACTGATACTTTCTGTACACTGAGTCTGTTATCTCAAAGCATGAACCTGAAGCCTTGCTTGCTAATCTTTAATATTGTCACATCCAAAACCTACTTAGAACTTTTAATTTCAAGAAGATTGCTGGAATTAAAACATCATGAACATAGATTGTTCCCACCAGTTGCAAGCTCTTTGCTTGGTAAAGGTTCTTCTTATCATTACTACTTGGCACCTGCTGCATCAGATATAAAATCGACATAATTTTTAACACCTAATTAAGCACTGTATAATCAGGTGGTATTAGTCATAGTGGTCCCTGCTAAAAATAAAAAGGGAGTGAAGAATTTATGATAATAGTGTTCCAATTAAGCCTCAGCTACTGCTATTCCCTAACACTCTCTGGACTCCCTGAGAGACATCCCAATAAAGCAGCTAGTCTAATTAAATGGAATATGGTATATATTGTCTTATATGATCATGAGAAGATTAAATATTGGCTCTCTGCATACCAGCTTTTCTGTTGCATAGTGATTCACTGAGGTCATGGCAGGACCAGTCAGTCTTTCTATCTCATCGTGATGAGAAGCAGCACAGGTGTTTTCCTACCATTTGGTTTTTGACATTATTCCCTAACAATTGTAGCAGGGGGATTTGAAGGTTAAAGTGAACATGTAGTTAAAATGGCTTTTTGCATTGTCTGTAAAAGTCCCTGCCCTGTCTTCTTCCCAAAACCCCCTTCGAAAGGCATTATCTCAGGAATGTCCCGGGAAGATACCTGACTCTCCTGGATTGGCTCCTGTTAACCCTTTCCTATTGGCTGGTAATTCTACCTGACTGGTCTGTAATTGGTCATCTCGCGATCCCCTAAAACACTATATATGTTCACCCCCCAACAATAAACGCTCTCTCTCTCGCTGTTCCCTGCACGTCTCCGTGTGCCTTCTCTGACTCCTAGGGGGGCTATGGAACAATGTAGGGTGGGGGAGGGGGAGCAACTACCCACTCCTCGTGGCGAGGACTGAATTCCTGTCGCCCTGGCCGGGACGGAACATCCTGCCAGCGGGGAGCCCCCCTTCCCTACCCCTTCAGTCGCCAGAAATGGCTCCGAACCATGGGATCAATCCAGAATCTGGTGCGCCCTCCAACCGTGGGGGCTGGGATCCAGAACCAATAATCATAAGCTCACAAGGCATGAATGACACGAACCCAATGTCTGACAGGTTTGCCAGAAGTTAGACAAAGTATGAGAAATAATATGGAAAAAAGTAATAAAATTAGGATTATCCAAAAATGCAAACCATGCAGGGAGTGATAAAAAGCCGTGAAATCACAGACCAGAGGCCAACAATATTTCAGAGTGACTAAGCCACTACTAATACAAGCACAGGATGAAACAACCAAAATGTACAGTAAATGCTGTACTGTATGATCATACAGTATCTCAAGGACAAGATGTATACTACAGAGAAGAAAAGCAGATACAGATATTTTAACAGGTGAAAAACATAAATCATACAGTGAAGAACAAGTAGAACAAGCAGAAAAGGTGGAAGTGATTTTCATTAATTTCTATATTGATACATATTCAAGATTAATCTCTCCATACTTTGAAAGAATGAATTATGAATACACTTTGTTAGTTGACCCTAACTACAGTTTAGCATACATATTTTAATGTATTCAGTTCCCAAACACTATACTGAATAGAAGAGACCACCTGGAATACAGTTCCAGATGTCAATCATATCTTCTTACGATGTGTTGAAATTGATGTGCTACCTAGGAAGGAAAAGGTGATCTTCTAAAGGGCCTGTATGTATTATTTATGATGAAAGAGGGAATAAAGACAAGGAACTGCATTCCTGAATCTGAGTAGTAGTCCAGCATCAGAAGATAAGAGCATAATGAGTGGTACGGATTAGAAAAAGCATCTGACAGAGGAGGATCAGTTTTGTGAAAAATTAGACTATGGTATTGTTTATTCAAAATATACATAGTGCTTTGTGCAAGTATTTAATCTAAAGGAAACAGAACTACTTACGCAAGATATAGTATCCGCCAGATGTTCCTGGAACTGGCAAACATCACCATATAAGGATACATGAAAGAAGGGG
>JAWWLV010000001.1:12830855-12842108 GCA_035041135.1 Platyrinchus mystaceus
GAAAATAAGATTTGGACCTGGGGGGAGGTGGCACAGGAATTAATTAATTATGGAAGAATATATGGTCTAGTACTTTCAATTACTGATGATTCTAAATCAATTCGGCACACAGAATGCAAAGCAAGTATTCCTCCAGCAAGACTCTGAAAGGTAACATTCTCCCCTGGACAATGAGTACCCACTAACACTGGAGGACACAGGGAAAAAGCCCCCTGTGTATTGGGGGCTTGCAAAAAGGAATCCCAAAATCCCTAATTGATGGCCAACCTATGGATAAATTAAAGATATTAATTCAAGAATGGCCAGTAAAGGAGGGATCCCTGAAAGCTGTCCCTGCTACAGCCCCTCCCCTGGAGGGCTCACAGAAAGGGGAGGTGACAGGAAACTCCTCTCTTCATCCCCAGTAGGTAAGCCAGGGGACGAAGGTTGGTTTAACATTAGACAGTTTACCAAAAATTCCAAAGGAGACTTGTTAATAACCTGTCCTTTTGGTCCCCACAAAACCCCTGTCACTTTTCTAGTAGATCCTGGCGCTCAAGTGTCTGCCCTGAAAATTGAAGTTGCATCTGCCTGTGCAATCACTCCCTCACATAAAGGCACATTTGTTGCAGGTGCTTTTGGAAACACACAATCCCAGAGAACAGCAAAGGTAAGATGCTGGTTACCAGGGGAGGAGAAAGCAGGTGGAACCCTAATGATTTTGGGTAAACTTCCTGCTAATTTACTGGGGCTAGACCTCCTGAAGGGAAGGTCTTGGACTGATGAGGAAGGAAACATATGGGCTTTTGGAAAAGAAATCCCACATCTGTGTTTACTAAGTCCTGCCCCTGCTCTTCCTCCCTCCCCAGTGACCAATGTCAAACCTTACCCCTTACCCTTGGGAGCCAGAGAAGGAATCATTCCAGTTACTGGAGATTTAAAAGAAAGAGGAATAGTGATTGCAACACATTCTCCTTATAACTTTCCTATGTGGCCTGTCCATAAGCCAAATGGTAATTGGAGGCTAACAATAGACTACCAATGTCTTCATGCAAATAAGGGACCCCTTACTGCAACAGTCCCAAATATAGCTGAGTTAATAGTTACCATCCAAGAACAAGCCCATCAAATTATGGCCACTATTTACATTAAAGACATGTTTATAGTTCCCCTGCAGGAACAGGATCAAGAGCGATTTGCTTTCACTTGGCAGGGCCAGCAATACACTTTTACCTGTCTACCCACAAGGATTTAAACACTCACACACTCCAGCACATCATGCACTGGCACAGGAACTGTCATTCATTCCTCCTGCACCAGGAGTAAAAGTGTACCAATATACTGATGACATTTTAGTAGCAGGAAATTAAATTGCACCTGTGCAAACAACCCAAACAGACATTATCAGGCATCTTGAGTCCCTGAACTTACATATCCCTCCTGAAAAGGTACAACCTCCTTCACAAGAAGTAAAATTGCTGGGAATTTGGTGGAAGGGAGGAGTGGTTTGTACTCCCCCAGACACGCTTACCTGCCTAGACTAACTTAAAACACCAGAGAATAAAAAGGATTTGCAGCATGCTTTAGGCCTGCTGATCTTCTGGAGAAAACACATCCCCGATTTCTCAATAATTGCGTGGTCCTTCCATGATTTGTTGCGGAAAAAAGCAAGGTGGGATTGAACCCCCCTTCACGATGAAGCCCCACAACTCCTGATTTTTGAGGCCAACACACACCACTCACTAGGCCCCATACACACCACTGATCCAGTAGAAATTGAGGGGGGATTTGCAAGTTCTGGACTGTCCATACACTGATGGCAGAGAGGACCTGATGGTCCCACCAGGCCTGTAGGGTTTTAATTCATGCAGTGTCAAAGATGCCCAAAAACGATATTCTCCCTGGGAAAAGGGCTTATTTTTTTAAATTTATCAGAAAGTGAATGCTGTGTAACAGTTTATAATGCTTCCACCTCGATTGAGGAGGCACGAACAACAAGAGAAATAAGTAACCACACTAAAAATTTGTTTTATGCAATACAAGAGCAAGAAGTGTTTGATGGATCATGGGTTGCTAACATCCTGGAGTCTTTTGGACTCACCGGATGGGGAAAATGGATACCACAAATTGGAATAGCAATTGTCATTGGAATTGTGTTCCTAATTATTGGCAGTGGCCTAGTTAAATGCATGATAAACTGCTTGCTTGTTTCCTTCTCTCCCTCTCTTCACTGTATTCGTATCACCAGCACTGAAGAAACTGCATTGATGTGCCAAGAAACAATGTTGAATCATTGGGGTGGAGTGTAACACACAGATATGAGAAATAAATAATCTGGTTTTATTATAAGTAAAATGAACGTAGTAAAAAACAGAAGGAGGTGGGATTTTCTTTTCTTTCATTTAATTCCAAGGTTTTTTTAGGCATATCATGAAAGCTGTAAGGTCGAAGGTCCTGTCTGGGCCCGACACCAGGGAAACTTTTTGGCCAGGAATAGGGAAAAATATAAAAATAAAAATGTACTCTCAGCCACATGGTTGGCCTTTGTATGCAAAGAGACCCCTCTGTGCATCACAAATCAATCAAGAGGGAGGGTAACACCCCCTCCTTAGTCCAAGAAATTACCTTTTAAGGTAAAATACCTGACACCTACTGAATATGTAACAGCTTATGTATGGGGGAACCCCAGTTGGACCTGGGAATTCTCTGCGGAACGTTCATGCTTTGCTGAGTGCGACCTACGGAACGGAAGGACTGTAAACACAGATAGGTTTTCCTGACAGCTGTGCTGAGTCATCCCTGGCAGACATACGCAGCTGTGACTGCCACGGTGTCCAATAATAAACTATTTATGTAATTAATAAACCAATTGTGAAAAATTAGACTATGGTATTGTTTATTCAAAATATATATTGTACTTTGTGCAAGTACTTAATCTAAAGGAAACAGAACTACCACAAGGGAAACAGAACTATTTACGCAAGATATAGTATCCGCCAGATGTTCCTGGAACTGGCAAACATCACCATATAAGGATACATGAAAGAAGGGGTCAACCACAGGACAAGGGAGGAAGACTTCTTACTTCAGCCCCGACGACCACCGGGAGACAGAAGAAGACCCCATAGCAACAACCAGAGTATGCGCAGAATATTTCCGTTATGTCACGGAAAGCGGAAGAGAAAAGTGTATAATAAGGAACTGTCTGAACTGCTTGAGTACGGCAGTTGGCGGAGCGCAGACTCCCCTGCCATCCAGCGCTGCTTTTGCTCATATTCTACTGGCTGTAATCAATAAATTTTAATTGGACTTTGATCTGTCGTGGTCTCAATTTATCACAGTTTGGAATAAACTCGTCTTCCATTTCTAGAATATATGCAAACATCACTCTCCAGGAAAAGGCTTGGGATAAAGAAAGGAACCAAACAAAAGCAATGAAGAAGCATGAGGGACAATCATACTTGGTTGATAGCATTTTTCTCTTTTTCTCTATTATAAGTAGCATAAGCAAATAATATTAAAAAGTTTAAGCTCAAAAAGCAAAGGAGTTTCTTATTTTCAAAAGTTTTATACAGTGTTCTTGGCTCTTTCTCTTAGAATATGTTAACAATTTTTAGGAATCTAATATGAAACAAATATGCATACTTACCAAAAGGTCTCACATCTTGATATATTTTATTTGGCGAGGAATTTACAGCAGGCTTATAAATAAGCTGTGTTTTCGCGCTGTATGCGTTCAGAAACAGCTCTATTTTAAGCTCCAGTTTCATGCCTAATCCAAAACAACAGATAAAGGAGCTACACAGAACTTTGAATAATAGGCAGGTTTGAATATTAGGCTACCTAAAATTGTAGCCCTCATTACCAAATTTCAGAATTTTATACACAGAAGTGTATCAGTGTTAATATTTGCCTTCCACATCCTGACTTTAAAACTTCATCTTTAACTTGCAAACTGGGGTTTCATTTTGACATTCTGCCAGCTACTTACGAGCACTAACATGAATTATTTGTTTGGCACTATCTACACTTCTGCAGGTCTACCAGAAAAACTCTTCAAGAACTTCAGAAAGAAGAATGTTTAAATCTTGTCAATTCCAAGATTAAATCTCACGTCTTATAATTATTCTCAAAATATAACACGGCATGCATTTAGAAGGAGTCCAATTCTCCATGGAGGACTCATCATAATCTGTCTATATAATAACACGGTGCTTAAAATCATAGAAGTGACATTAAAATGCAGAAAAAGTCCTTGTAGGAGCCACTATATCAAGAGTGAAAAATGCTGTCAGTGCAGTCTCGATGAGCAGAATGTCTGTTTAAGATAACTTCTCACAGTAGCTGATGCAGGGGGTTTCCGCTTCACCAAGAATCAGTTTGAGAGTTTTCTGAAACAGCAAAAGGCTGAGCGAGTTCAACACTGCAAATAGGGCTGGGACGTATCACACTGGTTTCTATTCACTGAATTCAATTTTGTTTTTCTTTCAGGTCATCCAAAAAACAGAAGTGACAATCTCAATTACATGTATTCAAGAGAGTCTTTAGACAACATGATGGAAAATGTAACCAAGGAAATAGTGGTTAGATTTCGACCTGAGCTGAATCTGAAGCATAGCAAAAATTCAGAATAGGAGCACGTGTATTCCTGTGTGAGCACGAAATTTTTGAGTGCTGTTTCATGAAAAAATGTCAATATTTCTGGTAGTAACAATTCCACTGAATAGCTGTTCCTATGCATTTCTGAGGGGATAAAAAACTGTATCCAAACGCTCATATTGAAGAATTAAACTGCTATAGGTCAAATTTTCTCTGATTGAGTTACCTGAGAATTTTACTCTTCTTTAAGGCAGAACAGTTACCTTGTATTAAAAAAGCTTAAGTTAGTGCTTGAAAGAAGAGAAAATAAACTGAAGATCTGACATCGAAAAGCATAGCAGAATTATGTAGGGTGAAAAAGAGCAAGAAGAGTTTTACTTTCTGACTACGTTTGTTACCACCAAAATAATGCCTTTTTTTTTCCCTACTTCTTCACTTATTGATAAACTTTCAAGGAGTTAAGAGTATTTTATTAGCTACAACTGATCAATGCATGGTGGCATCTCTGTAACACTTGGTATTTAAAGTGGTTTATCAGGCAAATAGATTTATGTGTACAGTGGGGAACTTTGATTCTAACAAAACTGCTGCTTCTCGGATATGGAAAAAAGAAAGTGAAATTAATGTAGTTGTACTTTATGGGTTTTACTAGTGTTTATAAACCAAAACCTTTTATTCTGAGAAATGAGAAAATCCATACCTGAAATGAAAACTTCTATTTGCTTTTAGAAACAATCCATCTCCTTGTTAGAGTTGTGCTCTTTATCCATAGGGGTAATTTTATTTTGGAAATGAAGGATGTGAGGCAAAATGACTTTTTTTAATAGCAGTCTAGCACTGATCTTTGTGATGATCCTATGTGGAGTTCAATAAAACCTATCCAAGAACAATGTGATTTTTTACACATCAAAATAATTTGCTTTTAGCTGGTCACCCAGTAGCATGGCTCGTGGTATTCATCTTATTGTAAATAATAATATTTGCAAGAAAAAAAAATCAGAGGATATAACCACTTTAGTACCATTCTTTTAATATGAAAGTGTATCTCTGTCCTTTAAAATTGTACATTCAAGCTGTAAGTATATTTCCAAACCACCATCAGCAAGTACTAGTAACAAAGTGATGAGTACCAAGACAGTGGATTTGACATTAAAATGTCTCTTTTGAGAAGTGTATTTTGCTACACTCCCACACAAAACAAAGACTGTAAGAGAAAACTGAAGTTGCCACAACTACTCTGCTCTACACATCTGGTGGGGGCTCATGAGGGTTCTCCTGTGTTTGTAGGGTTTACACCTGAACCACAGGGTTCCATACTGCCTGTGGAAAGACCTCAGCTGGAAATAGCCATGGTCACCACCCAGGAGCACGTGGAATTCATGAGTTAGCACAAACAGACAGGCACAGAAATATCATTTCAGTGAAGAGCAATGAATCTGCTTGTGACATCTGCATAAGGAGAAGTGGTCCTAGTGAATGCACTTCATATTAGACACAACTAAAATTAAAATCGACACAAAGTGTGGCTGCTAAGGTACCAACAACATCTATTTAAAAAATGAAAATGTTGATCATGTGGGATTTCTAAAGGCCTAAAAGTATGTGCCTGGTTTTGATAAGTCCAGTTGTATATTTGTAATTCTATAATTTTCACTTCGTCCAGTGATGATGTTCAAACCCTATGATCTATTGCTATGCAATGGAAATCGAACTAAAATAAAATTCATAATTGGTTTTAAAAGAAGTCGATCTACTTTTATTACTACACATCTCATTTCCAGGAGAAATAAAATTTAGGAATCATTGTAATAGTATATGCAGAAATAGCTTCTCCCCATTTGTTTCAGGAGAGCAAAAGTTAGAGTCCACACACTGAGAGACAATAACCTTACATTTTAAAAATTTGAATTGATATGCAATTAGTATTAGAGGTTGGAAAAAAAAAAGAACTTCTTTTACATAATTTTTCAAATATGTGTAGTCAGAGTAATTTCTTTAGTTATGTTTGTTATTTGTGTCTGCTTCTGAAACTCGGTTTCAGACAGTCGGTCAGTAGGATCACAGTAACAATTTAAGAATCCAGACATAAGCGTGGTAAGGGCATGAATATAAATTATCAAGGTTAATAATCTGTTCATTAGGCAGCAACAGACTGAAAAAAAATAAATAGAAGACACACTCATCTACCAGTTAGCTTGGCTTTATTTGCATCAGAAACATTGCTAGTTCAGTCTTTTTTTCCAGAACAAATAGAAATTCATTGAGATGCAATTTGCACTCAAAATATGAAAATGAATATTTTTGTTTTCTTGGAGAATTGAATTTGCAAGAAACAAATGGTAAAATTATTTATGAGCACAAGTCTATTGTAACTCCATTCTCATTAAGGAATCCTTAACAGACAAAGAATGTAGGAAAGGTTAATTACTTCACCTGTTATTTCTGTACCTCAAAAACCAATTTTTACAGAACCAGGTGTATTTCATCAAAACATTACCTAATAACTTTCAAATGGCTGAACTGACTTCCTTCTGTGTAACTTCCTTTTTCTTTGTTTTGTTTCTTGTTTGTTTGTTTGTGGTTTCATTTTGGTTTTTGTTGTTGGTTGTTTGGGGTTTGTTTGTTTGTTTTCAATATGAGCACAAAAAATAAAGCAATAAGATCCTTGTCTGTGTGCAGTTTTGGGCACTATATAAGAAAGACATTAGGCTCTTAGAGAATTTCCAACGGAGAGCAACAAAGATGATGAAGGGATTAAAAGGAAAGCCTTATGAGGAACAGCTGAGGGCACTTGGTCTGTTCAGCCTGGAAGGGAGGAGACTGAGGGGAGACCTCACTGCAGTTGCAACTTCCTCATGAGGGAAAGAGGAGGAGCAGACACTGATCTCTTCTCTGTGGTGACCGGTGACAGGACCCAAGGAAATGGCCTGAGGTTGTGTCAGGGGAAGTTTAGGTTGGATATTAGGAAAAGGTTCTTCACCCAGAGGGTGGTTGGGCACTGGAACAGGCTCCCCAGGGAAGTGATGACAGCACCAGGCCTGACAGAGCTCAAAAAATGTTTTGACAATACTCTCAGGCACATGTTGTGTTTCTTGGGGTGTCCTGAGCAGGTTGAAGACTTGGACTTTGATGATCGCTCTGGGTTCATTCCAACTCAGGATATTCTGTGATTCTATGTTAGGAAAAATAGATAAGTACTGTAAAATTAGTAAAAAAACACAAATTCTCTGCTAAATCATGCAACTGGAATTTCTATTGGAATTAATTTAACTTGATATAGAATAAATTTATTTTTTGTTTAAGTCCTTATTTCAGTTTTCCCTTTTCTTGAATTATCTTTCTGTATTTTGCTATTAAGCAAAGTAACTTGAACTTAAGTCTCTTTGAGGTCAGCTATGAAATTCATTCACCAGCAGCTAAATGATTTTCCTAAGATCTTTTGCTTCTTCATTAGAAAGTGAAGTTACATCATAAATTAATTTTTGTCACATTCTTATGATATCTCAGTGACTTTAATGTGTCTGTTATTCAGAGAAAGCATCTGAGGAACGGCTCACCATGGAGTTCTAGGTTACAAAAAGTAAAGTGATCCTGCCAAGTGCACACTCCCTCATTGCATCAGAGTGACAGGCTGGCCTTGAGAAATTACCTTCACCCCACCTGTAATCCCAGGATTTCAGGAGGGTTTAGTTACAGCCCTACATCTCCTCACATACCCACATTCCATTGTGAAACTTCTTGCTCTCCCTATTGATGATTTGCAGCTACATCTATCTATATTCTACCTAGCTCAAGGCCAGTTTCTACAGCCACATTTTAAGTGCCCAATCCCTCCCCCCTTAGACTTTCATTGCTTTTAAGGTTCTCAAGTGCTGAGCTACCTTTGAGGCAGAAAAGGTCCAATAGTTTCATGACAGCTGCATGCCTTGGGTTTTTTCTTTGGTTTTATTTATTTGGTTTAGGTTTGGTCTTTTTTATCTATAAGATACTTGCAGAGGGTTTGTATATGAAACCCCCCAATATAGTTGTAGGATGACCTGCTCCTTCTGTGTTATGTATGTAGAAAGCACAATTCACAAACTTGTATCTTAGTTTTTATGGTACAAGTAAGTTTGTGATTTGTTTTTTAAATATTTTATGTGATATCCCTCATTATAACAAATTAAACCAATTTCATTCATAGTCTTATGGTAAATAGAAATCATTTAAAAAAATAAATCCATTGTGTGAATTCTCATCAGTGTGGAGGTTGCTATTATCAGGAATAGGGAAAGTCAGAAAATCCAGTTATTTAAAGATCAAGTTCAAAAGTAATATTCTGTGGGTTTGTTGGGTTCCAGGTTTTGTTTAGTTTTTTTTTAACTTTTATTTTTTTATTTGGGTTGAGGTTTTTTACTTCACCTATTTTTGCCACATTTAAATTTTGAGAGAGATTTACTATAACATTGTCTATGACTATTCAGTGTGTATCAGATAACTTTAAAGGAATCTGGATCCTTGTACAACTAACCTTTTTTTCACTTTTTTTAAGGTTCTTTATCACCCCTCCTCAGAGGTGATAGTGTCCAGTAATTAAAGTAGGTACTCCCCAGAGTTTTTTCCCACCATAGATTTTTTTTTTCCTTGATGAAAGAAATGGTGCTGAATATGGATTAACACCACGAGCACAGTAATTACTATAAAACAAATCATCTGTAAGGTCATCAGGAATATTATATGCAATGAGATATTTAAATAGTTCCCACTCAAAAAAGCCCTCCTAGGAAAATGAAAGGCTGTGGCCGTCTAATCAGACATGATGTTACTGGAGCAGTTTGGCATGTTTCAGCTAATAAAACAAAGGTAGAAGAAATACATGATTGAATTCTCTAAATACAAAACAAATTCCCAAAGTCACAGGGGAAAAGAAACAGGTAGGATTAAGGGACTCCTGGCACAAGGACAAATGTCAGTACAATGACTCTTAATAAACTAGATCAGAAATTGGAGTGAGAATGTCCACTGTGTGAACAAGATTCAAAGTCAAATTCATCAAGACATGGTTTAGCATTATTTATGGATTACATGACACAGCTGCTTTGACAACAGAGATGTCAAACCAGTGACTCAATCCTTCCAAACCTATATTTCTGTGGAGCAAGAGAAAGCAAAACAATGGCAAGAAAAAATAGGAAAAAACTAAACCCCAGTATTTACAAAAAGGATTATAACCTGGAAGAACAAATCTTTAACCAATATAGTATTTTTTTTTGAGGGAGGGGAAGGGGTGGTTAAAGAAATAAATCCACCTGGAATTTTCATGCAGACTCCTAGCATTCTGAACACACTCCTTCTTATTATTCTAACTGTCCAACTCTAATCTAAAAACTTTATTCCCCCTTTGACTTTAAAGAGGCCACTGGTGTGAAACTGCAATTTACATGTTAATAGAGGTCTGCTTCAAGCAATGTGTGACCTAGAACAACCAGTCATAAATATTGCAAGTAAATGGCTATATTTCAAAATATTCCAACAAAAATTTAATGAAAAAAATATTAATGCGTTCAGAAGTAAAAAAAGGTGCCGTGCAAGTGAAAGCAAAATCAAAAAACCTCTTTACAGGATGTTCTTTTATATTCTTTGTTTTAAGCTAGGCGAAACCAAACGGAGAACATTTGTAGAAGAAAAAAACAACTGAATATCAGTCTATATAAGCAACTTGTCAGGGAAAATGCTAATCACGATTTTCCACTGATTGCCGCTTTAGGTAATACAACTTTAATATATGCAATAGAACATTTTCAAGTGACTGAGGGATTTTGAAGCTGATGATTATTCAAGGCTGATGGTCAAGCGCTGATTATATGCCCCTCTATGGAGGGCTGAGTGACCATCCTGATTGTTACAGCTAAATAAATGCATGATTTGAATCTTCTGAAAAATCCGTCTCTTCTTCAAATGTTATTGCAACACACAAATTGCCACACAAAACAAAAATATTGGTTGCCCCATCAAAGTGAAGGGCTGAACACAGCCCCTCACTCTCCATCCTCACCTGTGCCATGAGGGGGATGTGTGGGAGGTGTCTAGAGAAGGAGTGCTGGGAAAGATGCAGGGGGAGAACCTGTTTTGTTTCTCATTATTAAAACCTATTTTTAATTAATATTCCCTAAGCTGAGGTTGTGCCAGTGATGGTAATTGGTGTGTGATCTAACCACCTCTATCTCAACCCACAAGCTTTTCCTTCTTGTTTTGTCCCCCATCTTTTGAAGGGAAGGAGTAAGAGCAGCTGGGCAGGTCCCTGGCAGGCAGCCAGCCATCAGCCCACCCCAGTGACTAACTGTGACTCACACAACAGCCCTGCATTATCCTGAGCTTGCTCAGCTGTGGAGCTGTGCCAGATTTGTGATTCTTTTTACCAATCACCTTTAATTTTCATGGAAGACTTTATATAAATCAGTACCAAAATACAAAACAATTACATTTGATTTTTTAAATGCTGGCCCAGTGAGGAGAAAAATCACTATTTTTTTATTATTCACTGTACAAAACTGTCATGAACTACATTGTGACACAACTTTGTCAGTGCTTTAATCAGTTTTTATTCACATCAGAACTAAGGTAAGTAAGTGGCCAGTCTTCGCGAACGAAGATCTGGGAAAGGTCTTTTTACCTTTCAAGCCTGCGCAATGGATT
>JAWWLV010000001.1:12873908-12906922 GCA_035041135.1 Platyrinchus mystaceus
AGAGGTGAACTTCAGAAGCTTGCTAAGTACACTCTAGCTGGTTAAAGAGATTCATGTCACAGAGGTCTCTTGAAATCAAAATTACAGAACTCAGCACCTGGAGAAAACTGTTCCTAGAGGCCTGAGTACTCACTAATATATACATATTGTTTCATTCAAAGCTTGACACACTATTACAAATGGTAAAGATCATAAAAATCAATGTTTACAAGAGACTGGGTTCTTTTTGGAGCATGAAAATTCTTTGGTATCACACTGACAGAAATATATGACCTTTTATTCCTGTAATCAAAAAAGTAATTGAGAAATAGCTATTTCTCTACATATTTTCCCCCTTCTACAGGAAAAAACAATAAAATGTAGTAAAGCAGTGTTATTGCTCTGTTGGTTCAAATCCTAGAAAACTTAGTTATCTGAAATATAACACTGTTAACACATGTTAAAAGGTATATGAGAATGAAATGTGAAACCCAGAAATCATGTTTTGCAGCTGCTGTTTTAAACTGCTTCATTTACCCTCGAAAACCAATACAGCTTAAGGAGACATAGAATTGACCTGTTATGAACTTTTTCCTACTGCTATCCCTCTACTCTGGGGAAAGAAAGATGTTTTGCTTAAGTCAACTGTAGAACTTCAAAGACTAAATTATTTTAACTATGTTAGTGTTTGGGAAAAGACACAAATCTCACATAACTCTGTCTCATTTTATTTCTACATAAAACATAACCTATAAGTGAAGATTAAAGGAACTGCATTTATTTAGCTTAAAGAGGTGACACTTAAGGAGGAACATGATAATTCTGCATAAATTGTTCAAGGGCAATAACGGGATAGAAAGGAAGAGCTAATCACATTGAACTTTAGTCATAAAAAAAGGACTAATGGGCTGAGTTTGAAGGATAAATATACTTTGGTTTTTACAACAACTTCCTGAGAGAAGGGATGATCACAGTACAGGAAGACTTCTCTTGTGAAATAGCTATGGCACAATCTTTGGAGACATTAGAGGTAAGATTAAAAAGCTATCTGTAAAATATTATGAGTGTTCAGAGACTGAACTGGATGACCAATAACAGACTCATTTTGAGGAAACTAATTTAATTTATTGCTAATTAATATAATTGTAAGATGATGAGGAATAGGAAAAAATCTAAAACATCTCCACCACTCCCTTCTTCCCGGGCTCAGCTTTGCCTCCAACTCTTCTAATTCCTCCCCTTGAGTAGCACAGGGGGACAGAGGATAGAGGTTGGTGTCAGTTCACAGGGCTTTGTCTCTGCTGCTCCTTCCTCTTCATATTCTTCCCCTGCTCCAGGGGAATGATCTAAACCACAGGAGACATTCCTTCATGACCTTCTCCAGTGTGTACCCTTCCAACAGGCTGCAGTTCTTCAAGAACTGGTTTGACATATGTTCTTCTTACAGGTTACAGTCCTTCAGGCATGCTCTGCTCCACTGTGGATCCTCCAAGGATCCTACCAGAATTCCTGCTCCTGCATGGGCTCCATGGGATTCAGCTTTCTTCAGGATGTGTTTACCTGGTCCAGTGTTGGGTTCTCCTTGGACTCCAGAGGGACAACCTGCATCACCATGGTCTTCTCCAGGAACTGTAGGGGAATCTCAGATCTCAGTTCCTGAGGAGCACCACCTCCTCCTCCTCCTTCACTGACCTTGGTGTCTGCAGAGCTGTTTCTCTCAATATTTTCATTCACCTCTTTTAGTTTCAGTTGTGCAGTGTTTTTTTTTCATGTTCTTAAACATATTGTCACAGAGACACTACCAAAATCACTGATTGGCTCAGCTTTGGCCAGCAGTGTGTCCTTCTTGGATCCAGCTGAAATGGCTCTGTTGGACATAGGGGCAGCTTCTGGTGTCTTCTCACAGAATCCACCCCTGCAACCTCTCTGCTATCAAAATCTTGCCACATAAACCCAATATAATACTCTTTCACTATGGAAAAAAAAGTGCATGCTTAAAAATATCCAGAGCTGAAGGAGCACAAACTACCTCCCTGCTGAAATCAAGCTGTTTTAATAAGGGGAAAAAATGCCACACAAAATGTAATAAGCACTCTGACAGTTAATTTAATTTGTAATCTGCTCTAGCTATGATTAAAACTGTATTGACTGACTTCTAAGATACTTGCATCGAATTCTCCTGCACTAAGCAAATTTTTCTACTGAAATAAAATGAAGCCAGGCAAGGCATAGGTTCAGAATTCTCCCTGCTCACCCCTTGTGTTTGTGGAAGATAAAAAGTTGAATAAGACACATTAAGACAGTTCTGTATTCAGCAGACAGAGTGAAGATTTGTCCCTATCTTCTTTCATCATTTTAAGATTTTCTCTGGTGGATCAGCAAGACTTATTCCTGGACTTTTCTGACATATGAGCCTCTAAGAGGCTGCAAGCTGGAATTGCTTCTCAACAAATAAGACATAAATTAGTGAAATTTTCTAGGAACAAATACATAAATAAAACATATAGCATTTTCTTAAGCCGACAGTTTTGGTCTGTGAAAGCAAAATGAAGTTCTAGACATGGAGGCAAGAAAGTAAGGATATAACATCAGATATTAATGTTTGATTGACACCCCCCGTCAAATCTGTGCGGAAAGTGCAAGCCTCTAACTAAGGCATTAAACACATCTGGCCACATGATATGAAGGTGCTGGTTTTTAGTTTGGCTTTATTGAGATTACAGATGCTAAAGATTAAACTCCATGGTTGCAATGGATTAGCAAGTTTTCTTCTCCGGTTCACAATCCATCACAGTTGCTCAGGAAACTGCAGATTATCTTGAAAAGCTGTGATTGACACATGGTCATTGGGTCAGACTGACCATGATGATACAGTTCATCAAGATACAAAAATGTTTGTAGGAAAAGAACAAGACAAAATTCAAATGTTTTTAGTTTCATCATTAGAGTGAGAAATGTGATGGTTTTGCATGTGCTTCAGCTACTTTGGCCACCAGCAGTAGTGATGTAACAGTCTAGGAAAGGCCTCAGGATCCAGCTTTGCAGGTTCAGAATTAGAGTGATGCCACTTTACCCCAAGTTCATGTATTTGCTCATTGCAGTTTGTACTGGGTTTATGTGGCAAGGTTCTGGCAGCATGGATCTGTGTCCCTGTGGGAAAAGCCCAGGGGTTGCCCCGTGTTGAACACAGCCAGATCCACAAGCTCCAACTTACCCACCATCAGCCAAGCTGGACAGCAGGTGCCAGCAGGGCTGACACCAAAGAGGAGGGGGAGAAGGTGCTTCAGGTGCCTTAGCAAGAGCAGATTCCCCTGCAGTCCCTGGAGGAGACCATGGTGCAGCCTGGATACAGAGCAGGGTGGAGCAGATGGATATTCCCCAAATGAACCAGAGATTCTGAGACAGCCTATACTGGAGCAGGTTTATCCTGAAGGACTGCAACCCAGAGGAAGAACCCACACTGAAACAAAGGAAAGTGTGAGGAGGAAGGAGCACAAGACAGCTATTACCGACTGACCACAAGCCTTGTTCCCCATCTCCCAGTGTTGCTTGAGAAGGGGAGGTAGAGGAGTTGGGGATGAAGGACTGATGTTAAGCCTGGAAAAAGGAGGTTGGGAAAGGTGTTTTTGCATTTTTCTTTCTCACCATTTTAATCTGTTTTAATTGACAATAAACTAAAACCCATAAAAAACTTCAAGTTTAGTCTGTTTTGCTCATTAGCAATCAGTAAGTGATCTCCCTGTCTTTGTCTCAACTCATGAGATTTTCCATCTTATTTTGTCCCTTCATCCAGTTGAAAAGGAGAAGTGAGAAAATGGCTGGCTGGGCATCTGGCAGTTGGGCAAGGTAAACCACAATATGATAACATGTGAGAACATATTTCACTAATGCTCTGGTCTAAAATAGAGTAAGATTTATTAGTTGCATTCAGGTAAGTTCACTATATTCAATTTTTGTTACTGCCACCTGCAATCCAGTGACAAAACTTTATTCTACCATACCTTCTGGTTTTAAGGCCTTTTAATCTCCAGTGCTTCCTTTTGCAATATCTGTTTCATTGTAGTGTCAGCTGTTCTGTCTGCCTTGTTCTCAGAACATGGGGTGCATCTAAACGTGCTGTACAGTTTATTTGACAAAAGAAAGGAGAGCAAAAACAATTTTTCTTCTGAATTACTGTTTCACTGTATTAACCAAAGCTCCAATTTATATAATTCAGCAAGATCATAAATTTTCCGCCATCAACAATGACTGCTGGGATCTCCACTAGGCAATAAATTATGTAAGACTTGTTAACAGATCACATTTTTTTGTTAGATTTGTACTGCCATTCTGCATTTGGGTGTGAAGATCAGAAACCTCATGGCAGTTGTCAGTTCCTTACTCTTTGTTCTGCCTTACATAAGTGCCACTTACTCTTTGTTCTGCCACTTATAAGTTGACTAATAAACTAAACTAAAAGAAAAAAAAACCTGTGCAAATAGAAATATTGAGTCAGTTATACTGAAGGTTCAGTTTCTTAAACTGATTGTTAAATTATTCATAAGCTGTATAGATGGTCTAGATCCAAATTAGGCCTTAAACAAATTTACTGATGATAAAAAGGGAAATAAAATGGAGCACACCATACAAAGAGTTTACATATTTTAATTGATACATCCACTAAGCTACACTGAAGGCCCAAAGATGCAGAAATAATGCTAAAATTTTTTACAAAGTTTTCAGGATTTGCTTGAACTGTTGTCCTTGAATGTTGTGTTGATATTTTTATACTAAACATAGCTTTCAGATCCATTTTATATCCAGAAGTGCAGCAGTTATTTTATCTACTGTCATTCACAGTTTTCTCGTTTTTCTTCAAGCAGATCAGGCAGACCCTCTTCAAGGAAAAGGGAGATCCATCTTGCCCTGGGAAACAACAGAGATTACATAGAAAAAAGGTTTCAAAGAGTGTAGAGAGCTGGGAGGATGAAGTAAAGAGCAGAGTACAGACTGTCAGACTTTAGAGGTGAAGGAGCTTCCTATGACCAGAGGGGACTACTAGTCAAGAACTGTTAGCTTCATATACGGAACAACCGAAGGAGTTTGGGCCGGGTACATGTGACCAATGAGGTTGCTGGTGACTTATGCCAACCAGCTCAGTTAGAAAGAGTGTGATAATGAACACAAATAGCCTCTTGGCGTGAACATCCTTTATCCAGAGGGTTGCTGAAGGAGTCTGAGCTTCTGGTGAAACTGTGACAAGTAGGTGCTGTGCTGTCAGCCTGGATCCACGTGTGCCAAAGTGTTGGAAGTGAGTGTACTTTTGCCTGGGCCCACACCTGGACTGTGGCAGCCTGTTGCTGTTCAGCACACCATGTTAGAGCACGTCACAGAGTAGAAACCTTGCAACAGGAACTGCAACCTCCCTGCTGTGCATTCCTTGCTTAATAACTTTATGTCACTGAGTGGTGTAGTTCTGTTCTTGAAACTCTCCACCGCTGAATTCCCCTTTGACAGGCATAAGCTCCAGGTACAGCAGCATTTTTCCAGTACTTTGCTGGTAATGGTATTTTGCCAATCCTTTTTCTAAAAATGTCTAGTATTTCATGTAAACCTTCAATAACGCCAGTGGCATATTGCAGCACCCCACTATCCCGTTCTTTACAAGTACTCTCAGAAGCCAAATATTTGCTTACACACTCCATCTGCTCTATATGCTTTTTTCTATGGTGCTTCTCTACACTTCAGCTGATTTCATTAGTATTCTCTGCTATAATCATCAGTTTTGGCACAAAGGGGTTTAATTCTTTTGTTGTATTTACTTGTCTTCCTTTTTTTTTTAATTACTAACATTGATGAAGCTTTGCTTTTGTAAAAAGACTCAGATTAAAATGTGAATGTGGACGAAACTGTGTACAGCCTGTTTATCTCCATTGTGTTCCTTCAGTACTGATGTTTTTGAAGATACTACACTTAATTTCTGGATGTACAATGATTTACTTTTCTATTTTTGTCTTTTTTTTTTTTTCCTTTGTGAGTGAGAATTCACAAAATCAATGCATTTGAAGTAAGTAGGCTGTGTAGTGTTTAGCTGCCTGCTGGGTTAAACCATGACAGTCCTTTTTGGCCCCCAACATGGGGCACAAAGAGTTGAGATAATGACAGATCTGACCAGAGCACGTTAGAACAAATTTGCTATAAGCATTCATTATGTTAGTTTAATAGTCTGTGGTCATGGTGTTGATTTATCTTCTCTCAGAGTTGTGCTTGTTCTCAGAGTCGTGTTATGTGAGACCTTACTTGCTGTTTATCATCTCTGGGGGCTGAATTAGGGTTATCACTTTGCTGCGCTGTGTGTGTAACACTGGCTCACAATGTGATAAAATGACTAGTCAAGAGACTAATCTGGTATTTGTACTCAGCATTGCCACCATCCTTCCACTTCAGGAACTATCTCTCTGAAACTATTAATAATTACATTTTTCACTATTTCTCCTCAGAGGGCCAATCTATGGGCGAGACAAGGAGGGACCGTGCTCTTTCCCCTTTTCTTTCTCTTTCTTCTCCAGGCTTGTTAAAATAACCCTTGAAAATTTTGAATATCCTTGGGATGTTCAAACCAGGATGTTTCTATTGCTATGTCTCCTGAAAGTGTTTAAGGTCTTGTTTAAGATTAAGCAACTATTTAAGTATAAAACCCAGAGATCTGCCCTGCCCTGAGGCTTGATAATTATGAGTGGCAGGGTGTGTGGTATATTATGGACAAGAAGCTAGAAGGGTGGGCACCTCCAGAGTTTTGAAACTTAACCCCTGAACAATTATACAATCTGAAAAAAATAGTAATTTTTTTTTCTTTTTTTTTTTTTTTAAATTATGCTGTCACCCTGGCAATTCCAGAGACACACAGATCTCTGCAACATGCTGGGGCCTGGCCTACTGAGCCCTGTTCAGCACCATTCATGGGGAAGAAAAGGTCTCTGGATCTGATGACAAAATGTCAGGTACTGCAGCCACTCTAACCTCCAAGACAGACCCTGCAGCTGAACCAGAGAACTGATCCCTGCCAGTGCCAATTGCCACTATACACGCTATGTAATATTGGATGCAAAAGTCCAATTAAACCTGATTAATAAGGGAAGAAACTCCTTCTAAGAAGGGGAAGGAGGAAGAAGTGAACAAGACATGACATTCCAAAGCAGGGCCGTCACAAGAAGAAGAGGAGGAAGAGGCAGAACTCTGAAACAAGTTGGTAACCACCTGATTCCTGTCCCTGAGTGAGCTATGAGACATGTGAAAATATATTTCAGTCCTAGTCTAGGCAAGAATATTGTCACCTGGCTGCTTCAGTGCTGGGATAACAGGGCTAGTAGCCTGGAATTAGAGGGCAGGGAAGCCAAGCATCTGGTATGTGTTTCTAGGGATGGGAACACTGACAAGGTGATTGGAAAAGAAGCATGAGCCCTCACCCTCTGAAAGTCATTCCTGTCAGGTGTGAAGGAAATGTACCCCTTCAAGGAAGACGTTCTGTGTCACCCAGTCAAGTGGACCACTATGGAGAGAGGCAAGCAGTACCTGAGGGGATTAGCTGTGCTGAAGGTGATTTGTGACAACCTGGAAAACAAGCAGATATCTAAAGGTCCAGATGAAGTCAAGTGTACACAAACCACGTGGTGGAAGTTTGTACAAAGTGAACCATCATCACATGCCAACTCGTTGGCAGTAATGACCTGGAAAGAGATGGTCAAACAGCGGATAAACTGGCTGCCCAACTTTGGCAATATGAAGAAAGTCTCTCTTCCTCCCTATGGGCCTGCATCTCACCTGTATGGACCAATATCTCAGCTGTTAGGAGTAAGTGTTCCTCTGCTCAAAAGAGAGGATACAGCAGGTACGCACCACGGATCACTCTATGATTTCACCTTCACTGCCACAAAGAGAACATGAGGAAGTGGAATGGAAAACCTAACTCGATGCTGGAGTCATTGGTACATGAGTTACAAGGAAAAACAATCACAAATGGGGGCCCGTCTGGGAAAATTGCTGCCCCAGTTTCCAGTGGACAGTTCCCTAGAGTGGAAGGGCTGATCTTACTTCTGATCTTAATTGAGAGACTTATCCTTTATATTTATAAGAAGTGAGTTACAAATGTTATGACCAGGACAACAGGGGTCCTGCTTTAGTCAAGTGGAAAAAGAGGGCAACTGGGTTTACTGGACTGTGTGGATCTATCGGTCTGCAACATCAGATCCATTGCAGCGTAAGAGTCTAGTTGACACTGGTGCACAGTGTATCCTAATGACATCAAGCTATTCAAGGGCAGAACTCAGCTGTATTTCTGGATCCCAACAGCTGACTGTGCTAGAGGCTGAAATCAGCCTGACTGGGAATGAGTGGCAAAACCCCCATTGTGACTTGGCCTCTGCCCATCCTTGGCATGGATCATCTTAGGAGAGAGCGTTTCAAGGACCCAAAAGGACACTGGTGGTTTTTGGTACAGCTGCCCTGGAGATGGAGGAAAATAAGCAGCTGCCTACCTTGCCTGGTCTCTTGGAGGACCCTTCTGTGGTGAGACTGCTGATGGTTGAAGAACAACAGGCGTCAATCGCTACCACAACTGGAACTTCAATACAATGGAGTCAATGACAGCCCAGTGGTGCCACAGCTGATACTGCTAATGTGTTTTTTTCAACTCCTTTGGCAGCACAGTGCAGGCCACAGGTGTTTTCACTTGGAAGACTGTCCAGCACACCTGTAATCAGCTGTCTCAAGGGTGGAAAAACAGCCCTGACATCTGCCATGGGCTGATCCAGACTGCACTGGAACAGGTGAACTCCAGAACACCTGCAATCAATTGAGGACATCATTGCATGGGACAACACAGCAGAGGAAGTTTTTGAGAAAGGGAAGAAAATAGTCCAACTCCTTCGGAAAGCTGATTTTGCCATAAAACATACAAAGCTGTGAGGGAGCAGAGCCAGGACAGCTGATCCAAGGGATATCCTCATACCATATGGCAGCATGCTGAACAATAAAACTGGAGGAATTTGAATGGGGGGTGATTAACTGGGGAAGGGCTGGGCATTGATCAGCCAGTGGTGAGCAACTGCATTGTGCATCACTTGTTCTGTGTATTCTTTTATCCTTATTACTATTTCCCCTTCCTTTTCTGACCTATTTACATTTTTGTTCTGATTCTCTCCCATATCACACTGTGGGGGAGTGAGCAAAAGGCTGTGTGGTGTTTAGCTGCCTGCTGGGTTAAACCACAACAGCACAGTGTCTTTTACCCCAGCACTCTGCTGTTAGAACCACAGTGATTTTCTGAGTTGAAGAAACTTTCAGAGATAGTGAATGCCTTTTTCTGCCTAAAGCCTAGTTGTGTGTCTGCTCTCTGCTATCATATTGTACTATTAAATAGCTATTTATGTTCTGGAAAAAAAAAAAAAAGGTATTAATTTCCCATAACTAGCTCAATGACCAGAAAAAAAAAAAAATCCCATGATTTGGAAACATTCTAGATTTAGGTTAAAGAAAAAATCGGTTATGTAAGGATATGTCTACTTTCTGTATAGATAATTAGTATTTGAATTCCAGCATAACAGTTCTGAAAATATTTCTTTTCATAAAAAATGTAACAGTAAATTTAAATATATTTGATCAAATAAATGTTGTTTTTGTTTTTTTTTTTTAATTGTATTCTACACATCCTTGACTACTTCATCCACAATCCACAGAGAAAGAGCTGTTCTTGTCATTGTTTACAAATAGAACTGCCCGGGGTTTAGGAAAAATCCATGCAAATGTCAGACTTTGCTGTTTAAGAGTAATGAATTTTGTAACAGTATCTCTTCATCGATCACGTTAAGGCTGTTCAGTGGTTGAAGAACTTCATTTTAAAGTCTTTTTTTTTCTTGGGACTTTAACACAAATTACTATTGGAAATTTATTTTGATACATTTTGTTGTTCGCTTATGAGCAGCAATTTTATGTGGCCCCATGCTGTGCTATGAGGATATTTCTGTTTTAAGAATGCTTACCATAGAGTGTATGCAAATAACGCACATGGTTCTACTGCCTCTTGGTCACTAATTTGATTGTGTTGTATGTATTTATGCATTCCCCACCTTTCTTTCAAATCAAGGCACCAGAACACTGGGCTGTTTTTTTTTCATTTACCAAAACACTGCCCTTTTCTGAATTGTAATTGGTAGCGCAGTGGATTTAGCTCAGGATGCTTTCCATCTAGCCATGCAATGGGAAGCTTTTTTGCTGACTTATCACAAAGAGATGTACCATGCAGCTCAGAGATTACAGTGCTACAACAGATACAGTATGATTTATTAACTGGTTTATTATCTAGTTTAAAGCATTTAAGAACTATTGGATCTTTTAACACTTAAAAGTCTTTTGCTCAAATACTTTTAATGCACAAGATGTCTGCATCTCATTTCTGCACAGATCCCATTCAATACCAATATTATAACGATTCTCAGTGTGTGGATGGCTGTACCAGGGCCCTGAGGAAATCCCACTTTCTGTTAGCTCACCCCCTTCCTCAAGTTGTCTATCAAGTAGCACAGAATGTACTGCAAAGGTACCTCTGCTTATTTAAACCCTTCAATAGCTTTAATTCCAGCCATTTTATTGTTACTGCACTAAGTCTAGTGCTCCACTTCCGTCCCCTCTTGAGACATGTTGCCTTTGCTGCCTCACATCCTCCTGCAGTGCTGAACCCAGCTCTGGGGTCCCAGCACAGGGGACCTGTTGGAGCAAGTGCAGAGGAGGCCACCAAGATGATCAGAGGGATGGAGCAGCTCTGCTATGAGGAAAGGCAGAGAGAGCTGGGATTGTTCAGCCTGGAGAAGGGTCTGGGGTTACC
This sequence comes from Platyrinchus mystaceus, assembly GCA_035041135.1. NCBI lineage: Eukaryota > Metazoa > Chordata > Aves > Passeriformes > Tyrannidae > Platyrinchus > Platyrinchus mystaceus. The sequence goes on from JAWWLV010000001.1 coordinate 12,884,746, forward strand.
TAATTGGCACCTAATTGTGGCCTTCCGGTACCTGAAGGGAGACCACAAGAAAGATGGAGAGAGACTATTTACAAGGGCCTGTAGTGACAGGACAAGGGGGAATGGCTTCAAACTGAAAGAGAGTAGGTTTAGATTAGATATTAGGAAGAAATTCTTTCCTGTGAGAGTGGTGAGGCCCTGGCACAGGTTGCCCAGACAAGCAACCTGGTCTAGTGGAAGGTGTCCCTGCCCATGTCAAGGGGATTGAAAAAAGATGATCTTTAAAGTCCTTTCCAACCCAAACCATTCTATGATTCTGTGGTATGAAGACATGAGACAGAATATTTAGAAATTTCCTATTTGGACTGTGGTCTGTGTGAAATGTAATAGATCTATTATTTGAAAAGTCATTCTATTTCTGTAGATATATACTTAATATTCACTTGTGATTATCTTTTTAGGAGGCTAAAAAAGTAATTTAAAGCAGTACCAGCAAATATTGTGCAACTTTAACAAATACTCTTCTTAATAATATTATTAGGTTAGGGGCAATTGTTTCAAGACAAGTATTATCCTTAATACTGTCCTATATACTTGAAATAAAAAATGCGGTATAGAGCTAACAGGTTGGTGATGAATAAAATTATTCCTAAAAATTCAGAGTACTTTATGAACCCTTCCTTGTAATGTCCTGAAACCTTTAGAAAGATATATTGCTTATTGGAAGTTCAGGATTACTAAGTCTTCAAGATGGGTGAGTAATTACGGAAAATTTATAACAGCCAACATATTGCTGTGGAGACATTGACATTACTTTTCCGTTAAAATTAACAACTCACGTGCAGTGGCTTCGATTGCTCTGTTAGTAAGACATCAGTTTCGAAATACAAACGTGTTTTTTAGCCATTCAATCATTTTTACGGGTGGGTTTAGGGCCTGGTGCTGCATAACCACGTGGTGGAGCTGTTGAATAAATTTGGATTCTGACAGCGTAGTCCTGCCTGAGCTCTGCGATAGAGCTGCTGCCACTCCTGTTATCTCTGTGTGTGAACCTGCCTCCTACCATCTATTTGGGGATAATGAGGGGGCCTGAATGCAGAGGCAGATGTTGACAGTTCCTTCAGAAACAAGTTCAGAGGCAGAGAAACTCACGATAAAACAAATGCAGTCCAGGCCAATTTATCAGTCCAGAATACAGCTCCCTACGAAGTGTATAAAGTGTGATGTTGTCATTTATGATTTTAGTTTTCTTTTTTTCCCCTTAGAAATCGTTCTTATATCAAGTAAAAATGCATCTCTCTTAAAAATACATTATTTTTGAATGGAGATCTGCAAGATAACACCCCTGACAGAGAAGGGTGTTCATCCTCTGGCATGAAAAGCATGTAATGTAGTTCAGTAAGAGAAATACTTTTGGTGCTCTATTCATTTAGGATGGCTCAAATATTTTTTCTGATTTCTATTTCACTATTTATTACTTAGGTTTGCCAGATGCCTGGGTTATGTTTAAAGCAAACTGTTTCAGGGAGACTGCACAGAAACCTCAAGCACTCACAAGACATTCGCAGTTTCCTGAATAATGTTTGAATCTTTGAGTCTCTGAGGCCACACGTGCTTTAGGAGGGATGAGTGAATAATAGCAATGCAGCCATCTGGCTGATGGTGGAAGCTTCAAGAGTCTCTATGGGCTTGCACGATTTGTGTCTATTCTTCTGAGTAATAAAAGGCAATATCAGAATCAGTTTGCATAGTCTGTCTCTTTTCAGTGTATTGGCTTGACGTATATTTGTGAGCTAGAACATGGAAGAATTCTCATAAAACAGTCAGAGGAGGCAAAGCTAGAAATTTATGTGTAAACACAGCATGGTGTGAAATTACCAATGGGCTGCTCTGCCTGCAGCCAGAAATCTTTGTCTTGGATCAGTGAGAACTAAAATCCTCATGTCCGTTTTTCTTCTGCCAAATCAAATGTCTCTGTACGAGACATTTGGAATACTGCTGCTGACAAAGATCTTTCTTTCTTAATTTTAAAATCATGATAACATACTTTCAATATGACTATATTAAACTAGTAATATTTCTAGGATTTTACTTGCTGTATCATTGTTTTCCGTATTTCTATTTACATCAAACCTGAGATTTTCCATCAAATTGCAAACTTGACGCATTGGCTGTGCTTATGTTACAGAGTTCTGTCAGTACCATTAATAACAGATGATGTTACAACTTGACATGGTAAGTAGATTTATATCAGATGCTGTGCACGTAAAAAAACACAATTACTGACCCTTTAAATTTTATGTTCACTGTTTAAATCTTGTAGCTGATCTTGTTTGTATACTTTGGCCCACATCCTAATACCAAATCAGCGTGACTCCATTTGTATCTCTGGTATTGTTTTAGGTTGTGTTAACATAACACGAGCTGACTTACCCTATTTATCATTGTAGAACAATGGGCAGCTAATTTATTAGCAGATCAAGACACAATACCCAAACCACAATAATTTCTAGAAACTAGAACACCATTACATTCCTATACATATAATTTTGTTCCCCTAAAGAGAGCTAACTAATGTTTCTATTAGTAGGTTTACTGCTCTGAGAGGCTTTGAAATCTTAAGGCAATAAAGCCACATACAGATAAACAATGCAATCCTCAGCAGGACAGTGGTGGGGAGAAAATAAGATGGGAAAAACCTCATTGGTCAAGAGAAAGGCAGTTCAATAAAGCAAAAATTATGTCTTTCCAATTAGCAGGTAATGGCCAGCCACTTCCCCTGCTGAAGCACACATAGCAGTTGTTTTAGAAGGCAAACATTGTAAATAACAAATACCCTTTCTCTTAGCTTTCATTGCCAAACAGGTGTCACATGGCATGGAATATCCCTTTGTCCAGTTTGGGTCAGCTGTCCCTGGCTAGGTTCTGTCCCAAGCTCTTGCCCACCCCCAGCCTACCGAGGGTAATGTTGGAGAGATGCCCTTGATGGAAGCACTGCTCAGAAGTAACCAAAACACTGTTGTGTCCTCAACACCCTTCTAGCTACAGATAAAAAACCCAGCACGACGAGGGCTGCTATGGGGAAAATTAAATCCATCTCAGCCAGAGTCACCACAACCCCTCCCTTTCCCTGCCTTTGGTTTCTCCACTAAGCACAGAATCATAGAGAGGTTTGGGTTAGAAGTGACCTTTAAAGATTTTCTATTCTAACCACCCTGTTGTGGTTTTTTTCCAGCATGACTGAAACAAAAGTTCTTATTCTGAGTGTCCATTATTATAAAATCTTGTTCAGAATAGCGTTGTCTTCTGCAATGGAAGGTAAGGTTGATTCTTTAGGATATTCCCGAGCAAAAGGAGAAAAGGAAGCACATAAACACTTTAAGTGTTTATGAACACCTAAGTTATGTTTATAAACAATTTAAGTGTTTTGTGGATTTCTGTCTCCAGGTATGAATTTGTGTTTTCAGCTTTATACTACTGCTTCTACTTTATGTAAACTAGTAAAAAATCAAAACAATTTTTCAGGCTCAGAGTTTTATTATTTTGTTATGAGTTTGGTGTGTGTGTGTGTGTGTTTTTGGGGGGATCGTTTTGTTTTGTTGTTGCTGTTTTGTGGGGTTTTTTAAGGCTTGCAAAGTCAATTTCAAAATTGCAAATTAATTTCTGACTTGAGATGTAATTAAACAACAACTCCCTTTTTTGAGTTGTCTTGCAGTATTCAATGAAAACAAATTAAAGGAGCAAAAATGACTTGTAGTTAACAACACGGAACATTTGAAAAGCAATATAGCAAACAAGAGCAAAAGAGAGAGGCTGGAGATAAGACCAGCTTTTCTGTGATTTTCTGTGATTTTCTGTTTTAGGTAAACTGCACACTGAAATGAGAGAGTGGTCTTTTTAAATGGCTATGATAAAACTCAACATTTGTGTGTATGATCATTTCTGAGAAGTAAAAAATGAGAGGCACAGCTTATGGAGAGAAATCAAAAAAATAAAATGTGGCTTTAAAAGAGAATAAAGTGACAAAGTTAAATTCTGTCAGCTAGTCATTTAGTTGTGAATTTAATGGAGAGTTTCAGTAAATATTTGAAAAATAAGAGCATTTGAAGACAATAATAGACATAGGAAAATAAAATCACTCATGACAAACCACAGTCCTTTTAAATAATGATCACAACTCCTGTCATCCTGACTGATACATAAGTTTCACAGGAAGTGTGGTGCTTGGTGCCACTATACAGTTTGGGAAAGGGGAAACAAGGTTTTTCTTTCATTTCTGTTCACAGCTCAGCGTTTGGCAAGAAACAAATTGATGACAGAAACTGACTGAGCCGTATCAGCCTCCTGTCAAAAAGTTCCCATCTCTGTCAAGCCTTACAGACTTTCCTCTCCTCACCAATATCTTCCTCAAATATGTTTTTCCTGGACATGTCTTCCTACGTACTGGCAACCCCATAGCTATTTCCCTTCTTCAAATACTCATGGTGCTTCTCTCAATTAGTGGCTGCAGCGATTTAGGAGGTCTATGTTTGGTTCAGATGAGTCATATGCTTTACCCAGTTGCACCTGTGGTCTCTGTTATCTATGTCTATACTGGAGACTGTGTACCTGTGTTAAAAGAGTATAGAGTCACAAAGACTAGATGAATAGATGGAATAAGTTTGCCTCTGACCATGTTATTTTCACCAAGTTTAGCATTGTTTATTTAGACTGTCTTCTCAAAAAAATGTACTATCTTTATGCTACTTAATGTCCTCTCTTCTAAGTAAATACATTTTTTCTTGTCTCAATAGGTATGCATCCAGCATCATCCAGTGAAAACACTCATGGCAGCACCAGTTTCTTTCTGTACTTTAAGTGCATTTTGATCCTTGCTCAGTGTTATTTTGTGATTTATTACTTTTTGTTGTCTATGATAATAAAATAATACCTGTATCTTTTATTAGTTTTCATACAAGAGCCCAGGATTTTTATAGACGCTTATTTTTAAGATCTTTCTTTTTACATATTTTTTCCCTTATAATATGCTAATCCATTACAAGTGGGTCTCATATTTACTTTTCTGGTTTTTATTTAAACTCTCAGTCCACAGTAAAAGTCTTTCCATTAGTTTCAATTGCCTTTAGATAGAAGAGCAGTAGGAATGCAGAAAAATATGGAAAGTTTTGAGCAGGTTTGGTGGGGTTTTTTCAGTTGTTCTTAATAGAAACAGTCACCTTTTTCTACGTAAGATCTTCTATTCTTCCCTGTAATTTTGTAGGATCCTAAAAAAAAAAATGAAGGGTAAAGGAAAAATAAACATGGAAATGTTCATGATAGGCACCTTCTGCGTTTCTGCTTTCATGACAGAGATCAGCCAGGAGCAACTTATTCTGTAGTAAAAGAGCTGAATTCATTATTGCCCATTTACCTCTGTGAGAAAAATGACCCTGTCAGGTACATTCAGCTAAACACAACAGATCAGCTTTCTGGTGTTATTCAAGAGCTCAGTATAAAAAGAAATTTTGCATAAGATACATTTTTTCTAACTTTAGTATTTCCTGTTTTCATACGTCTGCAAGAAAGTCTCCATCCTGTTGTTCTGTGTTGTGTCTTCTGTACATGACCAAGGGTTCTGAATCTTTCTCACACTGGCTAATGCCTTTAATTTCCCTAAGGGGCAAAGAAGATTTTAAATTAGAATTGATTTTTTGTTGTTGTTGCTCGTTATTAAAGAATGAAATTATAAATAAAACAACTTTTATGTCAGCTTTGGTAAGTATCATCTTATCTGATTTCCGCTCCTGTTAAAAATGTGACACAACACAAAAGGTAATTTTAGTGCAACCCAGGCAAAGCACGTTTCTTTTTATAAACCAGAACAAAACAGAAATCCTCAGAATATCATAATAGTTAGCAATCTAAAAAATCAAGGACAAAAAAAACCTGGCAGCTGATCAATTTGAATGTGTTACGAAGGTTATAATATATGAATAACATGAAAATAATTATAAGACTTTTCAAAAATATGTGAAATGATCTTTCTGAGTTCAAGAGGACAAAATCTGTTTGACAATGAATAACTTCCAAATGACAGCACTGAGGGATAGTATAAACAGGATTTTTTTTAATATTAGTCTTTTACAGACTACCCACACACACACACACATTTACAAAACAGAGCAACCCATTTACATTATTAGGGACTAACTCCTCAGAGATACCCTTTGCTCCCACGAAGTTGCAAGTCATAGAAAGTGTTTGACATCAGTTAAAAATATGTCCTCAAAATATAAGTAGGTTACCTGAACTTCTAAATAACATTTAATTAAAAAAAAGGTCATCAAAAGTATGAATAAATCAGCAAATGTAGTTCATATTAATTAACCTATTCCAACTGTTAAGAGTTTTCCATGTAATGCTCTAGAAGTACTTAGAAAAAGAAATGAACAAAACTGACATGGTGATGATACTGAAACATAGGCTTGACAAATAAGTCACAATAAAATGCGTGACAGTTTCTGTAAAACTCTTTGGTATACCAAATTAATAAAAAAATGGCATAGGGTGGAAATTAGCAAGCAGAAACTGGAAGTATTTTTGCCATCCAAGATATGAAGCTTTACAGAAACTTAGGGGAAGCTGCTGGGAGATTCTCTCACAAATCAGCAGTTCTTTGCACTTTGCTTATTTGATCAAGACCGGTAATTCTGTGGATGGAATCAATATTTATAGCATTATGTGAGTTTATTTCTACTCTAATAATGAAGATATCCTTATTCTCTTACATGCTCTATGTACAAATTTCTGTAGCTAATCTATAGTCTGTCCTGAACATATACATATTTATACATATACATATTTCTATACACACACCCCTACTGGTTTCCATTTCTTCTTTTAACTATGCAAGAAGCAATATTATAAGAATTTTTAATACTTATAACTCCTGAAAATATTCTGGAAGAGTAAAATATCTGTAGAAAAAAAATGATTTTTTTTTCTGGCTATTTTTTTCTGTAAGTGGACCTCAGTCATTCAATGGAGATTTATAGTACAGTTATCTTTCTCTGCTTGTTCATTAATTGGTCCTTGGACTCAATTCTGTTGTGTTTTCCACTCTAAATATGTCAGAACAGTTAATTTTCTTCCTATTGACCCTTTTAAAAAATTTTATCATAATTTATTCTTTGCTGATAACAATTTGTATATTATAAAATTCTTTTATTTATTTTCCCCTTTTTTACATGCATAAAAGAAACAGGAAACATCATCTGTTCATATTCTAATATCACTGGATTTACTGACAGTTTTTACAACACTTTATTTTCCTCATCAAAACTGAAGCTCTTGAATTTTCATTACAAAATACTTTTATTTATTTTTGCCTTGGCCTCTTTTCTATTTCTATCCTTTTTTTTTATGTTGGTTTGGTTTGGTTGGGGTTTTTTTCAGGTTGTTTTTTTTTTTTTTTCCCACAAATCGGACATGGAAGTCTAACTTCTGTTTTACAGCTGATTTTCTACATTGCTTTTTTTTATTTATTAAAGAATCATAGAATGGTTTGAAGTAAAGGGAATTTAAAGATCATCTCGTTCCAACGCTCCTGCCATTGGCAGGGACACCTTCCACTAGACCAGGTTGCTCAGAGCTCCATCCAACCTGGCCTTGAACGCTTTCAGGGATGGGGCATCCTCAGCTTCTCTGTTCCAGTGCCTCACCACCCTCACAGTAAAGAACTTCTTCCTAGTATCTAATCTAAACCTGCTGTCAGTTTGAAGCCATTCCCCCTTGTCCTGTCACTCCACGCTCTTTAATTAATAGTCCTTCTCTATCTTTCCTTTCAGATCCCTCCAGGTACTGGACACCTCAATTAGGTCAAAACTGTCTCTTTTCCAGACTGAACAATCCCCATTCTCTCAGCTTTTTCTCCTGCTCTCTAATAAACTTAGTGGCCTTCCTGTGGACTTGCTCCAAAAGGTCAATGTCCTTCCTGTAATAACAGTCATGATACCAAACATCGTGTTCAAAGATCCAAAAAGACAGAGGAACCTTGAATATGCCATGAATCTCATCAGTGAACTGGGTCAGCCAGCAGTGACTGCACCAAGGACAAATGAACATAGATTGACATGATTGGTGTTAGAACTTACTCTTAAAATTTTTCTTTCTGCCAATAGTTCTAGTACCACTAATCAGTGCAGCAATTCCTTGGAACCTGTGTTTGCCTAAAACCAGTTACTTTCATTAAGTTCTTCAAGATGCAGATCAGGGGTTTGGTTTTACATCTAATAAGACTGGCAGCAGACTCATCTCCTAAGAAACTTGATGGCATTTTTATTTTCCAATACGTAGACAAATCTTTCAGTGTTCAGTGGAAGAACAATAGATTCAGAACCTGCTCCTACAGGAACTTTCAGTACCTTTTGTGGAACAACAGGAAAATAAGCAACAATAACCACAACCTTTCTTAAGTTTGTAAAGATTAATAGGTGGTTATATATCCAATTTTCCATTCCAAAGGACAACAAAAGGTGTCTTTGATTGATTGTTTTAAAAAAGCTTAAATAAACCTGTCAAAGGAAGGATCCACTTGCTGAGAAGTTTACGGGCAAGAATAAAAACCTGAGTGTGTTTTTACAAGAAACTCTCACTTGCTGTACCCACAGGCAATCTTTTTCTTGCTAGACAGAAAACACCAGTCTCCAAATACAGTTAGTATTATGAAAGCTGCAAAAAGATCTTCCTGCAGGAGGAGAATAGCTGTGAAAGAACAGCAAAAAATTTACACAATAATCCTAGACAATGGACATTTCTTCATATTGTGGTACTCTAACGTGTAATTTGTATATATTGTATTTCTTCAAATAACCACTTAGGCTGATAAAATAATGTTAAACTAAACTTTTTAAGAATATCACTGTCCTATTGGGACAGACTTGTACAAAATCACATACCCACCAAAATTCCTTTCTGTTCTTCTGTTAAATGAATCATTCATTTTATATTATTTCCCTCAATTCTCTTCTATAAACTCTTAAAATGATTAATCTTGTAATCCCTTGTTTTCAAGGGTTTTAGTATAGTGATGATCCTTATGCATATTGAATTACGAAGTATATCTAATTTGTAACACCAACAAACTCTAATTCTTTTCTAAACAGTGTCATTCTGATTAATACAGTACATCTATACAAAAAATCTAATCAAGACGAGCGATTATGTAATCAAACCCAGCAAATTCTTTTTATTATATAGTAGTTAAACTTTAATTAATTTATTAATCCATTCAGTTTTCAGATGTTCTTATCTTTCAGAAATCTGTTTCTGTGACACTAAGTTTGTTGTCTATGTGGCTATTAGATGCTTGCTAAGTTCACATAGACCTTCTAAGCTTCCAGTAATTCTGTCTTTTTGCCTTCTAATGTCTGCTCTTCAAAGGCAATGGACCTTAACAGGACTCTTAAGAAATACATCTTCAGGAACCCTGTATATCATTGAATTGGTGTCTTATACTGCAAATGAAAGAAATAGGGTCTAGACAAAATTCCGTTCCTCTCCCTATTTAATTTATGGTTAAAAAGTTCCAAATTGCAGCAAAGTCCTGCAAAAATTTCTCATGGTTTCCAGCTGGTAAAATAGCTGACATTGGCAAGTCATGAGTGTTCGTAGGTACTTCTGTTTTAGAGTGCCCAAATATCAAAGCAATAATGTACAATAGGTAGAACATGCTCTTGGTGGTTAAAATATGAAAGGCACTAGGAACTAAAATGCTCTTAATCACTGCTTACTATGGAAGGTTAAGATAATTTTATTTCTCTGTCTCATGCTGTGTAGAGAATAGTACAGTCTCACAACCTCAGAGTCATTTTAGTCCTCTTAGAGGTAAGAAATACCCATCCTGAAAATTGCTAAATCTAATTAGGCATCCCATGCTGTAGTAATGAATTTTCTGTGTAATTTAGTTAACAGATTCAATAGATTTGCATTTATGAGTATATAGATTGTGACTTATGTCATGTGTTTTGCATTGTATTGCATTTCTATTGTCTTTTTTATTAAAGCACTATATATCAAAATGTTTGAATAATATAAGGCACTGAGAGAAAAAAAGATATAAATCCCAGACACTATGTGGATAATATTAAGGCATTTAAAAAGGAAAACAAATATTCAATTTTTTACTTACACTAAGAGAGATAGAGCTCCACACATTACTATGGGTTCCATCCATCACAAAATCTTTTTAGACAGAATTCCTAAAGCAACCTGTGGAAATTTATAGTTGGACATCAGAAACATCATGCAGCTTATTCTTTGCACTTCAGAGCTTTATAGGAGCATAAAAGTGTAACCTGCACCATATTCATAAAAGTAGTTGTATGAACTGCATAAAAATATCCACATGAATAAAACAGACACAGAGAATCTCCCCTACAGTGCAAAACTTTGGTGGTGGACAGGTAAGATGGTTAAGAAAAAAGACCTTGTAAAAGTAAATTTGAGGTAAAATTGATCCTTTCAGAATTCACGTGTATTTGTGCAAATGCATGAGTGTGTTTACATAGATTCACATTCATAACCAAAATGCAATAAAAGTCTGTCAGTTTTAAGCCATTTTATCTTGAAATAGATCATAAAATAGGTGAAGATGACAGAGCTGTTTACTCAAGACATTCTGTTTGGTTTGTTGCAATGAAGTTCAAGGAGAATTGAAATAAAATCCCTCCATCCTGAGCAAATTTTCAGCCATTTCTAGTGCCTACACATCCATCTATGTATGTAATGACTGAGATTGTAAGACTGATATTGCAGTTCACTTTACTTACACTCACGAACTAAATTTAGCAATGATTGCACAAGTGTAATTAAAGGAAATTAAATATGATATTATTAAAAGGCCCTGATTGGTTTTATATAACTTTGAATTGCATTGATAGAAAATGTGCATGAAAAAGTAAGACTTCAAAACCTCTTAAAATGTCTCAAAACCTGCCCAGTGTCAAGGAACTTACAGATAATCCTTTTGACCGATGTATGAAATTCATGGAAGGGTAAAAATTGGCCAATAACATAAGAGTTGATTTCAATTTGCATTTTATGGTCTCATTAGTTAAAATACTGAGTGATATAAAATTTATTTGGATTTATCTTCCACTTTAGAAAGCCATATGCTACATAGATCTCATACTGTGAACTGCTGTTTTTTTAAGACCTTGTAAGCTGAAACACGTTGGTTCTTCAAAGAGCTCTCACTGAAGGGAAATCAAGTCATATGTTGAATCTATACAAGTATCTACATAACAAATGTTACATCTAAGAATATTCAAATATTTTTTTCAGGGTAGCAAAATTAAAAGATGAAGTGGTAAAGGAAAAATACAATTTTCATTTCCTTAAGTGCACTAGTAAGCTTTAATGACCCTGACCAGCCTCCCCTGGGGCTTCCACATTCATCCCTGGACAAGGAGCGTATTTGGGCTCTGTTCAGCAGCACCGGTTCTTGTCTGAGCTACGCTGGAGATCAGCTGATGGTTATCTCAGTCACACGATGTCATGGAGCCCCTTGATCTGCAGCCTGGCTTTACCTCAGCCCTTCTTTGTCACTATGGACATTCCCAGAGATCACTTGATCACTTGATGATGACTGTCTCATCATCACTACGTGGCCTTCGGATCTGGATTCTTGAATACCCCTGGCTGCCACCTGTGAGTATGTCCTCTCCAGTTCTACAAGACGCAGCCTGGTCCCTGCTCCTTCTGACTGCTCAGCTCCTGCCTCCTGTCCCTTCGGGAACAGCCCTGCTCTTGCCTCTCTGTGACAGGAACAGTAAGGAAGAGTAAGAGAATTGTTGCTTAGATAACTACTCAGCTAAGACATTTTAAAGAAAGCTTGCAGATGTTTCAGAAGCGACTTCCATAGTCACAGGAAGTGCATAAAAAAGCCTGATAATAGTGTTCTCATATCTATGTTTGACACAAAATAAGATTTTCAACTATTATAAGGACCCTCTTGGGAATCTTTCTGTTTGGGACTTTGCTTCAGGGTCCATTTAGAGACAGGACAACTAAGAGCAGTTCCTTTCCTCTAGTGACTGTGATGTGGTCTCTACTGACTGTCCTGAGAGAAATACCTAACACCTGAACCAAAGACTTTCAAACTGGTAACCTGGTAAAATATACTTTAGAGATGAGAATTAGTTCAGAAAGTTCAGTCTCCTCAGCACCTGAACATTCTTTTTAAGGTAGGTCCAATATATTTTGTACTTCATTAAATCATAATGTCTGATCTACATGGTGGCTGGAATGGCAATAAGCTTACCTCTGTTAAGGCTTACCACATTTATCTGTCTTTACTGACCTTATAGGGTTTATTCAAGTTTGTCTTAATTTGTGAAGTATACTTGAAACAATATTTAGCTCGCTATTTGTTCTCTTTCTCACATTCTTTCTGATATAGGTTATTTTTCTGAAGCTAACTCTCTGACTGTGACAGGCCCTATTGCTTTTGTTACAGGCCTTTGGTATTGGATTTCAGGGCCTTAATGGACACAAAAAGAGGATTTTATTGAAAATCACAATGGGGTATATATTACAGCCTTTCTGAATGGTGACAGATGTCTACAAAGTTAGAAGCATTAGGAGTTTCTGAAAAAGTCCATCAAGATGTTTTTCTGACAGGATGATCACATTTTTTGATGCTTTTCATGTTCTGACAGAGAATCTATTGATAGGATATCTATTGATATTCTCTATCTTCAATTAATTATGAGATACTTCATCTGAGTTCACCCAGTTGTTTGAAATCTTTCTCTTTAAATTATCATTCTGTAAAAATACTGATTCTTGGCAGTGCCTTACCTGAATTACTACATGCCTGTTCTGTAGTCGAAAGATTACCTTTTGAAAATCTGAAGTGTCCCTCTCATAATTCCCACCATTTCTCTTAAAATTCAAGCTGCAACAGAGAGTCAGTTCCAGCCTAAGTCCATTATGAGTAACAGCTTTCTTTCCTAACCAGTGGAGGCACCTGATCTCAGTAGCTGATGTTTGCAGTCTACAGACAGCTGAGAAAACAAGTGCCATTGGCAGGTGAATGTAAATACTGCTCCTGCCTTGTGCTGATCATTGCAGATATAAACTCTCCCTCTCTAGGGGCTCCTGTGGGGTGGTAGAAAACAGAATAAAACACTGCCAACTCCTTTTGGTCCCCAAAGTTGGAAGAAACAGTATAAACCATTTAAAGTGTGATCTGACTCCTCTCTTTCCTATCACTGACTTCCTCCCTCGACTAAACTGTGATTCATTACTATTAAGACAGTAGCAGTATTTGAAAACCAGTTCAGGGAATTTTTTCAAAAGCCAAAGAAAATAAACCCCTTTCCTAGCAGCAGTGTTTCTGATTTCTTTTTAATTCAGAAGAATTGTTTAAAGGAAATAATTTATCTCGTTTGTGGTTAGCTTAGACTAAAAAACATGCCCTTCAAAGCTAGGTATTCAGTCAGCCTTTGAGACTGAGCAAGAGTATATCATACACTTAATTTTGCTTTAATGTAACTGAGAGACCTTAGAAATGTTGCTAGCCAAGACTAGTTGGTCCTTTCTACATTTAGAGAAAAATAGTATGAGCAGACTAAAATAACTGAAAGTTAAATAGTTGAAACGGCTCGTTTCTCCTGGAAAAACTAGCAACCCCAGCAAAGTTGGACTTGAGATAATTTATGAATATGCAATCTTAGGGAGAACATAGAGGCTTTGTTTTGGTATATCTCAATAAAGACAATTAGAGCTCTGCAGCACTAGTTCAAAATAATGGATTTGTTTTATACTAGGGTTTGTCCCAAATTCTTTCATCAGAGACCTACTGGCAGAGGGAGTTCATATGGTCAGTGAGCTTGTGCTTCTCATCATGCCAGATGCCAGCTGTGGCTGCTGAAAAGGAAGGGACAGTGGTTGAGGTGTTCCACAGGAGAGAGAAATATTTCTTGCAGGCAAATTTGACTAGAGCAGATATTATCTATATTTTACAGTTAGTAAGGAGCTCTGCAAACAACATCTGCCCTCCACCAAAGCTGCATATCTTGTGGTGTGGGAGGCGGTGCTGGGATCAGAGAAGGAGACTCCAGCAGAGGAGCTGTTATGTAGATAAGCAGCTGCCTTAACTGTGCTCCTCCAGCATCGTTAAGATTGCGCTCTGAATAAAATCTGCAGGAGTCTGTCAAGAACTTCTGAAAGGTACTTTGCTACGACAGAGACAGGAAAATATATTTGACAGTGTTTTTTTAAAAGTGTTAGGATCAAACTAAGAATATTTCCTTACTCTTTTAAATCAGTTTATTATTATTATTATTAATGGAGAACCATCAATTAATGTAAAATTCTACTGTGATTGAGGAAACAACTTTGATTATTTTTCAGGAGGATTTTTGCCAAGTGCTGTATGAGGTAAAGCTCCTGGAATAATAAATCTTCTCCAAACTGTTGCTTTAGACAAACCATTTATCTGATACCTAATCTGTAGTGTAGATGTGCAGCCAAAATACAAAGTCTCCTCTTGATGAGATTGAATCAATAATATTTTTAAACACTTTGAAATGTATTTGACTCATGTGTTTCCTGAGGATTCTGATCCTTTGAATACCAAAAATTTTTTTACTTTTTTCTCTCCTGCCTCTCATTTAAAGTTCCTACTAGGCTTTCTTGACTTTTCTACCAGGGATCATGACTTTCCTAATTCTGAGTTGTAATTAGTAAAAGTTTTGATACAGTATCCACTATAAAACATAAAAAAAAAATATCAGACAGCTAAACAACTTTTTAAGGGTTTCTTTGGTTTCAGAACTGCACTGGCAATCTATTTTTTATTGGGAAAAGAAAAAAGAAAAGGATTTTTTTTTCTCCTACATGTCCTACCCAGACGTGTCCATATGTAAAGCTTAGAAAAAATGTAAGCAGTGTGTCTTATAGAAAAAAAAGTAATGGGCTAAAGAACACAGTAAAAATAGAGTTGATAGAGGACACAAAAAGACGTGATTTTAGAAATCCATCACACAAAGAGCTGAAAATTATAAAACATTTGAATGTAAAGGAAGTTTATTCTAAAAGCTTATTCATCACTTCATTTCTGAAAAAAGAAGGCTGTATGTTCTTGCTTTAAAGAAAATGTATTTAATGTCCTTCTAATGATCTATGTATGGCTTCACTCTTGGAGTCCAACAAGGACTTAATAACTTGCAAAGAAATTTCACATTTATTATGAATAATTTAAAAATTCAATAAAGCAAACTTTTGTTATTTCAATTAATTGCTACTCTCTGATTCACTTTGTTTAATCAGGAAAATGGGTTAGAAGGTGACTTTTTCACTAAACCCAAACTTTCTTCAAGTCACCATTGTTTTATGTGAAATATAGTTTTTTCTGTGGCTTGGTGAGGAAGAAACTGAAAGTACATTCGTATATCTTTATTTTTTGAAATGAATTCTCTCTGCTACTTGAAGTGACTTATAGGAATGTATAAAATGAGAATGGATACCCCACAGTGCAAATAGAACTTCCTTTTCAAATATGTGCTTTCAAAGCCTTCATGCCAAATGCATCCCCAGTGTAAATCAATTTCGGCAGCATTACACCAGGGAACAATTCAGATTTTCCTCTCCATGTCAGTGACCCACTGGTAATATCAATCTGTCTGCCATGCTACTTTCAATTTTGTTTCACTCACATTTACAGAATTAGTTACACTTTATGGCAGAAAGTACTAAGATAGCTTTTCCCCCCCCAGTACCTTCAGGAGTGAATGTAGTGTGTATGAATTGCACTTTTATTTATTTTTTTTCCACAAGATAGAAGGAGCAGGTGTAAAAGAATTAATAAAGCAATTGCCAAATTGCAAGGGTCATTCGTGTGTAGAAAGCCATAAATTAGCTGGTTCTTAGGGGAAATTACCTTCTGCCTTTAAGGTGTTGTCATTTATAAATTATTGCTAAACTCCTGGGAAATAGCAGTTTGAAAGTTCAGAAAAGAAAAAGTTAAACTCCTTTTATATTTGCAGGTATGTCAGAAAAAAAAAAAAAAGGTCTGGAAGAACTTGTAATATAATAATAAACATTTAAGGGAAGCTACATAACCATAAATATCAGTTTGCATTTAGAAAAGTTGGCTGAAATAAATTCTTTTTGTGTAGACAGGATAAGTCCATGATCTTTGAACACCAGTTTACTACCTGAAGTATGTAAATCTGCCAAATCATAATTTTTTTTGTAAGATCCTTTCTTACTCTCCTTAAAACATTCTTTTTTTTTGTTTTAAAATAGATATTAAAAAGATTTATTTTATATAGGTGGAGTAGAGAACCACAAAAAATAATTACTTATCTACTCCAAAATTCTTTAGGATTTTCTTGAGGAACACTGATGGTAGGAATACATTTAAGAAAAAAACTGTGACTCTGCTAGATCATTATATGGCAAACCTAGATTGATAAGAATAAGCTCCTAAAAAGCGATAAAATCTGTAACAGTGTACTGGTCTCTTTTGGTAGCTGACCTGAGAAATATCACAGTATTCTTGAAGCTGAAAGAGTAGTTTCAGCTGGTATCAACTGATATGGCAAAAGAAGTCACATAAATACAAAAGTTTGAAACAGCATCCTCAAGAACTCTCTTTACTGCTATCACTATTCTTAAGCAGATACTCAGTTGATGGACAGTTGATTAAAAATATGTTCTATAAATAATTTTAGGCTGCATAATTTTAAGGACTTACTTTAGTCTCTTTTTGCCCCTCAAATAGACACTTGACATAACATTATTACAATAGAAAAAAGTGGAATTGTAAGGAGAAAAATGCACATTGTGTATTTTAGTATCCAAGAGGAAGCTTGCGGCTATTTTTCCTATCCCTTATTGTCAAAATCAATAAAGTCAGAGAAAGTTTTCCATATATTTTGCAAACTTTAATTACTCCTTAGTGGACAAGTTTGTAACTGTTTGGCCCATTGCTGCTTTTAAAGACTATACCATAGTCTTCTTTCTTAGTAGTTGGAAGCTTCTTTCTAATTTCTAATGAATTCTATTATAGTCATTCTTTTTTGCCCTTTGGTTTAACAAGCCTTTTCTTTTCTGGTGTTGATCTCCTCCTTGCTTCCCAAATTGTATTTGCATTCCTTCTCTGTCAGTGTATAGCTATGTTCAAGAAGTTAAATTCTATTACTGTCTATCCACTAAGGAAGAAAACCATTTCTTCTGATTGTACAATTTTGCAGTTAGTTGCAAAAGTTCAGGTCTGGGGCATTCTGTCCTGAATGTGGTTGACCAGTAATGAATTTATGCTATTATTTTGTAGAGGTCTTGCTTAACATTGAACACTCCTCCCTTTTCTATAAATGCTTTACTAGATAGAAAAACGTCAGTGTGCATTTAAAAGCGGTTTATGAATGACCATACTGATAATGCAATGTCAAACTGTGTTCAGTATGCAAGCCTTGCTCCTCTTCCCATAATTTCTGTTGAGAAGGTTTGTAGCAGGAATTCAGAAATCATATTAAATTGTGTAATATGGTACTTTGTACTACTAAATGTTATCAAGTCTATTTTATTTCCTTCCTTGAAGTCTGCAGGTTTCTCTAGCATGACATTCTAATCCTCTTTTTTGTTGATGTGGCTGACTTTGTGCCTTCAACAGATTTCATTAACAGGCTGCTTCTTTTTCCTTTGTCAATAAAATCAATTATGTTCTCTAAGTCTGATTTTCAGTAAACTGCCTTATAAAACATAGATCTATGGTTTCACCCCATTTTATCCTGTTTTCTGTTTATCCCCTTGCCTAATTTATTAGACATCTAAGAAATACTAATTTAGAATATTATCTAAAGCCATGGCACTACTGTGGCATTTCAGAGTAGGCTGCAATAGATAGTATCTTATCTGTAGTCACCAGTATTCCCAAATGGATATTCCTTTGATTGCTCTGTTATCAATCTAACAATATTGCAGGTACAATGCAGTTGCAAAAATAGTTTGTAATCATGGCAAATACAATATTCTTTAAATAGAGTAAATTGCATAGAAATATATTCCATCAGTTCAAGGGAGAAAGAGGATCCAGATACTGACCATCATTGGATGTTAACACAACTGCATCAGGCGGCAGGGTCCTTGTGTCCTGAGGCATTAAACAATAAAGAACAAGCTGCTAAATGGTCTGATTTTCACCAAATACATGGAACATGCAATATTTTTACTAGCTTTTGGATGAATATAGATATATACAAATTTACATGCCTTTTTAAGTGGACTGAAGAGAGCTTTGAATTCTGTCTTTTGCAATGCTCTGATTAGTGGATTCTTCATTTGGTTTCTCTTGTCACCATTATTCTCATATTTTGTGTTCAAAATGCCAAATATTACATGTCATATATAGTCACACTCTGCATGGCTTAAGTTTGCAAATAAAGAAAAAGGATGCCAGAATTATGTCATGTTACATCTATTCTTCATAACTTACTGAGATTTTTCACCATGGCATAGCAATAAGTATAGTCAAAGTGGATGATGTTATCTTCTTTTTGCTATGTTAATTATGATATCAATATGTTAAACTCGGAGAACAATCATCCTTTCTGCATAGGGTTTGATGCATAATCTAACAAAGTGTATGAGGTACCTCAGAGAGCCCTTCTTCTGGATCAGGCCTGTTTCATGTTTTATCCTGTTATTAAGAAAATTCTTTTAGTGAAATGGGACAGACTAATAGCTTTTAGAATATTTTGCAAAGAGTTACATTTCCCTAGCATATTGAAAGTCTCAGATAATTATTCTCCCTCCTGCAGGGAAAGGTTTAAGTTGGATATTTCACTAACTATTTTGTAGCTACAGTCATCATTTGCTTCGTCTTGAGAAGCTGCAGAATGAGAGTAACTTTTTTTTTTTTTTCCAAAAATAAGCCAGACAAAAAAATGCCCTCCTGTTCACTAACAGTATTTTGCCCAAGAATTCAAATACGGGTCATGATACATACCTTATTTTGGCAAACTCATTAGAGCAATGAAGTACCTAAAGAAAAACTTAGCAACCAACATAGGTTACTAGAATATGACATCAGGCATTGCCCTGAGCAGGAGGTGATACATAATTGTGTTGCTCCAGGAGCTGCTTCATGTGGTGCTCCTCACTCACTGTCCCTATTCCCTTCACTGCTCTTTCCATAATTCATTGGTTCCCCATGGAAAGAGTAAATTACTGATGAGATAACACAATAAATCTTCTAAAGTGACTATTAAGTAAAGTCAAGAGATTGACTATTTCCCACTTGCAACAGGGAGAAAGCAAGCAATTAGCTCTGAACACCCGGATTCAAGGGGCAAAGCAGGACAGGCGGATATAGACACATTTCTTCTTTTGTTGTGCTGGCAAATACTGGGGGTCACAAAGTAAAACCAATTTACAATTTACAGCTCTCTGTGTGTATGATGATCACAGTTCAGACATCCGACCTTTTTTCTGATTTGATGCATAATTACTTTAAATCTTGGAAAATTCCTTCTAATATTTGAGAAAAAAATAATGAATTGGATGTTTCATCAGAAGCTGGTCATCATTTTTGCACTCCCCAATATCAGGTGTTTTTTTTCACACAGCAAAGAACATCTAGAGAAAGGACCTGGTAAATTGTTAATGATCTATCTTTGCCCAGATTTGAAACAGCTCCTTCTCCATGTGCTACTCCCACCATTTCAGTGAGCCAACCAAATCTGTGAACTGAGATTCTGTCAAAATAAAAAAAAAAAAAAATCCAAACACAATCTTTGTAAATTTTAAAATGGGCTCAACAAGTTAAAATTTCATTTCATGCTGGTCTTTTTTATTTTTTTTTCTGAATTTATATGGATTCATTTTTACATTCAACTTGCTTCTTGTGTTCAGTATTCACAGAACTAAATTCTTTATAACTGAGTAACTGATATGTAGCTGGAGGGCAATTAGGTTGTTTCTATAGTATGTCATCTTTGACTATAGTTGCCCAAGCCATACTTTTTGGTAGCAGATATGGTTTTCCTGGGTTTTATCTATTCTCAAATTAAATTAGTAATACTGTAGAACTTGAAAGACTACTCAAAATTTAAATCAGTGCAGGCCGGTGATCCTTATTTGAGTTTTTCACATTTATCTTTTAAAAAAGAGTATGAGGAAAACTCATTGAAAATGAGAACCTTAACTGCAGGCAAGACTTTAAATAATATTTAAACATAAATTTTAAAGTGGGTTTATCACTCTGTACTGTGGTGGGAGTTTTGAAAATACTGGCACATATTCTGTTGCTTTAAAACTGTAAAAATGGCATTAACTGAATGGGCAGTAAAAGATGAACATGCTCCAAAACTTAGGGTATTATTGAGCTTCCACAGTGATTAGGAGTTTTTGTACTCACTTTCTTTGCTTTGGTGGAAGGAAATACAAGTTGTATGTGTAGAAGATGTTTGATATTTTTTAAATAACCCCAAAAATTCTACATGTGTCAAAGCAGCTTTTCTAAGAAGATAGTTTAACAATAAGGGAAACAATGGTTTTCACCTGATGTATCACAGATTTTTCCACTTCAGTTCCAGAGCCAGGATTCAGAGATACTTGAACACTGAGAATCTGCAAGAAAAGCAATTTCCTGTTCCTTAAGGAAACTCTGACTTACACCTTGAAGATTTTACATATCATGAACATCCAGAAGTCATTTCTAATATATAAACTAACAAATGGAAAGATTTGCATGGTTGCTCAACAGGTAACATTGATTCTTTTAAATATACTTCAGCTTCTCAAAAAGTACCAAATACAGAAAGCACGAGCTGCTGAACATTTTTGCTTCTTGGCTTCCTGTGCTTACCTTCAAGAATTTAAAAGTGTAATGCCTGGGGTTCAGATTGTTCCCAAAGTTAAAATATCACCCTAGCAAGCTGTTTAAATATTACTGCAAAACTTTTTGAAGTTTTCAAATAGAAATTATAATAATTTTATTTTCAAGAGGTGACTGTATATTAAAAAAAGAATGGTAACAGAAACAGTATGTTTATTTTTTAGGAGATTGGGATTTAGGGCATTCTTGATTCGACTTCTATTCCATTTCTTCAATAGCAGAAGGCTCATGATACAGAATCTTATTTCAAATATCAAGATGCTCAGTGTATTTAGGAATTGCTTCTTATCAGGACAAAGATGACTGAAAGATGCATAAACAATCACTTTAAAGGCTCTTGACTTAAAAATACTAGAGATTTTTCACAGCTCTTAACAAGAGATTTGGATCTTGTTTAGAACTGTAGTTTCACCAAGTCCATGTTAATGCTACCTCACATTGTACTTGAAATGAAATTGCAAATATATGCAAGTATAAACTGCTCTGTAGGGACATTTTGCTAAGAAACTATTGTTTACACTGAATCCATCTCCTGTTCAGCAAGGAAAAACTGCCAAATAGAATCCACTTACTGTGCTGGTCTTTGATGTCAAAAATAACATTGGCTAATAAGTGTGATTAATCCCCAAACTAATGCTTATTGCTTCTGGAATGACTCATAAGCGATACTTGATTGTAAACGTACTTTTGAGTACTACCCTGTTTAGTTGAGGGTATTTTCTAAGAAAGAGAGTTTGATTGGCACCATTTGTTCTGGTTCTGTTAACAAAATACAGAGAAATCGATCTCATTAAGTGTCATTACAACAATCAAATTTTTCCACTGAAGAGAGTAGTTTTTTAGTCTGTAAATCTAGTGATTTCTAAAGCTGTTTTGGGATCAGTGACTAACAGGGGCAGAAAATGAAAATGCAGAGTAGGAACGATGTGAATTTCATGAGTTACTTGTCTTTGAGAGAGATACACAGTATATCAGCTATGTGGAAGGAGCTCAGCAGCTGTGCATGTGCTAGGGTTAAATTCTCAATAAAAAAGACCATAATTACAAAAGTACAATCAGTAATCAAAATAGTGGAAGATATATTTGGTCTATTTAGGTAGAGCACAAATGTCAGTTAACAAGTTATTTTTCCAATTAGTTTCCTGGCAACGAAATATGTATCTAAAATGTACAATACTTACCTGTCGCAATCTGGTGGGGACGCAACAACTGAAGGGTCACAGACAGAGTAGACGGTTGAACAGCTATTGCAATTTATTGGAGGCAAACTTGGGTTTATATAGGGTTCTGGGGGAAGGATCTGGAAAACTG
>JAWWLV010000001.1:12907022-12956437 GCA_035041135.1 Platyrinchus mystaceus
CACCCCTTTCACACAATGGGCAGGGGGAAGGGGAAAAGAAATTCCTACTTAGTTTTCATTTGGCTTAAACCATGACAGGACCTTAGGAGAATCTGTGCAGGATGCTTCCTCTCACAGAAGCATATGAATAAACCTGCATTAATGGGTATGTGGAGGTGCAAGATCAGATAAAAAACTGAAACCTCAACATCCACCTTTTGGTCGAAGTGGGCAGCAATGTCAGATAAGGAGAGACAACTTCATTTTGCCTTAGAATAAATAGATTGAGCACTTAATTTCACGTGTATTTTCTGTCATTACGTTCATTTTTAACATTATAAATATTTTTATTTTTATCTGCTTATTTATTTGATCCAGCTTCAGTGTGATTGTAAAGTACCAGGATAATAAAGCATTTGTAACTGTGATTGCACAGCAGGGTTTACAAAGTATATTAACAAAAATACAGGTTTCATTGCATCTTTCTCATATAGCCAAAGGCTAAGAGTGGGTTTCTACTTTAGATGTCTGAGTCAAAGGGAAAAAATGCACTGCAGAGGCCAAGAGAAACAAAACATGAGATCGTACTCAAGGCTGCTGTCTGGAGAGCTGGATGTGTCCTTCCTGGAGAGTTAATATGGAGAGTATCTCAGCATCTTTTCTGGATTCTGTGACTGCAAGGTGTCTAGACTTGAAGAATGAAAAATTCCAAGTATACCCTTGCCACAGATAAAAAGATGCCTTTTAGGATTCATTGTGTATTTGTTTAAACATCCCATTTGGAATGGGCTGAAAGTATTTTCATATTCATGGTGAATTCTCCTGTTAGCAATAAAAATGCAACATACTCTGTAACTTTTAATAATTTTCACATTGTTTTTGAAATACAATTAATTAGAATATTTATCAGAGATATAAAAATTAGATAAATGAAACAAAGCCTAAGCGTTTCTTACAAAGCATTCAAGTCTGGTTTGGGTTGTTTGATACTTTTATTCACTGCCAACAATTTCAAATTCAAGAAAAGAGTCAGAGATGCAGATGAAATAGTTTTTATCCTCAAGCAAAACTAGTAAAAGAACACAATCACCATAGCATCCTTAACTTCATACTATTCAAATACCAAAGGCCAAGGATTTCTGCACCTAAAGACTAAGGCAGCCCCTGAGGCTTTAGCAGAGTTTTAAAATAGAGTTCAGGAAACTATTCTCTGCAGAGCAGTATTTGGTGAAATTGGAACCCTGCATATACATAGATACGCAATTGTGAATCTCAGTCCCTTGAAGCAACTCGATATACTCTGTCAGCTTTTGAATCCCAATTTCAGGATGAGCTGTTCTCAGATAAGCTATTTATATTCTCCTGATTTTCACACAAATTGGCTGAGGACTGATCCCTTGCTATAAAAAATTTCTCTGTACTCCAGGATAGGAAGATACAATCATTGTCACTTCACTGTTAAAGCCCTAACTTTCATGAAAAAACAATAAACTCTGCAGCTGGTGATAACAGCAGTACAACACATCTTCAGTTGGTTTTTTTTTGCCCATTTTGTTAATTTTCAAGGGAACAAAATTCATATTCAAGTTTGTACAAAAGCAGCTTTCTGCCATTCATGAGTTACCATTTTTGCTCTTCAGCTTTAACTGTGATTAAAAGTTTCTTATACCCTTTATGTTGTCTCTTCATTTCACGGATATTTTCTTAAGTCAGCGCTCCTATACAGATGAAATTTGCTATAAGTTAGCACTTCAAAAAATTCACACAACCCTGGGAGGTAGAAACACAGCAGTAAATAAGACCTTTTTTGCCTTAAGGATCTCTGTGCTTTTTTCTTATGCCTCTATGTGACTTTGCAAAGCATAATTTGGAACAATTGTAGCTCCAAGCTACTATTATTCAATAGTATTCAACTTCAAATAAAACTTTGTATATTCAGTGTACTTTTAGTTGCTTATTTCTTTATATCTTTACTCTTTTTTTTTTAATTGAATTTTTCTATTCCCACATACCAATTGCTTAATATCGTATCCTACAAGTACTATTGGTAATGGAATTATTTCAGAACAGGAAACAATTTCCCATCTTAGGATAGAAATTTAATTAAAAATCTCTGATCACCTTAAGTCTTCTAAGACCTTGAGCAAGCCACAATATATAAGACACACGTTCACATGCTATAATTTATTAGTAACTATGTGGTCATACAGCTGTATCCTCAGACCAGGCCCTGTATTGGTCTGAAAGAGAAACCATAGAAATATTAACTAGGTTATATGACAAAATAAAGCTTTGTAGGAGAAATATGTTATTATACTTGACTGCAAAGGATTGGTTTTTGCATTTTCTTGAGACAAATTAATTTCACTTGGATGGTGACGCTTCCCATACAAACTTGCAAAAAGACTGGATAAATAAGAAAAGTATTTTGAAGATGTATTTTTCTTTTTAGAAAAGCAAAATCATATTTGTGTGAGGAATTTATCTAGCAGATCTTTTGATGAGGTGATCTCAACTTTTTTTAAAATTCTTAAGTGCCTCTTAATTTAATGTGGAATAGTAATTATTGGATCTTTCCGTCTCTGAATTTTTTTTTTACTTCCAAACCCTTGTATTTTTATAAAAAATTACTTAATTAAAACATCTCAAGTGTTTTTATGGACTGTGGTGCAGTAATGGGGCCTTTAAAATACCAAATTAACATAAATGTACTGGTTTGTAGAGAATTATATGCTAAAACACATATAGCAAGTAATTGTTAACCTTTTTCTCTCTTTTGATTTATGAAAAAGAGAGCAATATCTTATGGATGGTTTGTGGTGCTATTTTCTTTAAAGGAGGCACCAAAGTAAGAGAAACAATTGTTTTTAATTGACAGGCAGAATGTGGAAAAAAGTCATACTGAGATTTACTTTTCAGTAGCAGAACCATAAGAAGATTTAAACAAAAAGAGCGTATTTCTTTTGAATGAGACAGCATTTCTTGTTCTTTTGTCAGTATTCTTGTAGCTCAGGAAAACTCTTGCAGCTTTGTGAAACTTCCCATATTGTGCTGGTTTTGCACGGGATAGTGTTATTTTTCCTGACAGTAGCTGGTGTGAGGCTGTGTTTTGGATTTGTGCTGAAAACAATGTTGATATCACAGGGATGTTTCTGTTATCACTGAGCAGTGTTTGCACAGAGTCAGGACCTTGTCTGCCTCTCACTCCACCCCACCAGTGAGTGGGCTGGGGGTGCACAAAGGTTTGGGAGGGGACACAGCTGGGACAGGAGACCCCACCTGACCAAGGGGATATCCTGTACCATATGGCATCAGGCTCAGCATATATATAAAGCCAGGAAAAAGAAGAAAGAAGCAGGGGGATGTTTGGAGTGATGGCATTTGTCTTCTCAAGTCACTGTTACATGTGATGGGGCGCTGCTCTCCCAGCGATGGCTGAACACCCGCCTGCCCGTGGGAGCCAGTGAATGAACACCTTGTTTTGCTTTGTTTATGTGTGTAGCTTTTCCTTTCCCTATGAAACTGTTGTTATCTCAGCCCATGAGTTTTCTCACTTTTTCGATTCCCTCCCTCATCCCAGCAGAGGGGGAGGGAATGAGAGAGTGGCTGTGTGGGGATTAGTTTCCAGCTGGACTTAAACCACGTGTGTTTATGGCACAAAGCGTGTGACTAAACCTGACTCTGTTCTCATGACTGGCATTCTGATCTGGCTATTCCATACCCAAATTATGAGCATGTGTTCAAGTGTCTGCCTTCTGTAACACGATAGACTCACAGATAAATAGAAAGAGGATTGACTAGTATGAGCAACAGAATCAAAGCAGAATTAAATTCAGAGTGAAGTTTGAGAATAAACTGCTTGAAATGAGAAAAATCAGAACACTAGTCAAGCTAGCCAGTTTGGGGTGGAGGGTGGGGGATCAAATACCTGTTTGCCACACCAATCTACAAACTATCTAGAAGCTATTAAACATACTATGTACACACACATTTTCTAAACGAGTTCATCCAAATTATATGTAACAAATGTGCTCTCATATTTAACACAGGAACTACCCTGACAGGAAAACAAATGGTTTTATACCACAGTCCTGTGGTCACAGCCTATAGCATCCTCTATTTCCCAAACGGCTTTGTCTCCTGGAAGGTCCAGTTTGTCCTTTCTTCCTGTTGCAGGGATCCTTAATGGACTGGGATTGTGCTATGCTTTAAAATTAAAGTCCCTAGAGTTAGTTTGCTACTTATTGCCAATGTCTATATCTTTTTAATTTTCCTTCTGTTGGGTGAAATTAAAAGAGAAAAAACAGGCAGTTAAAGATGCTTTCAGCTCTTGGCAATATGCATCTATACTGTTTAGGAGGTGACATTCCTACTGCCTGCAGAGGGGTTTTTTATTGACTCTACACTTATCTGGATTTGAGGAGTAACAACTACATGATTTTTGGAAAAAAAAAAGCAAAACAAAACAACAAAATAAAACAAAACCAAAATCAAAAACATACCGTTCCAATACCAGGGTGAAAAGTATCCACTCCTTCACTTTACACTGCCAAATTCTTGAACACGGTTTATTTGTTTTTCACTACAACTATTTAAAGAATTGTTTCCACTTCAAGATCAGTTTTTCATAAAATACATGTGTTCAAATTTTCTGGCTGACTTTGTTCAGTGGTATGTGTCATGTTGTGTTGTGTCAATAAAAGCAAGGTGACTGAAGCAGAGCAATGGAACTCACTAAGTACTAGAGATTCTAGCAACAAACATTGAAATCCAAATCTCACTGGCTTCTTAAAAGTAATTGCTTTTTCTTCATGGAAACAGTGTTTTCCGAACTGTTTTTTATAAAGGCAGATTGTTTTTGAATGTCTTGGCATAGGATAGGGATGGGTCTGACTTGGTTTTTGTTTTGAAATGTTCAGCACATCACTAATTGCACAAAAATGTTATTTAAATGTCTGACTCTGCAAATTTATGTTGTTTTGGCATAAAGTACAGTAGACACTTTAGTAGCTTGTGATGGTGGAAAAGAAATTTGAAATTAAATGTTTCTATGTTAATGAGAAAGAAATCTCATCACAAACTGTGACTGCAAAAATGTTTTTTAACTAGAGGCACTATCAAAAAAAACAGGGAAAGCAGCAGAAAGAAGGAACCTTGACCATAGCATCTAATTTACATAACAGTAAACTGCAGAAAGATTTCCAAGGGAGCAAATTGTTTTAAAATTATTCATTGTTCAGAAAAATGTCAGTTTATATATATATATATTTATACATATATGTATAATGTAAACATTTTAATATTGTACACAAAATTAAATAGTTTGGCTTTTTTTTGGTAAATACTCTAATGTAGGACTCAGAAAATCTCAGTTTACTGCATTCCTTCTTTTATTACATCTGCAGTCATGTTTTTTTCCAGATGTAACAGAACCAGTTGAAGATTGTTCTTCTCAGCTACTCTTCAGCACCTTCTGGCTGGAAGTTGCCTTCCGTCCTCTCATCCTTTAAGTGTAGACATTTTTATTTTATTTCTATTAAAATGGTCCAATTCGACTTTCTGTGATAGCACGTTCAAACTTGACTGTCCCTGGGTTAGTATTGCACATATTCATATATACACTCTGACAACTGAGAAGGTAGCAACTTCTAGTGAGGTGAGGTTAGTTGAAAGTAGCACTGAGTAGGACCTTGCTATCATTTGAAATTCTGCTTTTCTGTGACATATGTATATAGTAAATTCACAGCAAATGGACACAAAATGAGCAAAACCCTGCTATGTGTCATTTTGCCACTTAAAATTAAATTATTACTTGTTTTTATTATATCACAGCAGTTATTTCATACCTTTCCTGTCAGAAGCTTGATTCCCTTTTTTGTGTTTCTGCAGGATTAACACCGGCTTCCCAAATCATATAATTATATCATTTATGTAACTTTTTTCTGCTCCAAATAAGGTAGATTCAACAAGAACACTTGCAACAGTTAGTACTCTCAAACAATCTATTATTATAATTGGAAGCTGTGCAGATGTACTTGAACTTTACTATTTTTCATTTAAATTTGGATTTCAAAGAAAAGACTAAATCAACTAACTCCTTGAGTAGACACTGAAGACAAGATATAAAGAACTTTACTTTTTTTGAGTGTCAAAATGACAACAAGAGTTATTTTTATTTCAGCACATATTTTTCTATAACTGCAAAAATACAACTTGAGAGAACAGAAAGAAAGTATGAACAGCCAAGTACGTTGCAAAATACTATGTTTTGAAGGAAAAATCAAACCTAGGAAGAACACGAGAAGGACTAATGTTGTATTGTCAACATGGTCAAGGCAAAGAACATAACATTTATTTTCTTGTATAACACTTATATTTATTTCATTAAAAGGGAGAAAAAATAAACTCTTCTCAAAAATCTAAATATTATTTCAAAAAACTAAATAAAGTTCCACTCTGCTCTGTATTAAGTGAAGTTGGAAGTAAAGTTGACTGAAGATGGATGGTAGTATGGCCCTTTTTGTCATCATTTTAGCTCTTCCATCTTATTTCAAATTAAAAAAAAAAAAACAAAACAAAAAAAAAACAACAAAAAACCAGGGTTTTATTTTGTCATGAGCTTTTATTTTTTTACACTCATTCTTGGCTGCTTGGCAACCAAGAGAATATCACAATGCAACAGATTGCATAAGTGAGATCACTGCATAGTTGTACCTAAGGGAAATTTCTTTTCTATAGTTGCTTTAAATTAAAAAATGCTATGAACTCAATTTATCAAGGCATTGAAGATACTTCAGTCTTTTGAATAGCCTTGCTGACCTCAGCTGACATCCTTTTCTCATTGCCATCTTTTCCCACAGAGGAACGATTTTCTGTGTAAAGAACTTTAAGTTATAATGTCATGTAGCCCTTTAGATCTTCTCAGATGTGCCTCTGGAATATTGTGTAGTGATTCCTCCCTCCCATTGAAAACACACAAGTCTATTGTGTTAATATGGAGTCTCAGCCTTGCATCTTTATATGTGGATTGAATAAAGAGTTATATCAAAAAGAAATCTGAGTTGAAGGATAAAATTTTAGTACTGTTGAAAAAAACTAAGGCTCCTTCTATGGAGCCCTGTAAATTCATGGGTGCTTCTGTAAGCTTAGCTTTTTCAGACATGCATTTTTTCCTCATCAGAGGATGATCATGGTTTGGATTGTATTCTTTATATTCTAAAATCTATGTTATTGAGTTGTTCCCTAAGCTGCATCCACCTGGAGACCAAAGAAAAAAAGTAAAGAATTCTTTACTCACTCACTTAAGCCAATCTTTACTGTGATGTCAAAAAGTGACAGATAGGGATGAAATAACCAGATAAATGCTGAAGCACCATTTTTCTGTGGAGTGGTTACTACCTGAAAGATAAAAAACATCCAGAAGTACATTTTTTTCTATGATACATAACTATAACTACGTGTATTCCATATAAATATTTTAAAGCACAAAATGCAGAATCTTGTATAATGCCAAAAAAAATTAGAAGCTATTCAAGACTTTGAAGCATATCCTGCTGCACAAAATAAATGGTGAAATGAGCAGATTTAGGATGTAGTATTGGTTTTCTATCTACTGTATTGATATCAGTTTTGCATGCTTTTATGCTTAAGGTAGACTCTAAACTTAAAATAAGCTTATGCTGTTTCATGATAGGTAGCTTAGACATTTTTCTGTTGTAGACTTACTTCTAGATATGGCTGCTGTCCTGTTTTTAAGTCTGTGGACTATAATACACAGAGCAATGTGCCCTTGTGGCCAAGATGGCCAGTGGTATTCTGAGGTGCATTAGGAAGAGCATTGTCAGTAGGTCAGAGAGGTGATCCTGCTCCTCTACTCAGCCCTAGGGAGGCACATCTGGAGTGCTGTGTCCAGTTCTGGGCTCCTCAGCAGAGGAGGCACATGGAGGTCCTGGAGTAAATCCAGCAGAGGGGACTGGAACATCTCTCCTATGAGGAAAGGCTGAGGGAGCTGGGCGTGTTCAGCCTCAAGAAGAGATGACTGAGAGGGGGCCTCACCAAGGTCTGTCAGTGTCTGCAGGGAGGTGTCAGGGCATGGACCAGGCTCTGCTCAGAGGTGCCAAGCAATAGGACAAGAGGTAAAGGACAGAAACTGGTGCTCAGGAAGTTCCACCTGAACATGAGGAAGAACTTTTTCATTGCAAGGGTGACTGGAATAGGCTGCCAAGAGCAGTTGTGGAGGGTCTTTCTCCAGAGATATTCAAAAGCCATCTGGACACAACGCTGTGCATAGTGCTCTAGGGGACTCTTTATGAGCAGGGAGGTGGGACCAGATGACCTCCAGTGGTCTCTTCCAACCTTAAACATTCTGTGATTCTTTGTGAATACTGTGTGCATCTACACAGGTCCACAGAACCAGTATGATCCCTACTTTACCCACTGCACCAGTGCAAGAGATATATGTGATGATAATTTATTATGGCTTGATGAATCAACACAATGTCTTCTGGGGCTTCACAGCAAATCTCAACCCCTTGTGCATTCATTCTGAACATTTTCATAGATGTGTGTGTGAAGTTCTGCATTACATGAATGAACTGCTATTTCGGAAGCGTTTCTTCATCCCAAATATTCCAGGCTCAGAAATATTACCTCATGTACTCGTGTGCTCAAGAAACCAAGTGCAGAAAGATGATGTTGTATGGTGGTGTAATTCGGAGATGGGACAAAACACAGTGCAGAATTTCTATTCATATTGATGCCTGGCATTGCAAAGCCAGCAAGCACTTCAAAATTGGTTGCACCTGAAAACTATAAAGGTCTCTCTGCCAGGGGCTGGCCACTAGGATCCATGAGCATGGATATACAAACAAGATGTCACAGATGTCAGCACTTCTATTACCTGGGTATGGGTGTTGCTAGAAATGAGACATGTGGAAAGTCCCACTGCAAAGTGAGACATGATGAGCTACAGAAGGTATCATGTGAAAAGCATGCCAGGAGGAAAAAAAAAGTTTTAACATATTTGATAAAAGGTTCCTTAATATCTTCAGATCCTACATTCACATGTCCCATTCCTGTCTCTCAAGGCTGAGTTTTATTAAAAAAAATTCTCCTCCACATTTTTTAGTACATCTCAGACAAACAGGATGACTTTAGGAGACTGCTACCATTCCATTATTTATTTAATAAAAAAAAAAAAAGAAAAAAGAAGAAGGAAGAAGCAGCTTCATTTGTTATTGAAGACTATTGGACAGACAAAACCTGTCTACTGTCATCATAGAAATAAAATAACTCTATGCCTTAATTTTCACAAGATATCTAAAAAAAAAGAATGAAAAAGATAAAGCAGTACACAAGATGGATCACTTTGCTTGACTAAAATATGATTTACTGTTACAAGTGACAGGAAGACACAAGGACATAAATAAACAATGAGGAAAGCAAGAACTGCTTGAGTTAGCAGAGTTAGTGACAGAAATGTCTGCGGACTTACAAGCCTCCATGTCAAAAGTGCTTATAAATTCTAGAGTCTTGTCCCTTGCTTCATTTCTCTGGTGGGCTAAATCATTTGGGACCTCACAGGAGAGTAGCAGCACATAACCATTATGGATCTGAGACCTCAGGTAGCCCACCCAAAACTTTCCTGTAGGTGTTATGTAGGTGTGTGGAGAGTAGTTTTTTCCAATAATACATTTCCTGATGTGCTGGAGGAAGGGGGAAGGGCTAACTCTGGCATGGATTGCACAGTCAATTTGACAGATAACTGCTGTTTGAAAAGTAATCATGATATGTATGCTTGATGTCTTGAAAGTGTTGTAAATTGCTAATAGTTTCTGACTTTCTGTCCTTTTTTGACTCAGTTTTGGAAAAAAAAGTATTCAAGATTTAAAAATACAAAATAACATAGGGTTTTGCCTGTCTCTGAAGCACTTAAAACTGAAATGCCCCTAAAATGTGTTGAACTTAAATAATTCAAGAGTCATTTATACACAATTCTTGTAATCTTCACCCTTAGGAACACAGAAATAGTCTCTGCATTGGCAAATAAATACCTTACCCTGAGGAATCAGAACATATTTTCCAAAACCATCTAATAGATGAGGGAAGTATAAACTTTCTAAGCCTGGAGATTGTAAGCCATGCCATAAGCCATAAAAAAAGAGCTTCACTCTGTCTCTTGAACAGAATGTGATTACAGACAAGTACTGGGCAAGCACAGGTACTACAGCGGTGTCAGTTCTTTGGTCATTTGCACTAAGCAGGACTGTAGGATGTGGAACAGAAAGACTCCTGACATGTCTCCTCACTTCTTTTCACTTGTCTGTTGTTGCTCTAATGAAGTACAGTGAACTGTTCTGACTGAGGGACCTTCACACTGGTTTGTCATTCTATTGACATGTAGGTAACATGATTTGAGTCTAAATATGCTCTTGATGATAGTAGCAAAAGAAATAGATAATAATTGAAATAGATAATAACAAACAAATAGAAATAGAATCCATTTAATCACTTCTTATAAAACCATAGATTTTAATCACATGCTATTTCATTGATGATTTTATAGTTTGCCTGAAACACAGTGACATCTACAGCTCTTAAAAACTTCATAAATCTAAACACCTTTATCTTTTTTTGTTCCTAGTTTTCCAAAATACACCTTCAGATTATCTGGGAGATTGCAAATTGTCTTACCATACAAGCAGCATAAGCCAATTTCCAAAGCAGATTTCAATAAAAAAATCCAAAAAACGCCCTCCAGAGACTTGCCATTACAGAGGCAAGGAAATAAAAAACACTTCTAAACTGTCAAAGAATTTGTGATGCTGCCTAAGGCTCTGTTATTCATTTTAATATCCTGATGCGTAAAAGGTGATAATTTTTGTTTCTTTCAGTGATATTAACAATTCTGGAAGAACATACCTGTCCTCCCCACAATATGTACAGTGCCAACTTTCTTTAACTTAGATGTTTCATGGAATCTAGTACGGCTTCAGACACAGATGTGCCTAATTTATTCCTGAGAATGCAACATCAAAGGCTTTCTGTCTTAATGTCAGTGTAAATTCTTTGCAAAGCATAAACTATGATTTTATGCATTGGTCACCACTATCCAAAATTTCTCATTCCTGGAATTCAGCAGCAAACACTGGGATATCCTGTATGTGTTTAACTTTTGATGTAATAAACTCCTGATTTCTTCTGTCACTGTACTTAACTGGGTACCCCTCATTGAAGTCACAGCTGACTCTTGTCATTGCTGCCTTTCCACAGGTGAGTTATTCTTTTGTCTAATGGGAATAGATCCTCTTCTGACGTCCCTCACTGATGTGTTACAAAAAAAGAGGCTTTGTTTCCACAGAACTTTTTGCACCTCTGAGAACTCATCTCATGTATATGAACTAGACACTGTTTGCAGGCAACCTCTGAAAATGATTGCTTGAACGTGATCCCAGGAGTTCAATTAAAGTACAGGATCTTGTCATTGGACTCCATGTCCGTAAAATCTAATTAGACTGAAAATTCACTGTGTAGCAAAAAACCTGAAGATACTCCTCTTCCAACTTGTTATGTGATGTTCCTTCAGAAGTGTCAGTGCATTTAGGGATCCCTAGTAAGAGAAACAAAAAGTACATTTTGATGGTTAGATACAAATAATGTTTTTATTTCTGGAAAGTCTCCTGACTGAAAACAAGTTAATATTAATATACATGTCTACACACAAGTATACACAGTAAGTAGCACACAAAGTGTGCTGATGCAGATTCACAGTGTTGCAACTACATTTTGCTTACACTGTAATAACTATGTGTAGGACACTAACTTTCATCTGTATGTGTGAGAAAAAACTTGTTCTGAACGTCTGTTTATTGTTAAAAAAAATAAATTTATAAACTTTAAAGTAGAGAGGAATATATGCAACACTTGGTTAACTTTTTGAAAACCTTGTGTCTTTATCCGAGTATAAACTGAAATATATGATGTTCAAAATTCAATTACTAATGTTTTTCTAGCTCTTTTTACTATCCTTAATTTTCTTTTCCCCACTCTAACTAATGTCTATGATCCAAAGTTCAACTTTAAGCCACTGGTTTCGAAGTTTGCATCTAATTTTTAGTTGTGCCAGTTCTTCTTGTACAATGTCTGGAGTTTCTGTGGGTGAGTTTTAACAAGAGTCAGCACTGAGACTTTCCTCATTTTTTCCTTAAATCTCGCTTAACATAAAGAAATGTCAGAGAAAAGAAGTTCTAGGACCAAACCATAGAATAATTGTTGCTTTTCATGCTTTTGTATGCCACAAAACTTGTTTTTTTAATATTGCTGCATTGAACCTGGTTGGGCACCAGTGTAACTTTTCAGTTGTTAATTTTGAAATTACAGCTACATGACAGAGCTACATCTATTATGCCATTTATTCACATGTTAACAGGGTTTCAAAGGAAAATATGATTGAAATGATTGCTCATATTCATGAGGAATGATGACAATTTCCTAAGGCTTTGGATAGCGCCAATTTCTCTTGAAATCAGTTTTATTACAGACATAATTTTAATATATCTTTACTCACAGTCTCTCAGCAGTGCTTATTAGCTCAGACACGGTGCTTCACTGGTATGGTTATTTAAATCAGATCTACATTAGCCTACATCAGATATAGACAGAATTCACCTGTATTGGGGGCTGCATTGGTAGTTTTCAGATGCTTTGGAGCGGACTCATGAATAGAATGAGATAATTGGTCTCATTCAGTTATCAAGGATCTCAAAATAAGGATGTAAAAGTTCTGCTCGGTGACACGGGAGAAGCTGCAGAGACGAAATCTAAAAATCTCTGCCTAAGTCTCCACCTCTGGATACTTGAGAAATTTGGCACTTCTTTTATCATCATTGTCATTTGTCAGTACTTTAATCACAAAAAGTCACAGTGGCTTGCAGGTGTGGTTTTAAACAACAACAACAAAAAAACCTCACTTCCTCATTGCCTTCAACTTGGAAAAGTAGTTAACTTTTCTGGCTGATTCTGTAGGCAGATATTCTATAAACCTGGAGAATTATTATCTAATCCAAGATTATATTTTTCCTTTTCTAAGGGGATAAGTGAATAAGATCTACAGTGCTGAATTTCCTCTCCTATCTAGTTGCTTCATCATTAGCATTCCTAAAAAACTTTTCCGATGTTAGGGAAAAACTGAGACTATACTACTGTGTTTTTAATTTTTAACTTTCTTTGCATGTGAAGGAAATGTCGTAGAAAACATGAAGTACTGCTGAGTCAGATTCCAGTCCAGTTACAAGAATGCTTTGTAAAGAGCACAGCCTGAGCAGTGACGTTTGTAACAGGGTACTTAAAACCTCTCTTCAGTACTCACTTGATCAGGCTGCCCTCTCCAACCTCAGCCTCTCCTCTGGTTTTACTTAGGAACTGAAACCATCCATTGGAATGAAACTCTTAGAGGTATTTTTAAAGCTGTTTTCCTTTGGAACCATTGAAGCTGATACTTAGATGTCAGAGATGTTTAACCCTTGCACTTTTAATAATGGGATTTCAGCTGAGGAGGTCAGGAGTGCCACACCACTCCATTCAATTATATCCAGCAATGGGCTTTTGCATCAACAGCAGTGCCTTTAACTGGGCGGAATAAGCCAGTCTGCTAAGTGAGAGGGAAGCCAGTGTGTTGACAGTGTCTAGTTGTTGTCCCGTGAAAGGGGAGATTTTCTCAAAGCTTTGTGTTTGATTAATCTGTCAGTGCCCTGGGAAAGTCAAGACCTTTGTGTCCAAGCAGTCTTTCAGTGTCCTGTTATGGGGACACTGAAAAGTCCTTCTGGATTGGGGGGCAATTTGACTGCCATTTTCAGGGTCATGTGCAAACAGAGAGACCTCCCTCCCAGCTCTCCTCACCTTTAATGGTCAGCACCACAGGAAAGATGCAGGAACACATGCCAACAGCATAAGACAGCCCCCCCTCCCGGGTCTCCATGGTGGAGTATGTTACCCACTGCCAGGGACTGCCAGCACCCTTGCAGTTAACAGTTTATGGAATAACACTTTTCATTAATATAATAGGAAACTGTGACATTAAGGTTTGAAGATTACCGGTGATGTATCTGGCTAGAAAAACATATTCAAAGCAATATATGGATAAGTTGTAATTCCTAACAAAAGCTGACTCAAGATAGTCAATCAGTGAGCATAAGAGCCTAGCTCTTACCCATCAGGCATCCCTATGGGGGAGAAGACAGGGTCAGCCGATTGACTGATCCCAGAAGTTACAGTGCAATCTTCCTTCGCTTCTTCCTATTCTTAACTTATTTCTATACTATTTTTGCATTTAGGTGAAGCTTGAGTGACTCTAGTCATACTTCATGTTTAGTGGGGGGTGGTCACACCTTGGAGGTGGGTAATGTCAGTATTGCATCTGAGGTAACCTTTGGGATGGAGGTGTTTATTTGTGATCTCGCCACAGTTGCTGGTTCAACAGCAAGAAATCTTTTTTATCTCTCATTTAACAGCTGCTGTGTGGTTTATCAAGTACAGAGGTACCACTGAGTTCCCCCTCTTGCAAGGACTTGCTCCACCCTCCATTTAGTCCCCTTTAGCATCTATTGTGGGGGAGGAAAGAAAAGCAGAAATATCAGACAACAAAATGATGTAAGATTTAGAAACCTCTCTACATGTAGTGAGACTTCAAGGGCTGAGTCGTTTTAACTCCTTCAAAATGAAACAGTGCTTGATCATGGCCTATATCTGCCTGCAGCAGTAGAAAAATATTTGATACTACAGAGCCCTTAAATGTTTCAGACAAAAGCATAAAAAAATGCTGGAAGCTAAAGCTTCTGAAAGTCCTGACTATTAAAAGGTATTTTACCATTAACCACTGAAAATATTTACTAAAAGCTGTGCCATTTACTTGAGAGAGTTTCTCAGCTACAGCCAAGAACTTCCCTTACATTTGCATGCCCACATAACCCACTCTCATAGTGGCCCATGCATTTAGGTAGAAAGAATCCTGTGCCTTCCAGACACCCTAGAAAAGTCTTTCAGTGGAGGAAACAGAGGCCATAACCCCACTTACAAAGATTTGGTTATGGGCTGCAGACAAAACTGATAGAAAAGGAAAGTATTTGATAAAAATCCCCTCAAAAACTTCCTTTAACTGTCCATCTCACAGGAAGAAGGTAACTCTTAACCCTGGATGGTAGCAGACTTGGTCTCCTTTTTCATGTCTAGGTGTCTGGGTTGCAATTAAAGGAAATGCATCTTAAGGGCATGTTAGGATAACTTCTATGCTTGGTTCGATTCTTCTGTCCCCAGTCGGTAATAATTTTCCTCTCCTTTGCCTTTCCCCACTCCTGGAGTAATTCAGGTTTATTGCTGTGGTTTACTAACTTAGAAAAAAATTTCAATAACCTTCCCCTATGTAATTGATCTCTATTACTTCTTTGAAGCTGCTACTCCTCTGGATTATAACATCTTTTTTTACTTTGATTAAACACTTAGAGAAGTATTAACCTACTGGAAAAAAATGTTCTCCTCCCTTTCTCAGGAAGCATTGGGTATATCTAAGGATAGAATTTTTAAATGCACTGAACTTGTATTAAATAGCTGCCTAAATTAACAATTTGTTGCAAAGAGATTCTTAAAGAATTTGTTCTAATCATGTTGACATAATAGGCATTAACTGATACCAGGGCTGATGGTAATGAACCAAGAGTTATCTGAGACTTGTTCCTTTACCACCTGAAAATCTTGAGTTTAGGATCTTAAATTACCTTAAAATACCTCCTAATTTTTCCCTCTTTTAAATTTGATCAGGTAATTTGATTGTCTCTGTCTGATTCCCAGTACAAATAAGTCTAGAGAGCAACCAGTTTGCCTGATAAAATAGCCCTGTTCAGCTGAATTGAATCATTCCTTTGGAACTGCTGAAACTACTGGCTTATTATTTCCATGCTCTACTTCTCTTAGTTGTAGAACAAGACCAGCTAATTATTATAAATATTTGATTGAGATAAAAGTTGCATTTGCTAATAATTGATTTTATTATTGTTTACAGGGGAAGTAAAGGGGAAGTAAAGAACCTTTCCTTTTTGTATGTCAGTCGTGTTTTGTATTTGTCATTGATTTTTTTTTCCCAATATATTTCATAAGTAGAATAATAAGTTCTCTGAAGGGAAGGAGAAGAAAGACAATTACTCAGATCTACAGTTTAATACAGCTGCAAAATAAAGAGGAAGAACATGAGGAATACATTCTTATAATAAAGCACACAGAAGTAATTTTAAAAATAATTTTAATTACCTATCTATCTTACACAAATACAGTGTAAATTCAACAATCACTGGGAAATTATGCAATTAGAATATTAATTTTTATTATTAGTGTGTATAATAATATAAATTAATAACCTGTCAGAGCTCTTGCAAGATCATGATGAAATACAAGATCAAACGGTAATAAAAATAGATTTTATGTTTTAAAGTAAAACAAAACAAACTCATAAATGTGAAAGCTATAATAAACTTGAACATAGCAATGTATTTATCAATATACCATGAGATAACAAATATTTATGTCCTGATAACCTCAACTCAGATATTTGGGAGACACAGTATCTAATTAGGAATTCTCAGTAAAGAAGTATTTTCAGCAAGAGGTAAAAATGATAAAATTTCATCAAAACTGGCTTTTAATTTATTATGAGAATATAGTTTTCTAGTTGGATTTGAGTAGGTTTACATGGAGTTGGCCACTGTAAGCATAGAGAGTGAATAAGAATCATTAACAACAGTTTTTTGGTGGAGAGAAATAAAAAGTGAAGGAGGTAAGAGAGAAGATTGATTTTGTTTTCATTGTTCAATAAATTTCTGTGCACAAAGTTGTGTCCCTGAATGTTTTTTTTTTTTCCAATAAGAACTTTTTCAATGAATGAGGCAAGCAAAAAAAATTAATCTAAAGACTTAAAAGCTCTTTTTCTTCTGTACATTCATCTTATTATTTTAATTTTAATAATTCAATTATTCAATAATCAGAGCGTGAAAGCTGACAGAGGCCTACTGCATTCATTTTGTGATTGCTCATGTCACACATCACTACGCAAAAAACCAGCCCATTTCAGGTTAATCTTATAAAATGATGATAAAAGTGTAGCTTCTTCAACCAAACACAACACAAATAATACTTAAATAATTAGTTTCGACTAATTTTGACTAAAGAGTAATGCCATCAGTCTGATAGCAATATATGCTTGGGTTCAGACTCAGCCTTCTGTGATTTTTGCTTGACTGAGCAAAACAGGCTCTTGTGGTGCCTTAACTCACTTCCTCCTGGGATTTGAAGGAAATGCCATGATTCCCTTCAGGATATGCATTTAGTTGAGCTAAAAAAAAAATGTGTGATTCCAAATTAGCCATTTGTGGTGACAGAACTGGGTGTGATCATTACCTCCCATTAAGAGGCAGGGTGTCATTTCAGTTTGCTACTAGAGTCCAATATTCGGGATTATGAATTAGGGTTTTCTGAGCTTCTTATAAAATTACAATGATTAGTGTGAGTAAAATCAATAAAATTACATGTCCAGTGTTGTTTAATAAGATGTTAAAAGAGGACAAGGTAGAGATTATTGGTATCATTCTCTTATTTCGAAGTAGCAGCTATGGAACAAATTCTGACATCAGTGTCCTATTTTCTGAACAAATGTAGTGGGTTTCTGTGGCTGGGTTTTAGTAACACAGGGGCTACACGGGTGGTTTTGGTTGGAAGCTGCTGGAAGCTTCCCCTGTCCCATGGAGCCAAACCAGCTGCTCCAGGATGGACTTCCTGCTGCTGGCCAAGGTCGAGCCAATTAGGAGTGACAGTAACACCTCTGTGATAACATATTTAAGAACAGAAGGTTGTTGCGTGGGTGAAAATTCCAGCCAGGGAAGAGCAGAGTGAGAATATGTGAACAACAAAGTAGACAGCAAGGTCAGTGCAGAAGGAGGGGAAGGAGGATCTCCAGGCACCAGAGCTGAGGCCATGAAGCCTGTGGTGCAGCCCATGGTGGGGCAGCTGTGCCTCTGCAGCCCATGGAGGACCATCGGGGTGCAGAGATTCACCTGCAGCCCAGGGAGGAGCCCACACCAGAGAAGGTGGATACTAAAAGGAGGCTGTGACCCTATGGGAAGCCCAGGATGGAGCAGGATCCTGCCAGAGACCTGCAGCCCTCGGAGAGGGAAACTCACGCTGGAGCAGGTTTTTCCTGGGTAGGACTTGTGGCCCCTGTGGGGGACCCATGTCAGTACAGCTCATCCGTGAAGGACTGCACCCTGTGGAGGAGTGACCCACAGGACAGCAGTTTGGGAAGAACTGCTGCCCGATGGATGGACTCATGCTGGAGAGGTCCATGAAGGACTATCTCCCATGGGAGGGACCCCACAGGGGGTCTCCTCTCTCTGAGCAGCAGCAGAAACAACAACTGACCATAACCCCCATTCCCTGTCCCCCTGCACTGCTGGTAGGGGGGAGGGCTAACATGGAAGGAAGGGGGGGTAGTGGGAAGGTGTTTTTAAGATTATTTTGCTTCTCACTCTTTTGCTTTGATGCTGTTAGTAACAAATTTAAGTACTATCCCCACTTTGAGTCTATTTTGCCCATGAAGGTAACCAGTAAGTGACCTCTCCCAGCTCTTAACTCATGAATCCTTCAGCGGTTTTTTTTCTTTCCTCTGTCCTGTCACAGACGGGAGTGCGAGAGGTGCTGTACTGAGTACCTGGCATCCAGCTAGGGTCAACCCACTACAACATAATAATTTCCTAGAATCCCAGAATGATTTGGGTTGGAAGGGACCTTAAATATCGTCTAGCTCCAACCACCCTGCCGTGGGCAGGTATATTTGTCTGTCACCAGTTTATTGCTTAGCACAGTGCTGAGAGATAAAAACCAACAGAAGGTGTTCAGCTTGCTTAGTGTCAGACATTACTTTTGAGCTGCTCATCCAAGACTGAAAGCACAGTTAAGGAAGCAAATAGCTTCTAGGGAACAATTATTCAGACACTTTAGGGATCACATTAGGATATTTTCCGATACTAGGATCTTATCTAAATTTCCATTTCTCTGAATTGACAAAGTCTTATATTGTAAATTTCCCCACTTCTGTTTTGCTTCAGTCTGGGCCACTTAGGAAGAAACTAAGGCATTTTTCACCTGACTTCAGGCAGACACTATGGATGTGTACCAGGCATGGATGTCTCCATCCAACATCATTCTGCAGCACTGCCTAGGGAGGTCTAGGGATTATCAAATGCTCACTGCTTCATGCAGCCTCATAGTATAAGGGTATAAAGTTATTTTTAAATAATATATAAGGGTCTTTAAACTTCAAACATAAATAACATTTGTGTCTTATGCTAACAAGGATACCTCTTGGATCCAGCAAATGACTGTTATGCTACAAAGCAATGACTGTGGAGAAAGCTAGTCTGATCCTGAGGGTAATTTTGCACAAATTACCTCAGCATCTAGTATTCTACACCAAGTGTAATTAAAAAAAAAAAATTATAGATTAAATGTATGGTGTCTCGTTCAGATGAAAATACCTACTATGTAGACCATTACATTTGGCAAGATGACTCCCAGACTGCATTTCTGAATTGTACAGAAATTATTTTACAATGCCACCTACTCAGTTGTGGTCCATTACCGTCTTGGATGTAGCATGCAGCAAAAATTCAGTTGCTCTGCATAGATGGCAATCTTTTTCCACTAGCACTTTTTGAGACTTCACTCTCCTCAGAGTTGTCTTTAGACAACTTCATTTTTTGCTGCCCTTTAAAAAAGATGAGCCTTTACAATTAATGATGTTAGCATAAAAAAAACTTGAAACCTATGTCTGCAAGACTTGTTTGCTTTTTGTCTGCTATTACTGGTTGCTAGATCAGACTATGATTATGTGAAAATTGCATTTTTTCACTCTATTGAACATCTCTAGTTCTTTCCATGGTTTCCAAAACCTTTTAACAGTATTCTTCTACTACATTTCACTTGTTCAAAATGTTAACTCTGTTATGAATAGAGCTTTGGGGAAGAAAAAGAGAATAAAAATTAGAATTAAAGCGTATAAAATCAAGCTTTATCTCTGTTTGAATGCAAAGTGTAGCTTTGGTTCTCCCATCTGAAAAGGCTAAGCCTGGAAGTTACTCATGAGAGAGTGAGATGATGATCAAGGACTGGAAAGGTTTCTGTATGAGGTGACACAAAATAGTCTTCTAAACTAA
Organism: Platyrinchus mystaceus; assembly: GCA_035041135.1. NCBI lineage: Eukaryota > Metazoa > Chordata > Aves > Passeriformes > Tyrannidae > Platyrinchus > Platyrinchus mystaceus. The sequence continues at coordinate 12,927,251 of JAWWLV010000001.1, forward strand.
TCTTGAGAAAGAAATAGCCAAAGTAAGATTAAATGGAGATCTCAAAAATTATTACTAGCAAATAGAAAGGAAACAAGGATCAATTAATTGGATTCTCTTCTGGCAGAAGTTAGAGCTAGTAGAGGGAAAATGCAAAACTCTCAAACAAACAACAACAAAAATATCCCCTATCAAAGCCAGTGGTAAAATATAATAAGATATGGAGTTCCCTAGGATGTTCTGGACATTAAATTCTGCTTGAATTCAAAAGACAAGTTGATGCAGCAAATCCACAGAGGCTCATTATAAAAATGCCATTTCTAACTCAAAAAGCCTCAAGCTGTTGAAGGCTGGGAGAGCACTCTGTGTGATCATTACCATATGGGTTCTGCATTCCTGTACTCTTCCATAGGCATCCACTGTTGCTCACTACTGGAAATAGTTTACTGAGAAAAATGGACTTTTTAGCCTAACTTGTTATGACTCCTGCTGTCTAAAAATGCATTAGACTCTGCCAGTGGGAAGCTTGTCAGTAGCTAAACTGCTCCTTACACTCCTTTCCTAATTTATATTTTGTTTTGCAGGTTTATTTTTGGTTTTCTTGTGGTTTTTTTTTTTTTTCACCCCTTAACTAAGCTGCAATTACTTCTTAAGTCAGACATTTCTGTCACTCCAGAATTTGCATGACACATTTTTCAGCCTTAATTCAATCAGTTCTATAATTTTCACTTCTTTCTGGTCTCTCTTGTTTAAAAATATGTAAATGCTATGATTTATGTTTACATAGCATGCAGTGCTCTTCAATACAGCTCCACTCTTAGGATTCCTTTAGTGGAAATAACTGAAATCTATTGAAGCATGAGGTACTTCAGAATTAGTTATTGTCAAAATAAGGATTAAGTTCTTGACTGTAATGCAATGTTTTTATTTTCCCTCTGGGAACTTTAATTGCCTTTACGGGAATTTTAACTACTCTGCTTTCCCATTCATGAATTTTGTTTTTTTCTTTGGTTTCTTTAATCTCATAAGTCAGGACTGTTCAAAATCAGTTTGAAATATGAAGCATGATGCACACACCGGAGCACAGCCTTTGCACAGCACAAGTGGTTCCAGCACCTGCAGAGCACTGCTCCCCATAAGTCCATGGGACAACCAGTTGTCAGTTGTCTAATTATGCTAATATAATTAGATTGCTGAATATTGATATGATAGGTACAATAAAAGCATACAATTCAGTACAAGAATAAGATAGTTTAATGCTATGGTATTCTGCATTTTCTATTGTGAAGTCTGCTCAAACTCTCATTGCTTAAACACCATTTTTCAAGAACAATTAAGCCCTTATGAACATTATACATATTACTCAGAGCTCAGCTTCACCTTTTCATACTCAAATATTTACACACATACAGGAATACTCATCTCTTTTATTCTTTCCCAGATTACTGTTGATTTTTCTTCTTTCCTATAATTCTTCATACTCTGTAGATTGGCTTAGCCTTCATTACAATACTGCTGATGCAAAGAAACAGTTTTTCTTTTGTGGGAGCTGTTATAATAATGTGCCACTTCTACTATTACATGATCACATGAGTACTGAGAAGTCAGTATGACACAGATATATATATTAACCAAGGTAACACATCAGGAAATAAGAATAAGAAAGTAATTCAAGCAAATCTTCACATGTACAGACAATTGTGGGAAATGACTATTAGATCAACAAAGGCATAAAGATTTCCTTTGCCAAAGGCACAAAAGTATAGTGTCACCTACAGATGCTACTTCTTACAGGGAGCAGCATTTCAGTAGCTCAAGGTCTTACCTTTCTTTAGACACTGTGGAGAAACAAATGAAGTGAGAAGAGCTCACTTGAGTGATCTTTTTTGTCAAACAAACAAAAGTAAAAAATCAGCTGTTTTTACTCCGATTGGATCTGCTTTCTACCTGTTCTTTCTTTATAAAATTAGAAATACGCTTCTCTCTAATGAGATTAAAATACAAACATTGAAGTTCCCATTAATAGATTTTGTTGAATAAGCTCACTTGCTGTGCTGAAAGTTATCTACTCTGTTTCAGCTTCAGAAGCTTTGGTATATGTTTCAAAATTTAATGAAAACCAATGCCTACTCTGAAGTTTAAAGAGAGCTGGTGATATTTAGTAGTTTTCTCTTTTCATGAGTTTCCTTGAGCTCATTGCTGCTTATATATATATCTATATGTACATACCTTTTTCTATCATGATTGTCACAAAACTTTTTTTAAAAAAGGATTTTTCTTTTCAGAATTATTCTAGAGTTATTATAACATGTCTTTCAGAAAGTGTTCTTGTATCTCAATAAAAGTAATTCTTCTTGCAAGATATTTAATTCTGTAATTTGTATGCCTTGTGCTATATCATGGGATTAGAGTAGGACATAAACAAACCTACAGAAGCTTGGAAAATATGATATCACTACCAGTTTCTTCCTTGAGGTAGGCTTTATTAGAAATTTCTGATTTTTAATGCCCACATAAAAATTAAGTTCTAATAAATTGTTTAAATACATATTCAAGACATTTCAATCACATCTTTTTCTACAAATATTTTACCTTAAAAAATACTCTTTCCAATGGACTGGAGACTTCATAATGCCTGTACAGAACCACCCCAAAAATCATACCAAGTGCCTGAGAGCATTAACAAAACAAAACCTCCCACTTTACCGTTTGGTGGAGTTTGTTTTGTTGAGTTTTTTTACCCCCGAATTCAAGAAGGTGAGAGAAATGAGTCATATCTAGTCTTATATAACTGCAGTGAAAAGAGCTTTTATCTTCTGAAGGTTCTTCCTCTGTGTGAGAAACCTTGAATGCAGACATTATTAATGCCATTTTGTTAGATACAATCTTGCTATTTTATCCCCCAGACTTGAACTCACAATATGTTTTTTTCACCGAGCATATCAGAGTACCATCACTTGGGGGAGTTTGCTGTTTTGTTGTATTTCATAGTATAATATGTCTAATGCCTTGATATTAAACCACTGAGAGATGTCATTGCCTTTGGATGTCCTTCAGTTCTCTTAGTTTTTTCTTGAAACGAAACCAAACAAACAAAAAAGAAAAATACCTCAGACAGGTTTACTTTTTTTCAACAATTCATGTTTTGCACTGAAGTGAAGTTGAAGCAGTAAAGGTTCTAACAGAGTGACCTGATAGGGGTTCATGGTAAAACATATATACAGCACTAGTTTCCTTATAAACACTTTATTAAAACAGATGATAAGCAGCTGGGATCACACTTTCATATAATCTTGCCTCATTTCAAGACCTATTCTGCTACAACTATGTTTAAAATATTATCACTTTTTTTTTTCACTCATGCATTCAGACTGTCTGAGGATTTTGTTCCATCTTAGGTGTTTTGCTTTCCGGGCTAGAACTTACTCTAGAGATGTATCTTCATGCAGCTTCACTAACACCTGCTTGTCCCAGTCTTCTTTTTATATCATCCTCCACTTCACAGAATAAAATTCCTCATGCCTAAATCAATTCATTCAAAAAGGCTATGTCTTCACATAAGGAATGTCATATGTGCCATTTTTGCATAAGCTTTTTCTGACTTTGTGATGCACTATCAATCACCTTTTTGTGTGAGAAGTTAGAGCAGAAAACAGACACAAAAACACATTTCTCCTTAAATTTATAAATTATTGAAACCAGTTAAAAGGTAAAAAATGTACTTTACATATTCTCAAGTCTGTGATAAAGTCAAGTTAAAAATAGCAATTGGCTGTTGGGTTTTTTAGTCACAGAGTTGGTCAGGAATCACATCCATAGCTGGAATATATATATGTACCTTCTTGTTATCTTTTTTGTCTTTTTTTTTTTTTGTGTGAAGATTTCACCCATTCCCTGAAAGTAGGAGGGAAAGAACAGGTGGAGATGGGAAAATCTGTAAGAACATCTTAAGCAGACCCAAGGCAGGGGAGGAAGGAAACCCACCTGTTGAAAAACTGAGGGACTCTGATAGTTGGCCTAAACATCCCCCTACCGCTCTGCTCCCTGGGAAAACTGACAACAGACCCCCGGAGGGTCTTTGTGGGGGCAGGTAAATGCAACACCAGAAAAAATGCTTTAATATAAGAAGATTTGAATTCAATACAACAACAATTTAATTAGGACAAGAATAAAATTCTGCTACCCATTGTGTTTTCATTTACCCTTAACGAGATTTTGAATGTCACAACTTAGCTGTTCACACCTCAGGTGAGAGTTACCACCAAACACTCAACTTCTCTGTGTGACCTTAGAAGGCAGTGTGCACTTCACCGACTCTAACTGTGGCAAGAATTTTGATAGACAGCTATAAAGGTTGTCAATCATGAGGTGTAAGCAAAATGTGAAAGGGAAGTAAAGAAAATTGGTTATGGTGCCTTGACTTCTTGTAGTTCTACTATCTTGAGATTATCTCTTGAAGCAGAAGGAAAAAAAAAAGAAAATATTTGCTTTTTTTTTTTTTTTAATTTATTATCATCACTTAAACAACATATGCCATGATTGTTAATACAGCCTGGCTCCCTTGTGCTGGCTGCCTGCCACTCTGCCTGATCTGAGCAGCTGTCCAAGGTACCAGATCATTTTTGGATACCCGAAATAAGCTGGCTAAAAAGCTCTCATTACTTTTGAGGTCAAATTCTGCCCTCCTAGAGACAAAAGTCCAATAAAATAATTTCATACTATGGAATAATGGAGAAATGTGTCCCTGTAGCTTTGATTATTTTGTTAAAAAGAATAATCTTTTTAATTAAGCTTAATTTGGCAAAAAAAAAAAAATCAAAAAATCTCCAAACAGAGAAGATTCTCTCTATTTACTTCTTACACACCATTTAAGTTTCATCTATATAAACACTACCATTTCAATGATATAGTGCATCTGTCTGATATATTAAATATGGTGCAAATACATATCCACTATCATTGACCTGATACATATGGCTTTCAGTGAGACACTAGGAACTAACATCAAATGGTTTAAGTGAAAACAAAACAAAAGAAAAAAATGTAAAAAAAAAAAAAAAAAGGAGTGTCAAATTTAAATCAGACTGGTGTGATTGGTCTGTACTTTCCAGATAAGAAAGATGGCTGGTTTTGGTTTTGGGGCTGTTTTTCCTCTTTTTAATGCAGTTCATGCATACTGTATTCAAAATATGGAGACATTCTCTGGAAGTTATTCTTAAAAGAATAGTCCTAGAATTTATAGCATATGTTCTGCACAGCTTACTCCATCTTAATGCTAGAAAATAAATACATGTGTTGATGAGTTTTTCAGACCCCAGAGCATGGTTCCGACAGTGGCACAGTGAGGCTCATTTTAAAGCTAATGAACATACATATCGTTATAAAAAAGGCACTGGAGCTTTAAAATTCCACCTGCCTGAAAGCAAATGTTACTTTGCTATGAGAAAACAGTGTTATTCAATAGAATTCATTGTCTCCACCAGGAAATTTTCACACTTCATTATGACACATAGAGAAATCTGTGGTGTATTTATATGTTCATGTGCATGGTGTAACTATATCAAATGTTCAACTTTCAAAACACTCGTTTACCTTGTGTTTGACTCTGATTTCTAAATTTCTATAATTTATGACATCATTAATAATGCTTTCTACTTTGGTAAGAACTCAAAAATTGCAACTCTGAAAGATCCTTAAGCTGAATCCCAAAACATTACAGAAATATTCTCCATTATTAGAACAAAAAAAACCCACCAATTTTTCAAAGTTGCTTGTTTATAAATAGAAAGCAAAGGCAATGCATTGTTAAAGTGTAGGCCCCAAATGATGACCCTTAACTGGAGTTTCGGAAACAACTCTTAGAGAAAATGATACAAAATAATTCAGCAGAGTTGTGAAGTTTTTATCATAGGGCTTGGACACACCAAAGGGGTAATATTAGTCATTGCTCCCAAAGCTAGCCTTGAAATAAGGGGTGGAAAGCACCATAAACCTTGAATAAGAGCATCTCCTTGAGGAATTGAAGCCAGAAGCTTGAAGAACATGCCAGAGTTATTGCTGAAGTATGGGATAAAAAAGAATTGCTTTTTCACTAGCTACTCTTTTTTGGTCATAAAATAGATAACAAGCTTTGTCAGACACTGTAAGCCCAGTAAGCATACATGAAAAGTAATGAGAATCTCCTTATATAAACCTGTATTTACAATTAACCAACTTATATACCTATGGACAACTAATAGATCTCTACAGATAACTACTTAATAGAGACAGTACTTCAGGCTTATAATTGGTTTAGTCTATGTTCTAACTATTTCTCCTGGATGACCTCATAACATTCAGCTGCAAAAGCAGTTGCACTGAGCCCAGAATTTGTGACCCTTGCACCTGGATATCACTGGAATGTCCAGGGATGTGTGGAGTATCCATGTGTGTGTTGCACATTGTCTAGAGTAACCTGTAATTAACCCAGTAAAGTAAGAGAAACTAAATGCAAATTCCTACAAATTCAAAATGAGAGGAGGAGGACACCAGCAGCCATGATTCTGTGAATTGAGTGGATTTAAGAATTGCCAGTGATGGAAAGGAAAACTGAAGTCCATACACTTATACGTGCCAGGGAGTAATAAGAGCCAGCTGCTCCTCAGGGTTGGGGAACCAGGAATCCATGGGGGATCTCCGTGTGGGCTGGCAGGGTGGGGTTGCACATCCAGGGCCCATCCATCACCCCATCCAGGAGCAGGCAGCCAGGAGCCCCAACCCCTGACACTGGACACGTCCCAAGGGATGGGCCAAGCCCGGGTAGAGGGTGAGCACACCTTATCTGGGTCCATGGCCAGGCAGGGCTGTGGAGAGCCGGAGACTGGCCTTGCTGCAGCATCACTGGGGCAGAAGCTGATGGCCCCAGGGGGCTCACATGGGGTCCTGGGACATGGGCAGGGTGGGAGAGGTCTGGGGGGACAGAAGTGGGGTCCATGGCCATGGTCAGGTGGGGTAAGTCACAGTGGAATGGGCGGGGACAGTCAGGACTAATGCTGTCCTCAAAGATCTGACAAGGAGCCTGCAAATACTGCTGCATTTGATTCATTGCAATAAAATCTCCCTTCAAATACGATGGTACTCTTTTTTTTTTTTTGTAAATAAGCTTAAACTTGTACACTTGGGCACTTTAGGCTCAATCTAACACATAAGTGCTGCTGTATTTTGAAATACCATGTTAGGTATTGAGGGAATTCTGTGTGGTTTTCAGTACCAAACCACTCATCAACAAGCAATCTGGAACTACTCAAGGCTCCCGTTGGTGAATCCTACCATAAAGCAGCAGCACTGATGCATGCCAGATCCAAACAATTTTGCTACTTATCTGAAGAGCTGTTTATGCAGCAGTTTGCCTCTCCAGTATGTCTGCTTGTATACCTGCTGTTTTTTATACAGGCTGTTATTAATCACTTAATCAAGAACACTATTTGTACCTGCAAGAACTTTCTATACCTTTTTTTTTTTTCTTTTGGTGGGCTGAAGACTAATATACACAAATTAAACTCAAAAGATCCTTCTTCTTACTGTATTCCAAGGAGAAAGGGCAAACCAGACAACAGAAGGAAGCAAGTATTCTGGGACAGAGCTTTCGCTGGAACAAACTGGCAGAGGTTAATTCTATGTCCAGCTGTCTCTAGTCCCCGTGGGATACCTTGGCAGCAGGACACTGGTGCAGCAGTGGGATGCTCCTATTTCTCACTGCTAACCACAGAAGATGAAGAAAGAAGTACTTGGTTTGTGGAAACAACATAATTTTTTGTAAATACTCAATTTTCATAAATACTCGCTATAGGTGGCTTTTTGGTTAGACATCTTTTTTGCTGTTTTGGGCTTATTTTGGATGGTTGGTTTGTTTGTGCATTTTTGTTTAGTTTTTGGTTGGTTGGTTGGTTGGTTGGTGTTTTTTTTCTGTCAGAAAAGCTAAAATGTGTAGCCCAATATCTATTCATGGCATGCACCTCCAGCTTTTGTGAGTTTGATTTCTAAATATGAACACACCGATGTATGCAAGACAAAAACTGCTATGGTAGTGGGTTTTTTTAGTCAAAGCTTGACTATAATGCTGCTTTGCATGTAACTTGTTAGGTCAGTAATAACTCCAGAAAAGGACAAGATCAGAGCAAAGGAAGTGACAAACTGAGAACCAGATGTCACTACTATAAATTTAATTTTAGGACTGGCTGGACAACATAATTTGCAAAAATAGAGCTGGTACTGTGAGGAAGTGCAATTTAGAAGTAGGAGAAGAGCAACAAAATAGGATTATACACTGCAGCTACTGAAATTCACTCCAAATGAACTGATTTGCTCTACATCGTCTTTCAGGGTGACTTTGGCTAGATATGAAAATGCGTTTGGGGACTGGTGAGCATTAATGTGCTGCTTTGGGTTTTGTTATTGTACCAAATTGAATATGTGCTCTAACCCAAATTGATTCTCTGAGGGCTCTGTTCCAAAATATTTTCATAATCATTGTTGTGGGATTTTTTAATCTTCGCTATATTCTATTCCCTATATAATACTTTTCAGGCAATGACTCCTTCATTAGCCCTATTTAACAAATCCCAAAGTGGCAAACCCTTTGTACCATATCAGCAACACTAATTCCTTAATAGGTGCTGCTCCTAGGATTCTAATAGAATAAAATCCATTAGGTATTCTGTCATCCTGGATTTTTTTTTTTTAATTATTTACATGGAATTGTTTGTTAGTACTTGTGTTGTTGTCACTAAAATTCTGATGTCAATGAGTAAATTAAATTTTGATGTCAATGAATAAAGCCTAAAGTCCCTCTTAGAAATTCTTTAGTGCATTCTCCATTCCACTGTACTGCCTGTGCTTTATTGATTGTACTAATACATGTCATCTATGTACACCAAAATATCACAGGGCAAGAGTCAAAAGTACTTAAAGATATCTAAACAGGGAGATACAATTAGATGTTGTGTGGGATTGTCAGATGTCTTAGCAGCTGACTTATTATAAATCAACAAGGATTTAGAGAATTTGATGGAGAACGTAGGTTATTGGAGGACCCTGGCTGAGTCTTGCAATTTCCATTTAGGAAAATTCTGGAGCTGTCGTCTACCAAGGAATTGCATTTCTCACAATAGTAGGAGATGTGTACGACAAAAAGAGGATACTGTCTACTCAATTAGCCATCCCTTGAATCAATTATTCATACAACTTTAAAAGGAACTTTAAAAGGCTATTTTCACTATTGTTAAAAATGTACTGACAAAAGGGTACATCTCAAAACAAGAAAAAAAAAGAAAAAGGTACTGTTCCCAAAACAAGCAGGTTATAGTACTTTTCTCCTGAGGTGTTAATAGTGGCTGACTAAAGTAAAAAACCAACCAATCAACCAAACAAAAAAGCAACAACAAGACTTTTATTAAACCTCATAGAGGTTGGAAAATGTAGTTTCTCAGTGGTAAAAAAGATTGTGGAGGGCCCTGAATATGAGTCAAACTTCTGAGAGGCAATCAAAATGGTTACTCTTTAATGTCACTTTTGCTATTTTGCTGTCAGTACGTCCAAATTTCAAAACAGCAGGAAGTTTTTCTTGTTCTTCTTTGACTTCAAAATAGTCAACATTTCAAAAAGTTCTGAATCTGTCCTGTCAGACCACTCCAACTGTGAGAAATGTAATATTTATTTTCTCTGGTGAAGAAATTATGAAAAAAAAAAAATTTCAAAGCTGATTTCCAGCTGGGCCTTTCAACAAATACTGTCCTTTCTAATTAAGAGAGAAGAGTAATAGAATGCCATTAAAACTGACAGTGTTATTCAGACATCAGTGCTCCACTGAGATTTTGACAGAATGAAATTTATTTATAGTATTCTAAGATATTGGTCTGTTTGAAAAAGATTGTCTTAAAACTTCAGAAGCTTGCATTGGATTTTAAAGGTATAATACATAGGAAGACTGTTTTAATCATATAAAAATGAACAATTTGGCAAAGTGTTGTGGTTTGACCCCAGGCAGAAACTGAGTACCAAACAGCTGCTCTCTTACTCCCCCACCAGCAGGATAGGGAGAGAATTGGAAGGGTAAAATCTAGAAAAGTTGTGAATTGAGATAAAGAGAGTTTAATAGGGAAAGTAAAAAGCACAGATGCAAGCAAAGCAAAACAAGGAATCAATTCACTGCTTCCCATGGGCAGGCATGTTCAGCCATCCCTGGGAGAGCAGTAACAGATACTCGGGATGAGAAATGGCATCACTTTATATGTCATCCCCTTCTTCCTTCTTTCCCTCAGTTTATGTACTGAGCATGATGTCATACGGTCTGGAATGTCCCTTTGGTCAGTTTGGGTCACCTGTCCTGCTGTGTCTCCTCCCAACTCCCCATGCACTCCCAACTTCCCTGCCAGGATGGCAGTACAGAAAGCAGAAAAGCCTTGGCTCTGTGCAAGCCCTGATCAGCAATAACAAAAACATCTCTATGGTTTCAACCCTATGTTCAGCACAAACCCAAACCACAGCCCCACACCAGCCACTGTGAAGAAAATTAACTCTACCCCAGCTAAAACCAGAACAGAAGGAACTGGGAATCTCACTCGGTCAGTATCTTCTGTGATTACTACAAAAGGACAAAAATGATCACAGACCTCTATCTTGAGCCTTGTGATAGAAACCAAAATTAAATCTATTAAGTACAGATAAGACACCTCAAGAAAGTCTGTTTAAATTATATTTCAAGATGATTATAATGTGAGAAAAAACAAAATGTAGCATCTGCTAAGAAGCAAGATTTTGATGTTTTCTAGATGTGCCATAAGGATAAGTAAGCAATACATCCTTCATTTTCAGAGACTGCACTTTGTGAGATTTTCACTTTTTCACCTTCAACACAAAACCTCAAGTGAGAACTATGTATGTGATACAAGTTTTCAATAAAACGTGAAAAATGGAGTAAAGATATCAGTATGTGAGGATTTTTGAGCCAAACAGGCAACATTTACTATAATTATTAAAATACTTCTTTCATCTTTATTGAAAATTGTCTCTTTTTTGTTGCAGTGGATCATAAGTTTGAATACATTTCTTTCAGATCTTTGAAGCATCCTGAGCTGCAGAGACAGCCCTGGAAGAAATTGAAAATTCTTCTGACAGCATCTTATTTGTACATTCTGAGGGAGTGTAGGCTATATTCTTGCCACCTATCTATATGTTACAAATGTCTACTTTTGTCAGGGGTATTTTGAGTTTTGTATGTGGTCTCTTTGACTACTTGAATTCAAATCCAAATATATTAAATATGAAACTTACATTTAAAGTGAATGAAGTACCAAAGAGATTAGAACATGCATATTAATCCATTTTAAATAACTTCTAGATTTAAGGCTAATGGGGTCCATGTTTGCAATTGTATTTTGAAAGACAAAAGTAAACTTTCTTTTTGAAGTCAGAAGAGTGATTAAAAGAGAAAAAACCCAGAAAAAAACCCTGTGAGATCAACAAAACCAAACCTAGGAAAATACCCAAACTTGCCTGACTGAACCTCTTCTTTTGGCGTAGGAAATGTAGCTGGGCTTATATAGGGTTTCATGGATATTTTTTTCAATTTAAAACTTCCATTTGTCATAAAATAGCCCTAGATCCTCTCTATATTCAAGTCCAGATTTTCTTAAGTTCAGATTGGTTTACTCATTTTAATTGCTCTTGCTTGTTCTTTAAACAGAATTCTTTAAACAGCAGTCTTACATGTATAAGTATGTTTTGTTGTAGTTGAAATTACAGTTTTCCAAATGATGAAAACGTGTTCTGCATGGTAAACAGATTTTAAGGACTCAATTGAAATTTAAATTTTATCTCTAAGATTACTGGACCTGATTTGGGCAAGTAATTTTACATTTGAAAACAGAGTTCTTGGGGAATGTTAAAACCAAAAGGTTTAGAAAATCATTTTCCATTCCTTTGGAATGCTCTAGGACCTCAAATTGTCTTCAGGGTGAAATGATGAAAATGTTCACCAAAACCATAAGTGTGAACAAAAGACTGAGAATGACTCCTAGACAATCCCTCCTTGGAGAAGCCAGACACTTGGGCAGAACATAGAACAGGGATGAGAAAGGGATTTGAATTCTGGTATGGAACACTTTGGTTTCTCCTCTTTGCAACTGTACATGTGAGTGTAGTAGTTGTCTAGTTAGATCCCTCTTCCTGGCTGAAAAGAAACTCTCTTTCGTATTCCAAGGTAGGCAGAATCTTTTGCATCAAATTACGTGGAGTCAAAAGGTTCTTTCTTATCAAATGTTGCATTCTATGTCTCTGAAAAATTTCCTGATTAGACATTTAATTAAACATGTATTTCTCCATAAAAAAGAAAGTAAATCTGCAGCTCTAAGGACAAGAAATAAAAGACTAAATTGAACTACAACCAGTAACTGTAATTAGACTCAAATTTCAAAACTTCTGTTAATAAGTATACTTTTATAAGGGCTCATTCTGAGTAATGCTTTGAATAACTATTTGCTTTGCTGTCTCTTGGGTAATCTTCAGAATTTTCCTGAAAAAATAATTGGATTTGATATTATTTATTTATTTGAATTTATAAGATCACTTTCAAAAACAGAAGAGGATTGATTATCAATATTCTCCAAGAACAAAAAAAATTCCACTGAGCAAAAAAAGAAAACATTGGTAGATGTGTGGGGTTTGGTTTGGTTGGGGTTTTGTATGTTTGTTTCTTTGTTTTTCTCTATGCTTTCTGTGTGCAAAAGGCTTTAAAAGGCACATTTAGTTTTGAAGGCATGGATCAGATACAGCCTTCAAGAATAAAATTAATAAATTATTCTAATTTTCAAATGCTTAAAATATATTTATTTTAAAACTTTTTCTAATCAAATCTTCAGTGTTATCTGTTTTGTTCTTAAATCAGGTCATATAAACAGTGGTTAAATAAAATAGGAATGCTACTTCTGATGATGTTGTGTAACCCATCTTTCATTCTAAGATGTTGTTGCTTCATTAAGTTCCATAAATGCAGAGCATTCTTCAAGATAAGCTTTGCAGTTGGAATTCTGGTTTAGCAGAAAGATGTACTTTTTCTTGTGGATCCACAGGCATCTCAAGAGATAAACGACTTGGCCTGAGTAAGTTTTACATGTTCTGTTGGTTTGGGTTGGAAGGGACCTTACAAACCATCTTGTTCCAACCTCCTGCTTTTACTTTCCCCTGGAATTAAGGAGAAACATTTAAAAAGATGGATCTTATCCCCAAATCAAAGTTCTTTTAAACCTGTTGATATGGGTTCTGGATATATAAAGTTTATGTTGCTGCACGGTTCTAGTGCAAGAATGTGCAGTTTACAGAATTAGAAGAAGCCTTACTGGCATAACAAGACTGAAGGGTCTACATGCTTCTCCACCAGTAGATACAAATTCTGTCCTGAATCAAGCTCTTTGAACCAAATAAATTGGTTAAGGTGAAATTCCTATGTTTTTATTTCACTTCTCTAAATGAGTATTGATGAAAATTCACTGAATCTTAAAATCCTTAGAAGAAAGCACTTTGGGGGGGGGGGGTGGGGGGAGGGATCAAACAAAACGCTAGAAAAATTGACAAAATATATGTTAGTATTTCTTACATTCTAAGCCCTACCTCTGTTTTCCCTCAAGAGAGTTGCAGCCATGGTCAGGAACTTGCCAATTATCAGTGATGAAACTTAATGCTTGACGGGGAAGCAGTTGGCCAAGGGAGGCAAACAGGATGCTCACTGATTCAAAGTTGTTGTTAAATCATGACAAAAAATTGTGCTTCTAACCTTCTGCCTCTTTTTTTGGATAATTTCCCCCTTGCCTCACATTATTGTATAAACACTATAAGCACAATATGCTAGTTTATCAAGGATCTTGTTATTATTATTCCTGTGTGACTTGATATCTTTAACCCAGTTAGTTGATTTCTCCATTTGGGTGGAATTTGTGCCTAATTCCTAATTTTCACCTCAGGCATATGTGCATTCCACCAACCATGACTAATTTTTGAACTAGTATTCCATTCACCTCTGTCTCTGCCACTTAATAGTGTACATTTATTTCCGTTTTACTTAAGGATTACTGGATTTACTAAGGGTACTGACTATCCCTACTGGATAAGAGTAATTCTATCAAGATCTTTGTCTTGACTCTTTGTCTGCTACTCCCTTCTGTCATACTGCCTTGTTCCTCTTTTTTAACTTGCTTGTGGCAACTTTCTTATAAAGTGCCTCTACTCTTTTTTGAGAAGGTCTCCCAAAAGAATCTGATCCAATTCTTTTGCATATAAGGGCTTGAAATAACACAGTTTAGAGGCTTAAGCATTCAAAAGAGACAACCCTTGGATCTAGAAAATTGAAAATAATGTCAGACTGAAAGGACTCCATGATAACATTTGTCTCACATCCTGTTGAATTACTTGGCTTGTTCTGCCAGAAAATGTGGGGTTTAATGGTAGGGAAAGAAGGAATGGTTACCATAGTAACTGTCATACAATACAGTGTGGTGCTTATGTTACTGTACCTCTGAGACAATACAAAGCTGCCTTCTTAATCCCTTTAGTGCTCCTGGCTGAATGGTGTATGCCCAGTAAAGTGGCACTTGTAGGTCCCTTGGTTGTACACTCTATTTTCCATCTCCTTCTCAGTAAAGTAATGGGCCTCCTATAAATAGTGTGAAATAAAAAAAAAACAAGCTCAACATTCAGAGACAGAAACTTAGTGCTCTGCTGGAAAAACACACAACTTCCCCCCAGACTGTAATGACTGTGATTTTATGAGGTTTTTTTACATCCTCCTAAAAATCTTTAAACACTAAGTGATGTCAATAGAGATACAATGAACCTTGTTCAAAGCATAGGAGATGCCTCGGTACAATTTAATTTTTCCTAAGATAATTTCATGCATTTAGTTTGTTGCTTGCTAGAGACAGTGAACTTTGGGGACAAAATAAGACAGACCTAATAAAATTAAGCCTTAGTTGATTGTTTAGTCGCATTTAACATCTGCTAGATTTCAACTTACACTGCAGAATGAATGAAAGTTGTGGTCCCTATGGAGTGGACAGCTTCAAATTAATACAGTATTTTGTAGCAGCTTTCTCATTAGATTTTTATGTCAATGCTATTTCATCAGTGCTTTGTATATAGCCATTAGACTTTTCACTAGAGAGGAGACTGGGATTTGTATCATAGGAAAATGCTCCAACAATACAGGTGTAGGGAATTCTATGGAGAAGTTAAAAGTCTTTTGTTATTGTATATTAGTTAACACATTCAAATATTCTTTCAGAATGAGGACAGATTGAAAAATTAATTAAGCTTGGAAATTATGGCACTTGTCTGAAATGTGGGACAAGGGAATATTTGTACTTCTGAAAATTTCAGGACTTTTCATTTTCCTCTTTTGTCTGAATGATGATGTGTATTCTACTTTCTCCACTGCCTTTTATCTCTGCATTTTTCTTTTTTGTTTGCTTGCCTCTTAATTTAGGAAGGTACTGTAGCAGAAACACAAATTCTCTAGAATGCGCTAAATTACAGCTTGATCCTGAAAAGTTTCAGTTTGTAGCAGTTTAACATGACAATTTTGTCCTTTTTTCAAATGCCTCTATAGTGCTTTAATAGTTGTAGGTCAAATATGACTTGTAGGTAGCTATGAAAATGCTTCTGCAAATCCTAGGTGGGTGCATCTCTAAGCAGTAGCAGAAGTGAAGTTATACTGGTAGTATTTCAATGTTAAAGTTATAAATTATGCCTTTACAATTCTACATCCTATAAAGTATAATGATTTAAAATGTTGAACTTTCCTATTTGCATGCACGATGTGAGCTTTAAAGGTAAAATGTAGTGCTCGTGTCTCATCAAGAACACCTCGAAAACAGGTCCACAAATACTTGCTTTGTCCTTCAATAACTTTCAGCATCTCCTTTCATTTATGAGTATGAGATCATTGCTTTGACTTACAGAGAGAAAGAACACATTTGAGTGAATCCATGAAAGTCTAATGGAAACCATAAATATCTTTCAAAGTTAACGGGGAAAAAAGCATAATATATATTTTACAATTTTATAATTTATATTTTGTTCAATACTACAGTTAGTACGAGTACTCCTTATGAAATGTATTCTGAAATTGAAGGAAAGGAAGTGCCTTGCTCCAGAACAGGGCTGTTAACTCTGGTTTCAGCCAGGAAGCAGGGCAGGACACGGGAAAACCACTGTTTATGGGCTGAAACAGTGTCCTGGGTCAAAGGCAGGGGTGGGGACAGACCCTGGGAGCTGTGCAGGCAAAATCAAGCCAACTATTGCCTTCAGGGACTTGATATTTATGTTAATTTAGTTTGCAGATACAAAGAATAGTGCTCATTAAACCCTTATCTTTCCCTTGGTACTTTTAGTATAGTTTGTTAATGATGTAAGCCTGACATTTTTAATAAGCAGCTTTGATGGCATTCATTCTAAGTTTGAAATAATATTATATTCACAGGTACTTCATGGAGACCAAAATGCAAGTTTGCATATTTCTTCAAAGATATAAATAGTTTTCTTTAAGTCATATTATTTGACTTATAATAAATCACATAAAATACATGAATTAATGCCATAATTTAATTATCAGTTTGCAAATATTAAATTTTGAGCAGAATATATTATCAGGGTACTTGAAGTGGATTTACATTGATGTCATCTGTAATATTTAGCACAAATTAGTAATTGTTTTGAATGTACTAGAGTGTATCAGTTTTTATTCATGAGGCTGTTTGCACATGTGCTTTTCCAACAGGGAAACCAACTAAAAGCATAGTGCACATGCCACTTCCAAAGTTCCAAACTTTTGTTATCAAAGATCTTCTGTTCATCTGTCTGAGTTAATAAAAGTCAAGAAGGAGTCTGAGCTGTTGATTTGTTTCTTGCTTCCTCAAAGCTGGTTGACGGGAGAAGTGATGGATTTATCCATGCAGAGACACAGGCGTGGGGCTATTATTGTACTATATCATGGTAAAATGCTCTATGTGCCACTACACTATGAAATGATTGCGGCTTCTTCACCTGTGGCAAAGGTTTTGACATACCCAAGACTTTAAAAACTTAGATAAGAAGAGAGGAAATGTGTATGAGCACAAAGAGTAAAAATTCTCCACCACCCTTAACACTGCACTAACACAACAAACCCAAGTATTAACAGACCACAGAACACTATAAAGCTCTTTTGGCAAGGAAGGTTACCTTGTTTCTATAATCTGAAGATTTGTAATGAGTAATATGAATGCAGAATGGATTTGAATTGAAAGAAGAAATTCTTTTTTGGCACTTAAAATTATTAAATTATCATAAAAATTGGGATTTATATTTTAGGTCTCATCTCAGAGACTTTGCCTTCAGGACTGTAATGTCACTCACATCATGTGGGTTTTCCTGAGCACTAGTACAATGGAAAAAATTGTCATAACCACACAATTTACTGCAACATCTGGTATTTCTCTGGAAGTATTTTATATGCATGTGACTTGACCTCCTATTTTCAACGTTTCAGAAGGCCTATCATTATATTGCTAGTCAAAATATAATGATTCACTTTCATTTACTGCATTCTACAGGAATTTTATAACCCTGAAATAAAATTTAATTTAATTTATATAGAGCTAATCGTGGAAACTATTAGTAACTTCATAGATGAATGATTTGGAAGATTTATATTTTATCCAAGCAAATGGATTTATTTGAGAAACTGTTGATAGAATTCTCTTCACGCCTACTTTGGTTTACATAGAATGCAGAATATTTAAAATGAAGTTATGGAAATTTAATTAATATTTTACTAGAAGAGTTTTTGAAACACCACCAAATAATATAATATATTCCTATTTTATCCCTTCTGTATCATAGTGTGCATGTGTATTGTGGTTTTTAAAGTCTCTTTAGAGCTTTTATGCTTTTTCCTTCTGGGGAAATATTTGTGCACAATTAGTAGAATTCCAATTTTTGATAAACTGTTTAAGAATTCCCAAATATACTTTTTTCTGCATAATAAAGGAAAAATGAATGCTATCTAAACCCAGAAATATTTAAATGAGGTATTTGAAAATTTACATTTCATATAAAATCATGTGCTAACAAATTTTCTTGAAATTACTCATTTCAATAGAGAAGAAAAAGCTGAAAAAAGCAGATCTTTAAACATTGCAAACACTTAAAGTAAATAAAGGCTTTGATTCTCAATAGAATTTGAAAATTCCTAAAAATTTTCAATTTCTTTCTCTTAAAGAATGTTTGTCATGGTGTAATGCTTTTCTAAATATTTTTAAATATTAGTTTATCTTGCTATGTTACAATTCTGATTAGATTGTAGTTTCTAGTAGCTTCTCATTCATAATAAATTTTGCAGATGAAGCTCCACATAAATAATAATATTATGCTAATAGAATGTATAACATACAAATAAATACCAAGTGATTCAACAGTAAATGTATTGAAATTAATGTAATTACGTTAATGTAGAAGTTGTGTGAGATTATAACAAGTTATTTTTCTGGTTTGGTCTTGGTTCTTTCAGTCAGCAATATTGCATGAAGCTGTTTGTTTTGACTGTGTTTCATTCTGCCTCCAAACTGATGCAACTTTTAGAAAATGTGAGGTCTTTGTATCTCCCTTGATAAAAATTTCAATTATAATAAATTAAAATCATAACCATAATTGTTGTTGCAATAAAGGAAAGATGTAATTTAAGACAGAGATGAAAAAGGATAGTTTGCCTTGGTTGTTTTAAAAGGGCGCCTTCTAAAATACTTAGTATAATTATAAAACCAATAAAAATATGTACTTTATTATTTTATTTAAAAAAATTAACACATAAAAAAGGCTTTCACTAAACTTATAATTAATTTAATGGGTTTTTAATACAATGAAATAAGCTAATATTCTGACTTTTTGCCAATAATATTCAATTTTGAGATTCTATGTAAATTAGAAAATCTATTCAGTCACAGATGTAACTGTTCCTCTTGGTTAATAGCCTTAAACAGAAAGTGATTGCAGAGCTGGAACATGAACGACCCCCATGCCTGTTTCTTGAAATCTCCAGGGTGCAATACTCTCAAGCATTTATTTAACTAACAAGGTAAGGAGCGGTATGGAGGGATAGCAAATGACTCTTAACTTCTCAAAGCAACATTGAGATTATTTGACAGCGACAGCAGCAGTTCACAGTTGAGTGCAGTTTCCAAGCAATCTCTGAAGGCAACAGTGACTTCTAATAGAAGTTGTAAACAGAGCAGCATTTAACCTCAGTGTACCTTGTTTGGAAAAAGGAATCAAACCCTGGGGCTAATTGCCATGGGCAGTAGGATCCCAAAACCCAAGCACCACTGACAGATATTCTAACTATTCAAATATCTGCTCTCTCGGGAAGGTGCATTTAGTTAGATCAATTTAAGACATACTTGTCTTGTTATTTACAGTCTTTTACAAATAATTAACCCACAAGAGAGCAAAATAGTTTTTACCTAAGACAAGTTAAAGTCAGCAAAATATTGCAAAAGAATAAAACATTATTTTCATTACCACTAGAATCTGAAAAGATACCTTATATTAGTAGGAAAAAGAAATGGGAAAATAATTCACAAAATAAGGGTAAAATTACAAATAAGCCACATGGCCATGAGGAATTAGAGAAAACAAAGCTGTGAACCACTGTATGGAAAATTGTAAGAGTGGAAATAATACAATTCAGATCTGTTCATCTGTAGAGCTGTATTTTACCTGGAAAATTAGATGCTTAAGGATTCAGAAGTTCCTTTATCTTTTACATTTGAAGCTTGTGTAATGTGGATTAGAAAATGTTAAATAGATACTGTTTTCAAAAAATGTGTTTATTAGATATGACCACATGTAATTAATTTTTGCCCATTTAATTATTTGCAATAAAATACAAAGTCAACATTTTCACTCCAGTTTTGGCTACGTGTGTTCAAGGCCAGCTCTGACACTGTGCAGCCAGAAAATCTTGGAGCAGACTTTTTTATGAAGTCTCTTATACTGCTGGGTAAACGCTTCATGAGGGAAAGCACAAGTAAGTTCAAGTAACTGAGCAGTTTAATTGAAATTCATGTAAATACCAATATATTCCCATTAGGAACTTGACTTGGAGACACATCCTGTGCCTCAAAAGGAACTGAAGGAATGTTTTTTCCGAACGTGAGATGAGTGCAGGATTCAATCTCAGTAAGGAGTATTTGCAAAGTGCTTGTAAAATGGCTTGGATGGAATCATCATATTTCCATACATTTTTGATTTATATATAGAATAAACATACTGTATTTCTAACTGGTTCTAATTTCTGCAGAAACATTTTACGAAGTGCATACATGTAACTATTTAAAGACACATCTTTTAATTTTCACGTAGTTTGGTGTATATCTTTCATTTCTGCCTTTTATGCATGTGAAGAATAAAAATTCTTTCATGTGTTGAACTTGATGAATGAGATTCTGAATATGACCGTTACTTCATGTGTCTGTCATTATTTCAGGGGCATTACTACAGAGGAGGAACAGCTTGGTGTTTACAACTAAAGAGCTGTATGTTCTTAATCAAAATGTTATTTTAAGCAGTTTTAAATTCTAATAATTTGAATAGATTAATTTCTTTTAATAGATATTATTTTTTCCTGTAAGAAGTAGCAGTAATAGTTATAATCTTAGTAGAGCAACAGGCAGCCTGTACATTCCTTTATTATTTTTCCTCTTTTTTGAGTAGAAGACAGCATTTCATACATGTTTAATAGTTCACAGAAATCCTGTGACTGAATATAAGAAACTTAGTACCATCATCTCCCAGCTAATTTGAAGAATTCAGCATTTAGGCGTTAAGAAAATGAGAAAAACTATATTGATTTTGTGTGGCTAAAAACTTACCCCATTGTCCTGTCTCCTGTGAAGAGCCTGGGCGGGTGCACACTGATGGATACTTGTATTAGAACAAGAACATGAAAAGAATATGTAATATTCTTTCCTTACATTCTCCCAGTCTCCAGCTATTTTGAACTATTTTCTGGTCCTCTTGAGGTTTGCGTGGTTTTAAAGTCCTTGACTCTCTCTGCCAATAATTCATCAAAGTGGCCTATGAAAAGACATAAGATTCTTGTGCCAAAAACAGTCCTTTAGCAGTGACTTCTGTAGGAATACTTCCTGTTGAAAAAACAAAGCCTTATTTATTTATTTATTTTTATTGTGAACATAGTATTTGGTGCTTTGTTTGAGCATTTGCTAGAATTCTTTGGCTCCACTTCAGCAAATGCTTAATTTCTTCCTCCATTCTCTTTTTAGGATTCAATTTTCTGTCACTAAAATGCAGGGACTTTACAGTCAAATGAGTAATAGTAGTATAGTAAATTGAGTAGATAAACGTCTGAGATGACCTTATACAACATAAAGAAAAGCTAAGTGGAACCTGAAATATATTCCCTCCAGTAAATGAGGGGACTTATTGAATCATTGAATCATTTACGTTGGAAAAGACCTAAATCAAGTCCAAATATTAACCCAGCACAGCAAAGTCCACCAGTAAACCATATGATCTTGAATGCTACATCTGTTAAACAACTCTAGGGATGGTGACTCCACCACTTCCCTGGGCAGCCTGTTTTAGTGTTTGACAACCCTTTCTGTGAAGAATTTTTTTTCCTTATATCCAATCTAAAACTCCCCTAGTGCAACTTGGAGCATGGTGACACTTTCTCAACACAAAATAACTTCACAAGCCAATAATAATTATTAGAAATGCTCTGTGACTAGAATAGTTTCATTTTTACCATCTTGAGCTAACATGACCCAGACAGGATCCGTGGTTTTGTTAATGTAAGTGCCACCTTGCCTTGAGCACACAGTGAGGCATAATGTCCTACTGGTCCCTCAGCTCAGAGCCCTGATGTTTAGTCACCAGGGTCAGACAGAAACCAGGATTTGGAGCTGGATTTCCAGTCTGAGCCACATTTCACTTATTGAGGGAAATACTGTGCACAGGAAAGACACCCATTCAGATGAATTTTATGGATTGTGATGCGTGTGATGGTGGTTGAGTGAGGCAGTTGCAAACCATCCCCAATTCAAACCTTTCCAGGTGTCCATGTGGCAATGTGGCTGGTCAAATGAGTGACTTTCCTCACTGACAAAGATTGCAGACATGGAGTTTCAAAGCTGATGTAACTATGCCTCATTAAGCCATGTTTATTATGTGCTGTACTCTGTATATTTTTTTTAATCCAAAGCAGTCACTGATTGCCACCTGCAGCCTGGACTAGGTCAGGGCCCTCAAAGTACTGACATGACCAAGTTAGAATTGGAGAGCTCAATGCTTGTTCTTAGCTTTCCACTCTCAAGTAGGTCTTTCTTTTGTGTTTTCTTCAAGAAATTTAGGTGGTTGGGGGTTTTTCCTATTTGTTTGCCTCCTGAATTTGAACTAACCAAAGGGAGGAAATGGTCTCTGTAATATGAAGACAAAATGATATCCTAGTGTTTCAGTGCTGATAAGAAAGTTTCATTATCATTGATAAGCACAAGCCACAGCAATAGGAGACTTTTACTGTGAAAAAAAAATACCAACTATTAGTGTCAGATCTGTGGCAGTCCCAGTGATTGGCTCAAAATAAAGCTATTCAAAGAAGCTGGTATCTAATAAATATGTAGAGAGGTTTTCATCCTTTTCTTCCTCAATGAATAAACGAATGAGCAGACAATAATATTTGCCTGTTGCCCTTGAGTTAAGCTGTAGAAATACAACTTAATTAAAACAGACTTTTGGCAGTAGGACTGATTTACATAAGGGTTAGATAGGTTAGAATGCCAGAAATAACAGCTGTTAAAGAAGAGAAAATGAGCTGGCTTATAAAGAAAATGTACTCCATTATAAAATATGCCAGTATTACAGGATGTCGGGGGAAAATTCAAGTTCTGGCCTATACACTGTGTGGAAAGAGTCTTTCCTAAATATGTAGGAGGTCTGTTCCATGAAAAAGCTAAATGAAATCTATGAAAGGAGAAATACTCCATTAAACAAGCACTGAGATTATTTTATTATCAGAAAATGATGGGAAAGTTAAAAGACAGACATATTTTAATTATTTTCACAACCAGCAGTTTTGGAAATCATGGTATTTTTTTTTTAGAAATACTTTATTTCTCTCTTTTTTCCTGTCAAGGGGGGATAAAGATATTTATTAAAATTATGATGAAAACTTTCTTTGTCAAAATAAGTGAACAATAATTGTCCTGGTGATATACCTTTGCTCCCCTGTGAGGAGAAGACAAAAATACAAATGTTTTAGAGACATCAAAACTTTCTTAGTAGCAGGGTGGCTACTATTGTCAAACAATCTCAAGGTGTTAACAATGTAGCTATTCACAAACTTTAAAAACAACTAACAAAAATTAAAATAATGTTTCTGAGCAATATTCCCTACTCATTCCATAACCCTATAAGGTATTTATGTTTACAAGGTATCTCACTGATGTGAATTTCTACTTGATACCACTCCCTCTGAAAGCTTCTTGGGTAACATATCTGCTTTATAAATGCCATCAGTACCCTTGCACCAAGAAGAGAATCAACAAAAATAGGAACTAAGTGATATTACTTAAATTCTGTCTCCAGGCATAAGTTTAATAGTGTATTTTCAAAGCTCTGCATAACTGGTATTACTCAAAGAAAGAAATGTGGCCTGTATCATGCTACTGTTCAATGCCTTTGAGCTGCTTATGGAGGAGATAAAAATCTTGTTAGTATCCAGTGATTGCTCTCTTAGTCTTAAATGTGCAGCTTCGGAAGAAGAAGAAAATCCTAAGATAAACAAGGAAGGAGCGTTTTAAAGATCAGTTTCTAAACTTGCGAGTCAGAACCCAAAGACTACTGGAGAGGTTCATGAATTCCTCTAGCTCCAATCCCACTTTTCCTAGACCAGGTTGTTCAGAGCTCCATCCAACCTGACCTTGAACACTTCCAGGGTTGGAGAGTTCACTTCTCTCAGCAACCTGTTCCAGTGCCTCACTGCCCTCACAGTAATTTCTTCCTATTATCTAATGTAAACCTACCCTCTTTTAGTTTAAAGCCATTGTCCTGTCACATGCCGTTGCCAAATGTTCCTCTCCAGCTCTCTTGTAGCCCCTTTAGGTACTTAAGGACTCTGTAAGGTCTCCATGGAGCCTTCTTTTCTCCAAGCTGGACAGCCCCAACTCTTGGTCTGTCTTCATAGGTGCTCCAGCCCACTGATCATCTTTGTGGCCTCTTCTGGATTTACTCCAGTAGATTCATAGTTTTCTTGTGTTGGGGGACCCAGACCTGGATGCATCACTCTAGGTGGGGTGTCACAAGAGCAGAGTGACCTCCCTTGACCTGCTGGTCATGCTCCTCTTGATGCAGTCCAGGACATGATTGGCCTTCTGGGCTGCAAACACACATTGCTGAGTCCTATTGAACTTTTCATGCAAAAACACACCCAACACCTTCTCGTCATGGCTGCTCCCAAGACATTCTCCACTTACAGGTGCAGCACTTTTTTCTTGGCCTCGTTGAAGTCCATGAGGTTCACACAGACTCACCTCTCAGGCCTGTCAAGGTCCCTCTGGATGCCATCCCTTCCTTCCCACGTGTAGACTGCACCACACAGCTCAGTGTCACTGGCAAACCTCCTGAGGGTGCACTCAACCCCACTGTCCATATCACCAACAAAGATGTGGTAAAATGCTGGTCCTAATACTGAACCCTGAGGAGCACCACTCATCACTGGTCTCCTCTTGGACATTCAATAGACTGTAGAGCAGAAGTGACAATAAAAGATTTACATCCTCCAGAAAATATATCCCAAACACAGAAAACTTTTCAAAGCTTCCCCCCCCCAAAAAAAAAAACAAACCTCAAACAACCCAAAACCAAACTAAACAAAAAAAATACAAATGCATAAATTTAAAGTGAGTAAAAAAAAGAAACAAAACAAAACAGTCATTAGACTGGAGCCAGACAGAGAGAAGTGTTATAATGACTGTTTATTTGGAAGCAAATTGGCCCTATAGTGAGAAAGAAGAATCCCAAATTGCAAAATATGCATGTGGTGGTACAATTGTAAATTGTAATACAGCCTTCAGAAGTGGTACCATGGCCCATTATTGTTATTATTTTTGAGAGGACACCTCAATACTATCAAGTTCTTAAAGCTTAAATCTCAAAGTCAATCTTGGTCTGGTTTACTAAAGTGGAACTTCTTCCTGTCGCAGAAGATTTTGATAAACTTGTACACATAACCTGGAAAAGACAATTAAAAAAGTTTATCTTAATATAATGATGAAAATCACAGAAGTGCTGTAAATCGGAAGCACAAATAATTGTTTCTATTCTTTTCATCTGGAGGGATTTCCAAGGCAACTTACCAGCCAGAGCTGAATGCTGTGCTGAAGTGGCTGAGTGATTCCCAAGTGAGTCTGGGAAAAGCAAGCTCTGATATATCTGCAATTGTTTACACTGATAAAGCCATAATAGAGACCTATGACATTGCTTCTAGAAGGCTCATTATATCACACACAAAAGACTGAACAGCTAAATTGCCAGAGTGATGTATATGGGTTGCACTAGACCAGGAAAAAAACAACTATAAATGTAATAAACCACCTCTTATAAAAGGAAGTATGATTAAGGATCACACTTAAATCCATTCCTTTTTAATAATTCTGATCATCACTAAAAGTCAGGGTTTGAATGAAGAAAATTCTTGATTTTCCTGACAGTGTTATATTGTGCTGCCAAGACAGTCTGGGGAGAATTATATAGCCAGAACTCAAATATGGAGGAGCACTGTCTCCTAATGATGCCATTTACATAAGAGTCATCTTGGAAGATAAACTTGCCCAGCCCAGTAAATGACCTAAGTTTCTCCTTGCCTTTCCATCTTCCCAGGTTCATGACTGTTTCTGGCCCTTCCTCCCTTAGCAACAATTTCTTCTTTAGCAGCTCATGGAAAGCAGAAATTAAAATGCAGTTGTTATGTCATGTACACAAATATTTTTTCCCCCCTGTCTAGATATGTAAGACTTGAGATGGTAAATAGATTGCTATTGTCTTCTGTCACTGAGGTGCTGGGCACATCTACTTATGATTCCCATAGAAACTGGACTTACAACCCCCTCAGTGCACTTGTTTGTTTAATATACTCTCTGATATCTCTGTATCAGTAGTGATTACTGCCCACACAAAAGATGTCTAATACACAAAGCAGCAAGATACTGTTTATGAAAATTTAATCAGAAAGTACTCAGAATTAATTAAATGGATATGAAATCAGGCAGCATATAGTAATCATGGAGATGTTGTCACTGCTACCCAGCAGAGATAGCAGTGATTGGCTATATGTAGCATAACACAGGAAATGCCAACAAGATACAGAATTACTACTAACATTAAAAAATTATCCAACCTGCAGACAACCTCAGTAAAATAAATTTTAACATATAGATGTAATTTTAAGAATTTTCTGTGCAGAAATGCATACATGTGATTACAAGTGAGTTGTGAGCTCAATACTGCATATTAGCACAAGGGACCTTCAGATGACAGGTGGCAGTGTAGTTTATCTCTCCATTTCCTGGTTATTTTCTATCTCTATGGTAAATGTTTTACAAGTATTCTCAATGGCCCCGATTGAATGATGAACACAATTTGTTTTAAAAAATAAATATCTTTCAAGCAACTATTCATAGTGACGTTGCAAGAACAGTTGCTATGGAGGTGTGGCATTTGTTTTACAGTTCCACCTTGAAGATGATGAAGGGTGAAGATGAAACATTACAGAGGAAAATCAAAGAAATGTGGGAATTGCAAAGGCTAATAAATAGCATACCAATGGCAGTCCACCTCTAATTGATCTTTTGATGGACATGTCTCCTCTGCATAATCAGTGCATCATCAATACTTTAAACCTCTTGTACTTTGTGTCTACCTCATGACTTACTGTCTGTGGCAGAAATAATTAATGGTAGAAAAAAAAGAGGTGGTACAATAGAGAGGAAAAGGCAGAGAAGCTGATTTAAAGACAAGCTGTGCTTTAGAAGCAGATATTTGGAAGTTTTAGTGAAAACTTAGGCTACGAAAAGAGTTGCAACATTCTGGTGTGGCTATGTACAAAAATACAAGAATCTCAGTGCAGTGATGTGGATTTGTACAACTTCTCGAGTGGCCTTTGTGGCTTCTGACAGAATGGAATTTAAACTGCTTCAGGAAGTGCCTCCAAAGTTTTAAATATTGTTTTCAGTTTCAACCAGCTATAAGTGAAAGGCAAAATTTCAGCACCACAGTTGGGTAACCAAAGCACTGATATCAGCAAGAGTAGAAAAAGGTTAGACAGAGATGTGAATGTCTTTTAAATGAGGAAAGTGAAGAGTTCTGAGGGGCAAAAAGCATGTGTAGCAATTTTTGTAAAATAATAGCTTAAAAAAAGTTCAGTCATGAATAGGCAACTTAAACATACACCTAATACTGGTCCAAACTCTAATATTTTGTCATTGTTGTTTAGGGGACTGAGGCTTGGAAATGTTTTCTTTTGATAATGACAGGGTTTTTTAGGTGTTATACATCCCTGTCTTTTTTTCCCCACTGCTTTTGTAAATAATATGAATACCAAGAAGCTGAGAAAACAGACATTTTGAAATACATTTTCCCAGTCATACCCTGTCTGAGAACTGCCACCTAACTTTAATATTCATGTAAAATATTGAGAGAAAAAACAAAGTAGAAAAGTTCTGCCTGTGTCTAAATATTGTTATCTTTAAAAGTTTTTCAGGTTATATTTTGTTTGCATCAAACTTAGATAAGGTTAGACATCCAATTTTGGAAGTGTGAATCTGCTGCATTAAAATATCTACTTTCATTAGAGTTCAAATCTTGAGATTCATTACCTGCATTTATTGTTTTTCCATACCATATATATTTTTTTGTTTGTCACATTTTAAAGAGAGGTTCATTGTGCTGAATAAATCTTCTCAACAGTCTTCACCTTTCACAGAGGTTTGGAAACATAGGGAAGCTTAGGAGACTGGTGAGACACTGCAAGATATATAACTTTACTTTACATTATTCTTCAGACCTTATCACCCCATATGACATTTTAAACAACACATAGCCAGGAAAAACAAACAAACAAACAAACAAACAAACACACACACAAAACAAAACAAAAAAACCCCAGAGACTGGATTACATTTTGAAGCTCACTTTCCTTTTATTTTTACTTTCTAAGAACAAAGTTTGAATGGTCATTAAGTTGTTATAAGAGTATACAAGTAAACACAATTACCTTTAAAAAAGAAAGACTTCAGCAAAACATTCACATTTAAAGGTGTAACAACAGTGTTTGTGTTGTCTGACTTGGTGTTTGATTCACTAACATAGTGATTTCTTTCATGTGAGGATACAAGCGACACATACTGAATATGCAATTAGAGAGACATATTGTGAATTATCCCTGAGGTTATATTCCCCCGATAATGGAAATTTCTTTCATTTACATTGATATATAAAACCAGAATGTCCATATTTCTTCATACTAAAAAGCTGCAAAACTCACAAAATTACAATTCTTTAGTTGTGAAAGATGCCACCAAGTGAAAGTTGGGGCTGTTGAACCTGGAGAGGAGAAGGCTCTGGGGAGACCTTATAGTACCTTCCAGTACCTGAAGGGGGTCCGCAAGGAAGCCAGAGAGGGAATTGTAGTGACAGGACCCAGAGGAATGGCTTCAAACTGAAAGAGAGTAGGTTTAGTTTAGATATTGAAAAAATTCCTTTCCTGTGAGGGTGGTGAGGCACAGGCACAGGTTGCCCAGAGAAATTGTGGCTGCCCCATTCCTGGAAGTGTTCAAGGCCAGGTTGGATGGTGCTCTGAGCAACTTGGTCTAGTAGAAGGTACCCATGTCCATGACAGGGAGTTTGACACTGGATAATATTTAAAGCCCTTTCCAACCTAAATCATTCTATGATTCTATGGAGCTCTTCTACATAACAGAATCACACTAATGTCACTGTGCAGTTTTACGCTTAAGTGGCCAGTCTTCGCGAACGAAGATCTGGGAAAGGTGTATTTTTTTTTACCTTTCAAGCCTGCGCAATGGATTTTTTAGGTGAGACACAGCCTGCGCTGAACTGAGCCCACCCTTT
>JAWWLV010000001.1:12961233-12971513 GCA_035041135.1 Platyrinchus mystaceus
TCCTGCTGGCCACACTGTTCCTGATCCAGGCCAGGATGCCATTGGCCTTCTTGGCCACCTGGGCACATTGCTGGCTCATGTTCAGCTTCCTGCAATCCAAACTCCCAGGTCCCTTTCCGCCTGGCTGCTCTCCAGCCACTCTGTCCCCATCCTGTAGCGCTGCAGGGGGTTGTTGTGGCCAAAGTGCAGGACCCGTTGGAATCAGCCCAGCTCTCCAGTCTGTCCAGGTCCCTCTGCAGAGCCCTCCTACCTTCCAACTGATCGACAATACCCCCCAACTACCCCCCCCAATTTGTCATCTGCAAATTTACTAATGGTGGACTCAATCCCCTCATCCAGATCATCAGTAAAATATTAAGCAGGACTGGGCCCAACACTGATCCCTGGTGACTGGCTGCCAACGGGATGCAGCACCATTCACCACCACTTTATTCTGTTACCATAAGAAAAGTGCCATTTACCACTGAAGCAAGGACAAGATTTGTGTTGCAGTCCTCAATATTGATATAGTAAGAGGAGTAATTTGGTTTATTTCTTAACGGTTTTCATTTCCATATACAATATTTAACAAAGTGCTGAACTATTTCTTGTCACCATCGGGCGGAGAGACGACACGGGATCAGAAGTCATGGACCAGGAACTCTTTATTACAGCTACTGTGGTTACACTTATATACATTTTGGTAATACACGTTAAAGTATAATTGGTTTCTCAGTCACATAAATAACCCATAATTGGACAGACATGTGCATGTCTTTTAGCGCAGCTGTACATACACCTGCGCATGTCTGTCAATAATGACTCAGCACAGAACCAGGAAATCCCACTCTGTGTTACAGTCCTTATTGTCCCAGATTGGCACCAGGCTATGCATGGACGTTCTGTTTTCTTCTTCGTAACATTCACACAGAGACCCCAGGTCCAGCTGGGGCGCCGCTACAATTACTGATTCCAAGTAATTTACTTTCTTATAGTAAAATAGCCCAAAAATAAAGCAGTCTAACCTCAAGTTCCTTAATTTAGGCAATGGTTTTTAAAGTTACTTTGAAGGTGCACTAACAAACGATTTGTTACTTGGGAAGAATGCTTCAAACAATGTCTCTTTACTAGCTAGTATCTGAAAGAAATCTGAATTTCAGTTCATAGATCTTGTTTAATTCGATTAATCTTATCAAGTTTTGTTTTAGTGTCTGTGATTCATGTGTAGCCATACTCAGTAATCAAATTTATTTCAGTCCCATCATTATTTTTTTCTTTAGGGTAAGGAAAAAAATTCTTAGTAAATGAATCCTCATCCTGGTTTAAATGTAGAGCATAAGCTCTTTTGCTAGAGTATTTGACTTCAACAACAAATACTGTTTATATTAAATAACAGTATATGAATATTTTTATACATTTTAATATTTTATCTCCATAGACTTCAGGTACTGTTAAAGTAGCAAAAGCAAGGGAGAAATACTTAAAACAGGAGCTCAGTAAGACCTATTTTTCAGAACCTGTTTGTATTCAGCATCCCTCTGTAAGCAGAATTATCCTCAAAATATTCCTGAGCTAAGGAATCACATTATTAGTAATTTACCGGCCAAAGCTGATTATTCAGCAGGTGAGAACTTACAGGCATTTTTTGTGTGACAACAGATGCTTAGTAACTGACACTTTTCCTCATTCTCTCTTTTGTCAAAAAGTGCCTTTGTTTTGGCTTAGATCAGCAGTGCTACTAATGTTTTGTTATCTCTCTGGGATCCTCGGTCTCCACGTTACAGAAAAGTGATTTTGTTTTGTTTCTTTTAGACATTCACATATTTCTCCCGTTCAAAAGTTCTGTATATAAAAGTGTTACTGGATTTAAATTATCTTCTCAGAAGATTTACTGAATTATGTACAATTATTTTAAAGACACAGACTATGAGTGATGTGTTGCCAACATACATTCAAAATCTTTTAGGCCTACAGACACAAGGTGGTAGTATCAGCCTTTAGTAATAATTGGTTGGGGTGGTATTAGTTTTAGTTAATAGCCTTTGTTCCCTCTCCTTTCTAAACAAGGGCTAGAGAAAATCCTCATCACTAGATTTTGGTCCTGCTAACATTTAGTGTATATCTCAAACTACTGATGCATCAACCAAGTAGCAAACTGGTAAATTACAGAAATGCAAATAAAAGCAAAGCGAGGATCTTCACCTGTCCCAGCAAGCTAGAGAAATTGTATATTTTTCTGGTTAGTCACATTTCTTCATAGATTCTTAGACTATTGAAAAGAACAATGAAAAAAAAAGAAAAAGAAAAGAGGTCACGGCAGAGTTTCAGAGAAATAGATTGCTTTAAAAATACTATGCTTACCATGAAATATGAATCCTATATTTCTTGCATTCTGACAAATGATCAATTCATGGATAATTTGTTAGGAACCTGCAGGCATTTTACTCTATAGCAAACACAAAGAACAGGGATTCTGACTGCTAGATATTGTTAACCCCTTCTTTTTGCTGACCACTTTCTTAAGAAAAAAACCCCAAAAACCAAAAAAACAAACCAACACTTTTTATGCATACAATAAGAAAAATATTAAGTAAGAATCTACTACTCAGCATTTGTCTTTACTTTCAAGAAGCATATTAGCATGCTTTTAAAAGAATTCTCCAATACTTTGGGCCTCTATTTCTTAGTAAGATTTCAGGCAGGCTTGACACTTCTTGTTCTGGGGTATTGTCTGCAGTATGGTATCATATTCATACAGTAACATCAAATTGTGGCAGCTCATCACAATGATCACTTAATACTCTGGTACTACCTCCAAGAAACTCCAGAACTGCAGAATGTTGGTTTTTTTCACAGTTTGCTGTGGTGGCTGCTCGTTCATCTCCAGTTCCCTCAACTCCAATATACCTTGTGTTATTACAGAAAGTTCAGTTCATTCCTTTTGAGTTGACACCTGTAGAAGAGGAAATGGTCATGTCTGTGTTACAATAGTAGGATGGTGAAATGGTCAGCTCCATCAGATTGCTTAGGACTATGTGAAGTCAGGTTTTGGACATCGACAAGGAGTGGAGATTCCACAACCTCCTTGGGCAGAACTTGTTCCAGAGTTTGACCGTTTTCTCTGGAAAAAAAAAAATCTTCCTTAATTTTAAATATTTCCTGTTTCTTCAGTTTGTAGTCATTGCTTCTTGCCCTGTCACTGATCACCACTGAGAAGAATCTGTCTCCCTTTTCTTTATTCCTGCCGTCATCTATTTATAGACATGGTTAAAATTCCAGAAAGCCTTTTCTGGTTCATGCTGAACAGTTCCAGCTCTTCCAGCCTCTCTTCACAAGACAGACAGACCAAACCCTCCACTGAACTTGCTGCCGTGCACATCGCTGTCTGTCTTTTACCAGGGAGCCCAGCACTGGACTCAGCATCCAGATGTGTTTCTTCAGGGCTAAGCAGAGGAGAGGGATCACCTTCCTTAACCTGCTGGCAGGTTCTACCTAACATAGTCCAAGATGCTCTTGGCTCTTTGCCAGAAGGGAGATGTTTGGAGTGATGCCGTTTGTCTTCCCGAGTCGCCATTACACATGATGGGGCCCTGCTCTGCTGGGGATGGCTGAACACCTGCCTGCCCTTGGCAAGCAGTGAATGAATTCCTTGTTTTGCTTGGCTTGCACCCATGGACTTTGCTTTTCCTATTAAACTGTATTTGTCTCAACCCTCCATGAGTTTTCTAGCTTCTACGCTTCCAATTTTCTCCCCAGTCCCACTGATGAGGGCAGTGAGCAAGCAGCTCTGTGGGACTCAGCTGCTGGCTGGGGTTAAACCATGACCCAAGGCTACAAATCAGAAGTACCAGGTTTTCCCAAATGAATGCCAATAAAACCCTGTTATGAGTCTTAAGGATGGATCATCTGTGATTGAGCAATAGCCAGAGAATGGCTGAATAAGAATAGCTCCTAGAAAATCATCCCATCAGTTTGATGATGGAATTTTAATTAAGAAGCCCAAGTGTTTTCTGTAGGACTTTGTTTGAACTATGTATAACTTGTATGACCTGATTCAATTAGATGAGAATTAGGAAAAAATCTTATTTATCTCTAGGATAATTTTAGTTTGATTAGAGATGAATTATGAGTATTAGAATGGTAAATATTATCAAATCTAGGCTCTCCACTGATACACGGTCTGAAGAAGGACTTGAATTTGAGTATTATAATATTTCAGTGGTTTTGGTGAAAGCTCAATTCTTAAGCAGGGAATTTCTGCAGTCAGAGGGGTTTTTTGCGTTCCCACCATGTAGGCCAAAACTAGATTTTAAGATGCTTTCAGAATAAAACTGAATTTCTGATCAGTGTGAAGCACAGTGAGAGCTAGAAGTCCTAGAAAGCTGTGGAGATGTGGAGATCTAGGTCTGAATTCAGGCTTCTTGAGATCCAGATCCAAGCCTTTTGATTCAAAACATTTCTGAGCAAAGCGAAGCTACAACAGCTTTAGCTTGCAGTACTAATAGTGTGAGATGAAAGAAATGCTAAGATTGTAGATAGGCATTATTTCTCACTATTCAGACTTAAACGGATCAATACTTTGTTCTTAAATTATATTTTCACTATAAGACAGAGACTGTCACTTTGCATCAGTTACATTAATACTAAGTGCTCCCAAATTTCAGAATGAAATAATTGTGTTAAGACAATGTGTGACTGAAAATACTTACAGTTATATTGATTTACACTGTAGCATTGAGAATGGAATTTGCAGGGTTGGCAGGTTTGTAAAATAGAACCTTTTAATAAATCTAGAAATATTAGTTATACTATAAAGTTAAGCATTTAACTATTCCATACAGCATTTATCTATTAAAGAAACAGAAGCACTTAATGGTTTAAAAATGTTCTGATTTCATCAAGATATATTTCTCTACACACGGGAATATATTTCGAGGATAAAATTAGAAACAGTTAAATGATTTACTTTAAAATCTGGAGCAACCATTTCAAATGTGAGAAGAAAAATTAAATGGTGAATCCTGGAATATGTATGCCTCTGTGAGTAGATTGGATGTGGGCATAGTAGAGTGGGACCACATCTGGATTGCACTTTCCAGTACCAATCATTAATTCCTCATATAAGAGAAATGCCTTTGAAACACAAAATTTGACGTAGAGAAGGTCTTTTTTCTTTACCTTCTCTTCCTTTCCTATAAGATGGTCTGAAAAGGCATAAGATCCAGGGTTTCAGGGTTTTTGTCAGTTAAGCTTTTGTTTTATTTTACATTAAAATTTACTATAGATCTCAGAGTACGGTTGCTCCACTACTGTTTCATTATTTAGCCATCCCACACTGTAAGTAGCATAAATCTAGGATTAAGACTTTCCAGTACTGACATTTCAGCTGTTTAGGGAGATAATAAATCTCCAGTCTCAGATTTATAGAAATCTATATTTATACACCTTTTGTATCATTGCATTATCTAAATTTATTATGCTCCCTCATAAAAAATAATTGTGCAGTGTAGTTCTTGTTTCTCATATATGCTATTTAGTCTTTAGCTTCACATATACCCATAGCTTTACATATAACATCCTTTGTGCTGTCCTCAAAAGGGAGATTTGCTTATGGAAGGTCTTCTCATGATAATCCCAGGGGCCTGGCCGGATGGTTTCAAATTCAATACAGAGAGAAAGAGTTCTAAGACTAAAATTCAGAGATCAGAGAAGTAAATATATGAATTGTAAATTAACTGTACAGCTATTCAGTGCCACTGTTACGATTTTAAGTACAAAAAAGCAATATTTCTTTGTTCAAAGTAGATAACACCAAACTAGATATCATACCATTTTTAAAGAGGAATAGTCAAAGTGTTTTTATTTTGCTATGTGCTGTAACTTTGTCTCTTGATTTTCCAGCTCATATATTTTAAGCAAGGGAAATGGTAGAATATTTTTAATTCCTAAACTACATGTACAATGGACAGATTATTTCTCTTTCACTGTTAAGGTAAGAAAAGCTACTAACCTTAGTAAATAGAGATTAGGTCTTTTAAAGAGAAAAAAATCTTGACTATTTGCAACTTTTCCAAAACTCCAAGCTATTCTTCCCTATGAACAGTGTTAAGCACTGGAAATATAGCATGAGGTTAACTTCTCTTATTGTTTCATTCAGAGACAAAATCTGTGTTCCTTCTTTATTATAAGTGTAGTTAGATGAAAATGTAAATGGAGGAATATTTCTACATCTGACTTGTTGTTTTCTCTTTGTTTCATAAAATCATAGAATAGTATGAGTTGGAAGGGACCTTAAAGGCCATCTAGTTCCACTCTGCTTGCCATGGGCAGGGACACCTTCCACTAGACCTGATTGCTCAGAGCTCCATCCATCCTGTACTTGAACACTTCCAGAGGTGGGGCATCCACAGTTTCTCTGTGAAACCTGGGCCAGCGTCTCACAACCCTCACAGTAAAGAACTTCTTCCTAATATCCAATCTAAACCTGCTCCCAGTTTGAAGCCATTCCCCCATGTCCTGTCACACAGACCCTTGTAATAGCCTCTCTCCATATTCCTTATAGTCTCCCTTCAGGCACTGGAAGGTCACAATTAGGTTGCCCCAAAGCCTTCTCTTTTCCAGACTGAACAATCCCAATTCTCTCAGCCTTTCCTCATGGGAGAGGTATTCCAAACCTCTAAGCAGCTTGGTGATCTCCTCTGCAGCCACCAACAGGTCCATGTCCTTGCTGTGCTGGGACCCCAGAGCTGGAGGCAGCACTGCAGGTGGGGTCTCACCAGAGCAGAGTAGAGGGGCAGAATCCCCTCCCTCACCTGCTGCACATACTGGTTTGGATGCAGCCCAGGAAACCCATGGAAGGTTTCTGAGCTGCCAGAGAAGATTGCCAGCTTTAAAATACTTCTAATACTTATAAAAAATACTTAGCAATTTAAATTATATTAGGTGTATAAACAGTTATACAGCTGGAGTTTTCTTGAGAACAGGTGAGTTGTTTTATACAAATGCCATTCATAATCCTGATTGCTAATAATGACAAGTCATAGAAGAGTATGTCCCTGCAATGGGTAAGAAAGAATGGGAAATTAATTGTGCATTCCCTCATTTGCTGTCTTATAACATTGGAGCAGTCTAAACATATTGGAAAATTACAGGAAAAACTGTAGTTTTAGGTGACTTTTCATTTGATGTTTTCTATTAGTCTCCACTGTCTTACACCTGAGGAAAAACTCAGATCTTCTGCACGAGGAGAGTGATTTTAACTGCTTGGTATTACTCTGCCTGCCATGTGTGAACAGGAGGTAAATATGATCCATTATGCTTATGTACAGTGGGATTATTTCACACACAGACCAATATTGTACAATTTAACAATCTAGTCTTAGTATGAAAACTAGTAATTTTTTACAGAAATGCAACAGTATCTATTGTGCTGTCAAGCAGTACTTGAAGTATTAGAAAGGTAAATGTGCAGACCTTGAAATAGAGCAGAACAGAAAAAATAGATGGCATGAACTCTACTGGCAAAGTGAGACTTGAATGGAGGGCTCCACAACACCTGTGACCATCTAAGACACATTCCTGTGTATCTTTTATAACAGCAGACTAGAGAAATTTTTACATGTATTTATTTCCCTATAGAGATGGCCTAAATGCAAGTCCTCTGTCCAACAATTGTCAGAACAGCAGTCTTCATTGCATGATCTTTTTTATCCAAATGACAAATTTTGAGTTCTAAAAAAAATAACCTGCATCCCTGTCAGCTCTACTTAACCTCCATTAGAGACTTCAATTTGACTGTCAGTCTTTTTTGAAGCCTAAAAGCTGTTACTTGATTGTCATAAACTGGAATGGCTGATGGTCATAGCTACTGCAGTGCATAAAGGCTCGAGGTGAGAGGTAAGGAGAATTAAAAAAATCACGTTTCTTGCTTTGTGTGTGCTGCATCAAACACTGTAGTGAAGAAGTCTGAGCTTTTGCATATCAAGTTGTCATACTGTCAATTTTCATATGTATGCCTTCAAAACATTTAATAAAAAGAGGATGATTCCAAAAAAGTCAGTGACAGTTCTTCAAAACATGAGGTATTATATTATTGACAATATGTAATTATAATTCCCTTCTATTTTTTAGAGTAAAGTGTTTAAATTATCTAGTGTTTCTGAAGGAAAAGAATGTAATGAAAAATATATAGTAACTTGCTGAAAAGTGCTGAAAAGTGCTACAACAATAAAGAATTTAAATTATTTCAGTGAACTCAGGCGAACTGGTTCTAATTACATGCATTCAGTTTGAAATTCAAATGTGGAAAACCACAGGAAATCAGGAGTATATTTTGAAATGTATTTGTTACATTAAAGGAGAGAGAATAAAATTATCTCTGAGGTAAATGACTACTAAAATATTAACCAGAGTGATAAGTATAAAACTGTCAGGCAAAGAAACTCTCCCCTCTGCCCCTATTCCCCTTGAAACCTTTTGTTTTAAAAGGCATTAAATTAGAAATTATGTGAATTAAAGAAACAATTCTAAATGTTTTAAATTTAGTTTATTGTGGTGCTAAGATAAAGGTACAAGGAATGAAAAAGAAAATTTTACTTGAATGCATGATTTTAGGAATATAATGGCAAAACTTTCAGAAATTGCACCGAAATATGATGAGAAAACACTCAGCCTTCCTCTTTGCGTACAAAGAAGAAATTTCTTGTTTAATTTCTCCCTTTTTTATCAAAAACAGTGTGGCCAGCAGGACCAGGGCAGTGATTGTACCCCTGTACTCAGCACTGGTGAGGCTGCACCTCAAATCCTGTGTCCAGTTCTGGGCCACTCACGACAAGAAAGACATTGAGGGGCTGGAGAGTGTCCAGAGAAGGATAATGGAGCTGGGAAGGGTCTGGAGCACAAGTCTGATGAGGAGCAGCTGAGAGAGCTGGGGGTGTTTAGCCTGGAGAAAAGGAGGCTCAGGAAGGACTTGGTTGCTCTCTGCAACCACCTGAAAGGAGGGTGTAGTGAGATGGGTGTTGATCTCTTCTCCCAAGGAACAAATAGGTGGGACAAGGTAAGACAAGAGGAAAGGGCCTCAAGCTGCACCAGGGGAGGTTTAGACTGGATATAAGGAATAATTTATTCAACCAATTGGTTCTCAAGCTTCAGCACAGGTTGCCAAGGGAAGAGGTTGAGTCAACATCCCTGGAGGGATTTCAAAGATGTGTAGATGTGGAACATGGTTTAGTTGTGGGCTTGGCAGAGTTGGTTTAACAATTGGACTCAATGATCTTAAAGGGTTTTTCCAACCAAAACTATTCTATATTTCTTTAATTATAAAGAGAAATCTTTTTTGCTCTTTGGGGGACTGAATATCCTGCCTTCATCTCTTCATCCAGAAGAGAAGAGGAACATTACACTTATTTTATTTTTCAGGTGGAATGTTCCAGCTCTCACTTTCTCAAAAGCAAATGAGGTGCAAAGTTGGACCCTGTCATATAGCTCAGTCTTTTTCCATTATGCCAAGCATCCTGGTTTAATCAGTTTCCCATCTATCTTGAAACAAGGAAGCTGAAATCACAGTTATTCCTCTTGTGTACACTCTTGCTCTCTTTTATATGTGGCATACACACATATACACATGGTTTTCTTGCAGTGCTGTAGAAAAACGTGGTGCTCTGAAACATTCTAAATTCAATTATATTCTTTCTTATAAGTTTTCCATATCATGCATCACAACAAAGTGAGGTTCATCACTGTGTATAATAAGGGCTATGGCAGTACTTATTCACAGAACGGATTCCCCACAATATTTTACTTTCAAAGTAGACTGTGGGACCAAATGCTAAGAGAGAAATCAGGACTGTCAGTGGCCAGAACTCTTTTAAAACAACCAGTTTCTCAGGGGTTTCTTAATTTTGAGATCTTTCTAATACTGGAAAAAGAGATAGAAGAAGGAAAATTTTAATCCTGTTTTGACATTATTCTAGTCTCAAGTAGCCATGAAAACAAATGTTTGTATTCCAGTATGGGACTAAAGCAAATTTGGTACATCAAAACTCCTTTACCCAGATATAGTTGTGATCCAGTGCCTCAGGAACAGATTTAAAAAAAAAAAAAAAAAAAAAAAAAAGGCAACGTCTCATTTTGTTTTTAAAGTACATCTTATTTGGAAACAAATAAATAAATTGTGATGGCCATTTCAGGTTTAAGAACAAGAACAAGTAAACCAGTCTAAGTAAAATCTAAACTAACAGCTCAGCTCCGTGCTCTCATTTCAGACGTTGTTGCTTTCTTTTGCTATTATTTACATTCACTGC
>JAWWLV010000001.1:12992165-13004469 GCA_035041135.1 Platyrinchus mystaceus
TGTAGAATTGTATATATTTCTAATTGTATATAATTGTATATAAGTAAATATATTTATATATATATATATTGCTTCGGTAGTCTCTCGTTTCGGTTCTCTTGGTTTTTTTTTTTTACTTTTCCCCCTCTTCTCCCTTGGTTCGAGGTGGGGGGGGACTTCTGGTGGTAGGGTTTGGGGACTTGGGAGGGAGCCAGCTCCAAACCATATCAAACATCTAAATGAATATCAGAACTAGTTTTGCTGATGTAAGAACATTGTGAAAGGCTTGTTGCAGAAAATGCTACAAGAGAATAATTTCATTGTGAGCAAGGACAACTAAGAGAAACAAATATAGTTGGCAAAGGATGTATTTCTCTTGAGGAGATTAAATGCATGCAAAAGAGAAACAATAAAAAAAATGTAAACAAAAAATGAAAATATAAGAAGACAATGACAGAAAAACTGTTTAAAAACCCCATATTACTTATTTCTGTAAGTTTAATCATGGAATCTATAAAAGCAAACCATGAGGAGTTTTGATCAGTGTCAATAAAGCTTCTTCTGAAGTTTTCTAGCACAGCTAAAGTGGAACTAACTAAACGAACAGACAGGTCTTTTTTAATGAAGCAATCATGGATGATGTAAAAGTTATCTGGAGGTAGGAAACAGAAAAAAATTGCACTGTAAAATTTATTTATACATTTGTAGACTGATAGGTAATTGATAGTAACACAAATTAGATTAAATGATAAGATTTGTTAAATAAAAGCATCACGCTTATCGGGGTAAAAATTATGCTGAATTACAAGACAGTTTAATGGTTTCATTATCTTCTAATAAATAGAGATAATAAGAACCTAACTTTTCTCACCTTGTGCAGAGTAACATTTTAGGCAATGTATTCAGGAGAGAAAAAAAAATAATAATAATAATTTACCTCAATGTCTGACATGTTCATCTTGTCTTGTTTCGCTGAGTGGGAAGGAAGAGGGCAAAAGGAAAGGTGTTTTAAGGGCAGTAATTTACATCCTTAGGTAACTAAAACAAGGCAGGTTAATGATCTTTGCAAGTGGATGCTCTGTAACTGACTGAGGTGTTCACTGTGTCTTCTCTTAACACACAAAATCAGCAGTGAGATCAACAGTGACTCTGTTGCTTTAAAGTTCTGGTGAAGACAGATTTCATTGTCCTGAGTGTAAAAGCTGCCATGGATGAGGTTAAACTCATCCCACGGATATCAAAGCTGGTTGTCTCAAATGTGAACTAGGGACAAATACAAGGCAGCTGATTGGAGGAATTTCTTGCTAATGTTTAGGAGCTGCTCTACCATAAGCCTGAAATAAGCAGTTCAGAAATGAGAGTAAACAAAAGTTGTATCTTTGTGGATACAAGAAAGTAACTGCAATATTTATTTCAGCTTCTCTCTTTTTTTCAGGTACATCTTATTCTTTGAAAAAAACCTAAATGTCCTGAAAGATACTCTTTGAGATTAAAAAGAAAGAATTATGGTAAACATCAGAAGAAATGAGAACTGGAACAGAAACAAGAATGTGCAACTATTGTTTTTTTTTAAAAAATGAAAGCATATTGTTCCTCTTATATGACATATGAGTTCATACGGTACAGAAAATGTAGGAGGTGTTGCATTGAGTCCAAGAGTGAGTCAGGATGTGCTCCAGCAGATTTTCCAAAAATAATACAATCGGTAGCTTCTGCACAATACTCAGAAGAAAAAAACAAAAATAGAAAAATAAACAGTCTGATGAATCACCCTTGCCAAATACATGGAAAATATCTCAACAGACAACAGAAGGGTGCAAAGGAGGCAGCATCAGAATGAAAGTATTCACATCCCTCAGAGCTTCATTTCACTCTTTCCCCAAATGCGTGTTAGGTGTCAATTAAATAACCTGGATCTTCTGTACTATACTTTGCATGTGTCTGTGAGTGTATGTATAAGCAAATAAAGCAAGTTTCTAAAACTTCAAGTTGTTCTATCTTTCCAACTAAGTACCAAATACAATTGGTTAGAGGGATTCTTTTCTTGGTTTTGTTCTGCTAATGTGCTAATTTCACTATGACAAAAGAGGTGGCAACTGAGCAACATGAGAAGCTGGAGGGTGAAGGAGACAAAAATACTAATTTTCTGGAAAATCACTGCTGCTATTGATTCTTTTCCTTGCCCTCCAGTCACCTGTTTGCTCCATCTCCTTTTACGTAGGTGTGGAACTTGGGTGTGCCAATTGACAAGTTTTTTCCAGCATTTGTGGAATCAGGGATTAATGACTGCAATGCCTGTGGGACAGCTGGCGAGCTTGTTAAAGAGCTATCTGTATTCAACTCCCAGAAAACAGGAAGTCACTGAAAATTAAATTAAATTCATCTGCAAAGATGCCTCTCATTTTGAAAGGAAACTATTCACACACTGAAAGTTAGGAGATGCATTTTTTGTGGTGCCAGTGAACTTCTACTAT
This sequence comes from Platyrinchus mystaceus, assembly GCA_035041135.1. Taxonomy (NCBI): domain Eukaryota; kingdom Metazoa; phylum Chordata; class Aves; order Passeriformes; family Tyrannidae; genus Platyrinchus; species Platyrinchus mystaceus. The sequence goes on from JAWWLV010000001.1 coordinate 12,994,619, forward strand.
TCAAAAAGCACATTAGAAGAAATGTAATCCTCTTTGGCAAAAATTGGGTTTTATGTAGTGAAAGTCAAATTATATTAAGAGCATTCAGACACCATTGAAGTTATCCCTTTATTTGAACAATGTGATAATGCCTGTATGTTTTTATCTGCACAGTCAGAAATGATAGAGTTTAAACTCCAGCAAAGAACGAAATAATGCACCCTAAGGTTTAGAAAAAATCAGTCTATTGAAATAAAAAAGGATAATTCTTACTTATTTGATTGTTTATTTAATACCAGACACTTTGTGTCTGAAACATAACACATTAAGGAAATTTGATCTTAATAAAAATGTCTACATGAAAGCAGTCAAATGAGAGAATCTTAATGCAGTTTCAGAGCCATTTAGAAATTTTTGCCCTATGTAGTCTTGAAGTTAGAATCCCTTACACTTCTTTTATGTACTAATACTTACTTTTCTAAAAAAAAAAAAAAAAAAGACTAGATGTATGAATAGGGTCTGTGATAACGTGGAAGTAATAAAGTGTCTGACAGTTAACTAAAACCTATTAGCTTTTTTAATAGATGGACTTGAGCTTCTATTTTTGTGTTCTTCTGCTGTAGATCCTGTATTAGTAGGAATTCTCAGTGATGAAAGTTTGGTTATGAGGTTAGGACTGCATAAGAAAAATAAAGACCTGTTCTCTCTGTATATTTGAATGAGGTTCTGTATAGCACACTAATTGCTTGTACAGAGCAACTATTTTAGATGGTTCTTTGCATCTGTCCTCTATGAACATGTAGAAATGCTGGCCCCAGCTTTCTTAGATTGCATACAGAAAAGGTGAATATATTATTAACTATTCCCTTGCACTGACATCAGATGATAGCTTGATTATTGTCACTTTAAGTCATTTTCCATAACTAATTAATAACCATGTGAAATTTTTTTTCTCCAGATGGTCTTGCCTTTTACTTGTGTGTCTCATACAGACAAAATGGAGAAAAGAGGCCAGTTTTTACTGTCCAAATTCCTGGTTTTGTAGATCTGTGTACTTTAGGTTTTACCTGTTAACAGCTCCTAAAAATATGAAAAGATAACATCCTAAGTACTGGCCTAGAAAATGTTTGTTGTCAGACATAATGGTTTCTTAAGTGTGATAGAAGAAAAGAGGAGATGTAAATTCATTTGTCAATAATGTTATTAATTTTTAAGAGAGAAAACTGTAGAGTATATTAAGGTAACGATGTATTAAATTAATTATATTTCCTAATATATCAGTTAATGATATGTGAAATTTTACATTATCTTATATACCTTTCATCTGTCACTCATCTTTACTCTAAATTTCTCAAGGTCTTATTGGAAAATTGTGGATAAAATTATCTCCCTATCACAAGAAGTGAATAGAATTTTTCCCTTGGTAGAAGCTGTAGGTTAATTAATAGGCTAATAAAGGGAAATTGTACTTACTAAAAATAACAAGGGAATATCTTTATATTGACAAGACATTGAACATCATTCTTTATTAATTTTTGTCACCATCACATCACAAAAGAATTTTCTTTTAGCTACAAATACACAAAAGCCTGAAAAAGGCTGGAAAAGAGCTAAATAAGTGTAATATTTTTGAAAACATGTTAAAACAAAATGTAAAATTTTAACTCAATTTGTGTTATGTATAGAAGCAATAAAATGGACTCGAGGCTGCCAGGATGGATGTGTTGGCTTGACAGCTCTTAGGAGAAAGTTTTCTGCTGGCTCAAATTACTCTTCACCTCTGGAATAGCAGAGATTATTTCTCTCAAATCTTAGTAAATCCACCAAGAGCTAACAAATTCAGTGTAGGTTCACTTTGAAGCTAATTTTCTACCTTCTGAAGCATGACTTTTTCACTGAAACATTAACGGGCGAAGAAAGTTGCATGAATATAAATCCATATCAATCTAATTGACACAAGCAATCCTGTCTCTGATTTATGGTGATATCTGTCATTATTAAAGTCTTTAAAATGAACTGTAGGAAAGGTTAAAAAACTCAAGGAAAACATTCATTATTATATGTAATTTTTAGCACACTACTATGACATTAAATGTAGCTTTTTCCTTTCCAAAATTTCCAAAGATATTTTCACCTACCTATCTGAAAACCATCGCAGGGAAAAATCTGTTATCTCTTCTATGTTGCTTTTGGGTTTTATTTTAATATTTATTTAAAATAAATATTTATTTTTATGCTCTAGATCCAGATGGAAATTAAATTGCACATTGGAGCGTGCACCTCTTTTCCTGAACAATACACAACACACACTAACAGTTATACACATTTTCAAGATTACAGGCATCAAAAGAACTATTGAAATATGTACAGCACTGCTTCTTTACACTGAGATCCAAGAGACCCCATGTTGTTCAGGAAAAGATTTCCCTTTTGTTCCACACAAGTTAGTTGCATTGCAGATGTGAGCTGCATGCACCTGGAAAAGCCTTCTTCCTCGGAACTCAAAAGTAGTTTAGAATGCCTTCAGCATGTGAGATTTTGGAACATTTCATTCTTGAGACAGAGCAACAGGAAGAAGATTCAAATTCCATGTGTTTAATTTCCTGGTAGTACAGTCACATGTTGTTCTTTATAGAGTTAATAAAATTAACAGTTAACAGAAAAGAAATCCTAAACTTATTAAAGCTTGGGGGAAAATACCTTTTATGCAGATTCCTTTTTAAATTTTGGAGAGAATATTTGCGTGATCTCCTGAGCTCTATCTCACCGTGACATTTTCTCAGGTTGTTAGAGTCACATTTCACTGTCCTCTCTAATACTTCTTGGCAGAGTACAAGGAATACAGCTTGATTCAAGCTGTCACAGTGCAATGTGTCCTCAAGACAACTTTGAAAACAGAAGAACAAAGTACCATGAAACAGACTGCAGCTTTCCCAGTGGTAAATAGGAAGGTTTTGGGTTTTTTAACGAGCAGTGAAAGCATAAATTGTAATAAGTTCTCCTCACAGTCTTCCTGACTTGTATATTTTTTACATTAAACAGTGTCAGATCCCTTCATCTTCAATGAAAACAGTAGCAGTGCAGTCTAAAGGAGTATAAGTAGTTAAAAAAATAATCTTGGTCAACCTCACGAAATGGAGGAAAAGAAGAAATTTCAGGATGCAAATTTATTGTCATTTGTCATGGGCTACTGAGTAGTGAGTACATGGAGGGTTTGAGAGACCTTAAAGCTGTTGACAGGCAGTTGTAGTTGGGTGACACATTCTCTCCACACCTTTTGAAATTTTAATTTATAAGGGTTATGGAAAATGTGAAACTGAGAAACCCTGAGGGTGAAATCTCTCATTATCTCACAGGAGAGGTACAGCAGGGGGGCCTGGCGGTTCATATCTCCCCCTTTTGTCTTTGGTATGTCACAAATCTGGCACAGAAATCTTTCTGCACAGGTGAAATCTTATTTTCTCCACTTGCACTCAAGTGTTCAGGATCTGCACTAAGAAAGATATCTTCCTTTTTGTAGACAACACAAGGATTTGGCTGTTCATCTTCAATGATTTGTATCTTGCAAAGTTTCATGCAATATTTATTCATTTTAATGTTCTTTTTTTTGTTGTTCTGAGTTGTTGAGATTTAATATTACCTGTATATCAGTCTGTACAAGGTGGTGTGAAATCTAGTGACAAAAACTGACAAATTGACAAATGTTATAAAATCTTCAGTTTCCTTTTCCTGTGTTTTTGTAAAACCCAGTATTTTTAAGGAAAAAAAGTCCTGATTAGTATTTATGATTCCTACCTCTTCATGTCATATTCTGCAACTTCCTTTTCAACTTGCTATTCCTAAAGCAGTTTCATCTTCAACCTTAAACAAATTAAAACCATAATCAAAATATATCTTTTCATCCTTGGACTTCTATCAGTTTTCAGATCATATGATACTATTGATAACTTTGCCAATGAACATGTGTTGTTTTCCAAGAAAACTTTCACTAAGCAATGATTTCTGAGTTACAAATATTTATCAAAGAAATGTTACCTCGAATAAAGTAATACATTGGAGTATCATAGTAAACTGAAATATCAATTTATATCTGGCCAAAGACTCAGCAGTTCAGAAGGGCTTTATTTTAGAAAAAAAGCAATAAAAACTGTTTTCAGGACTAACATAAAACCAAACATTAAGGTGGGAATGGCTGCATTTTTTCTTTTTATAGAAAAATACCAGAAAATATCTAGGTAACCTCTCTGGATATATGATGACTACTTTTTGATATCTGTATCAGGCTAGGAAAAAGTGTATTTTTTATTGAAAGAAATTGTAATTTTGGAACACCTCTTACCTTCCGGTACAAGTAAAGATGTCTTAAAGAGAAATGACCCCTGCAGAGCCATACTATCATCCTCTGCTCTGTCTCTAACCTTTCTATGTCAGACTTCTCTGGGAATCAAACCTGGAATCTCTGCCATCCACTTTTGCTTAGGGGACCACTGTTAACTTGCAATCCTTATTACACAATGTATTTTGCTTTATTATTTATACATATGACTTCCTGACCATCTTAAATTCATAGACTAACTCAGAGTCCTGTTGAAAACTGAGTTGTTTTCTATTGTTATTTATTGTAGCTATCTTCCAGTTTTTAAATAATTATTTTGATGCCTGCTGTATAATTACTAAAATACGACATATGCCACTTGCTACAGCTGTCTCTGGGGGAAAAAAGAAAAAGATTTATAAAAACCCGTGTTCTTTGTTTAAACCTCAGAGATTAATTAGTTTAAGCAACAAAATGTCAAATGCTAGTCAGTGGCACTGAAGAAAAGTAGTTACCATACACAGTTTATAATAAAAATTTTAAAACGGATAAATAAAAGGTCTTTGTATAAAAGGCAGAAGAGTGGAAATTTCACAAGAAGTAAAACAAAAGAAGCACAGAAAATCTAAAAAATGTCAGGTGCAGGCAATTAAATTTCACTGCTTTTTAAACCTTGATATTTGAATTTACTACTTATTGGTGAAGAAAATACAGAGTTTTTCAAGATCAAGGAGGACAGATCATTACACAATAGAGACATCACTAGTGATTCTCTCTGAGTCTATGAAGGTACTTAAGGCTGTAGACTCACTGGTCTAATACTTTTTTTCTATTGAATTTGCTACAATTTTATTTTTAAAAAATAGCCAAATTTTTTGTCACTGTTAATAGAAATCATATTTTCTACTTCTAAAGATCCTTTTTCCTTTCAAGTGAGATTTTTTTTATTCCCTGCCACAAGACATGTTATACTTTATTCATCTTCTTAATTTACTTTGACTCCTAAGGAATCACAATTAGTCTTATGGTGAGGAAAAAGCTTTTCAGTCCAAAAGTTAACAACACAACTATCAACTAATATAAATTTCTCTGTCAGTTGTCACATTCTGCAAATACCTTAGTTTCTTTAGGATTACTAAGTGCCCACCCTCTGAGGGCTGATGGTTCTAGTGAATCATTATTAAATTATGCAGAAATTGTATATCTCTACTGAAACTTTGGTTCCATATTATAGAAAAAAATTCCAACAAACATATTCCAAGAAGAAAGGAATTTTGCATAAGATGTTATTTATACATGCTAAACTGAAATACATTATTAAAAAAAAAAAAAAAAGGTTATTTCCTTAAAACATGTTTTCCATTTGGTTAGTTTAGTTTTCCTTTCTGCAAATTATAGAGTAAGTTAAGTAAATGTAGTTTAACAAGAAATTTGGTTAGGAATAGATTCTATTCAGCAAATTTTAGGAAAATATCAAATATATATATAAGGAATGGAATTGCTGATCAGAAAATATACGTACTGAATTCGATGTCTTTTCTCCAACTCCATATTGTATGTACTAATCTTTCTACTCTTGACTGACTCCTAATTTATGTTGGGCTACTAGTATTTTTTTTCACTTTGTCAATTTTATATTTCTCTTCCTGTTTGCCTCTGAGGAAACATATCCAAATGAGATGTCCAAGTGTGACTTCCATGTTTCAAGGCTAAAGCTTGCTTGTCAAAGAAGAGTTTTATTTAACAGAAATAATGAATAGGATTTGTTCAGAAATACCTCAAATATCCAAAGCAGTCAGCCTATTGACCAGCACTTCTCTAGGTCTCACTCTTTGGGAACATATTTCCTCTCCAGGAAATATGTAGCTTATTGGTGCCCTTCTGGCAAAAGAAACTTCATTGTATGATTTCACTGATTTTACTGATCACTAAATTTGCTAACATGGTCATAAATAACAATTGGGCATAAACTGTCACTACTATTTCAAGAAGCAAAAAAACCTTTCAGAAGTTTCAAATAACTGGCCCTGTCTTACAATCAAGGCCAGACCTTCTGTTAACTCTGTGGAGCATTCAGAAAAGCACAAGTGTGAATCATCCTGAGCTGATCCAGCACATACCCCTTGCCATGCTACTCCATGGTAAGAGGCAAGAGTCTTAATTTTTGTTAATCTATAAATGCTATTTCTCATGAACACCCTGCTAAGGTCATTATAAAGTTATAGCTATTGAGCCTCTTTATTGTTTTTCTCTCTTACAAATCTGGGCTTGAGATAATAAGAATGAAGTTCATTCAGGGGTACTCATGTTTTATGAAAGGAAGGGGTGATTTCATATAGGGGAGCCTTGTGGTTACTTATTTTCCTATGGGCAAACTCCTTTGAAAGCATATGTTGAAAGGTGTACAGCTTTAGGTATGGTACATATCTATCTACATACTTATCTACAATGATAAAAAGAATTTAGGTGAGAAAACAGGAAATGTCACAAGAGCTAAAATTAATCTTTCTAATTGTTAGGTTGGAACAGCCACTAAAAGATTTTCATACTGAAAAAAAGTAAAATTTGATTTCAAGAAGAAAAATTAATGCTTTGAGTCACTATCCTGAAATCTTTTCAGAACTAAACAAATAGTTTGTTTTTAATTATCTTAGCTACAAGGTCTTTATTTTACTCTTATCATGGAAATACAGGACCAATTATTTCACAGTTTGAAAGGCTGTTTCTCTGTTACCTTTAGGATGAGATAGCAAGAGCATGCACAGGAGGTGATAAAATACGGTGGATAAGGAAAACAAACACATTTCCTGAAAGCGGAGGAAGTGCCTCCTAAGCCTGTCTCACTTAGACAAAACAACAACAGCAAAAAAAAAATGTTCACGTTCTTGGAGTTTGTTTTAAGAATGATGTATGGGTATATTTTGCTTCTCATGGAACAAAGTAAAAAATTGGTCGAATATAAAAATAAATGCTGTAAATGTGTTCCCATGTTTATATAACAATATGTGGGAGAATGATAAAAACAGGGAAATTTTACACCCTTAACCTTTTAACTAGTAGGAGAAACAAGTTTACACAACTAGAACACGTGACAGTCTCTCCTTGCTCATTTGTATAAAATCAGTGGATCCCAATGAATGATTCATGTAATATCATAATCATGTAGGAATTACATGATTTGTCAGAACCACTATGCATGTAACACCCTCTCCTGCTTCAGTGTTTACTTAATTAAAAAAAAAAAAATGTAATGTTTTTAAACAATTTTTTAACTAGTTTTCCCTAAATCAGAAAAATTTTTAGAACTAAAATATTGCAGGAGTTTACATTAGATTTATGGAACCGTCACTTCTGGGAAAAGATAGCTCTGAATTTTTTAAAAGTTCTTTTTCAGAACTGTGTGTTTCAGTTTGGTTTTTTGTCTTTTCGGTTGGTTGGTTGGTTTTTATTTAGTTCTTTTTGTTTGTATGTTCTAACATTCCATGTTTATCTATTTAAGACTACAGAAAATAACTGGCTTATGGACAGTCCATTTTTCTATTTGTATATCATATTTTTTTTATATCCAAATAGCAGATTTTTATTTCAGTGGGGAAAAATTAGTTTTATAATGTTAATTTTTTCCTTTGGGCAAATAAGAACTGATATAAATTATTCTGATTAACTCTTCCAAAAAATGGATTAAAAATAAATTATGTAAACATTGGACAAGATAAAAATAAGTGGACTGGGAGAGTCCAAATCTCTTTGCAGCTACCCTTTAGGAATCAACTGCAAAATAGGGAATTTTTATCTCAGATGTAACATATTTCTTTTCTTCAAGTATATACAGTAGTATTTAAATAGCTATTGGAAATTTACATGTAAATGAGTTAATTTGTGACATTCATTTTTCTTTAGTTGTTTTCATTTAATTGTCAGTCTCATGGTTTTGTTGGCAACAGGTTATTCTCATACTACATAAGATTTCAGAAATTCTCTGCCTTTCTCCTCTCAAATGATAACTCACACTTAGAGAAATTATCAATTCTATCATATAATTTTTAAAAAGACTTTTTTCCAACCTCATTGCTCTCCTAAAATTGGCAGACTCTTCTTCCCTTAAAACAGCTATTATCCTACTGTGTCTGGAAAAATGAATAAGGATATTATTTATTACCAATATATGTAATTAAGAGGGCTCTCTCTTTTTTTACAGCATTCACCAACCGGAATTTAATCTGAGGAAAAATTGACAAGTAGAAGAAAGAAGAAAAAAGTAGTCTCTGAATGACTGAGTTTGACAACTCCATTTCAGGAAGGCATTCCTATTCAGGGGGCATAGGGAAGCCTTTGTAATTTAAATATTTGCTAAGGCTTAAGCAATTGCCAAAGTGTTTTTCCCTACTAGGGAGGAAAGCCATATCCAAAAAAGTTGATAAAAAGAGAATTGATATCAAGCTGAGTCTTTCACCGGGTTCAAAAGCTTGTCTCAAAGCTTACAGTCAGAGCTTTCAAGCTGCTTTATTAAACCTTTGCTACTCAGGTGCCTACACAGCACTTTTTAAAATTTAAGGGCCTTATGATCTAAATTAATTGTTGCTATATTGTTGTTTCATAAGCACAGGCTGAAATATTCAACCAGCTTATCTGTTCTAAAAATCAAACAGTATTTGATTTCCAGTAGGATTGTCCCTTGAAATATGTCTGTGACAAAACTTGGTGGGTTACAACTACTTCAGATAAGTTTTCCTAGAAGAATCTACCTCTCAAATTCTTCAGATTTTTAATGAGAGTCAACTAGTGAATCTCTACATGGATAATCAGGTGAAACCCCTTTTCTCACTTTTTCTTTTTTTATGACAGAGTTAAAACTGTGAAATGAGGTCCTCCCATTTCCCTATGGCTTGTCAAAATTAGAGCTGGTAATTACCAGCCTGATTGCAGTTATATGTATTGATCATCTTCTTCTTCTTTTTCTTCTTCTTCTTTCTTCTTCTTCTTCTTCTTAATAATAATAATAATAATAATAATAATAAACAACCAACATTCATTCCTGCCAATTCTAAATTTTCAGCATATGTTAAGAACGTGAAATAATTCACAAATGCATAAATACATCAGTTTCATCTTTGCATTACTATTAATGAGAGTGTAACTGTGACTTTCATAATTTTTGAGGGAAACAAATTTAGAAAATGGTTTTCAGGCTGTGACTCAAGAATGAAAATAGATACAGAGTCCAATTTGAAGGTGTTTGATTACAAATTAAAATCAATAAGGTTGGATGAACAACACAGTTCAGTCATATATGGCTTCTGGGGGTTTAAGGTCAGAGAATATTTTTTTAATTGTGGTGAGGAGTAATTAGGCATATAAATGCCAGAGATTAATTGAGATTCCTAATTACCTTTGCAGAATAAAACAAACAACTTCCTTTTTGTTTAAGTGGTCTGTCATGATTTTTTTTCAGAGTCTCTTTGCCTAAAGTAGTCACTATGCTGTAGGGGTGGGAATTTAAGGTTAAAGTGAACATGTGGTTAAAATGGCTTTTTGCATTGTCTGTAAAAGTCCCTGC
>JAWWLV010000001.1:13004569-13038204 GCA_035041135.1 Platyrinchus mystaceus
GGGACGGAACATCCTGCCAGCGGGGAGCCCCCCTTCCCTACCCCTTCAGCCGCCAGAAATGGCTCCGAATCATGGAACAGATCCAGAATCTGGTGCGCCCTCCAACCGTGGGGGCTGGGATCCAGACTATGCTATAAATAAAACCTGAGTAGTCCTTTTACATCATTCAAAATAATTACATAAAATTTTTGAAATAACTGCACTGCCTTCATTTTTTTCCCCATTGATACTATATGGGAGTTCTTTTTTTTCTTCTTCCCAGTGAATTTAATGGGAGCAGGTAGAGAATATATTTGAGAGTTACGTCCATTAAATGACAACTCAAGGACATTTTTGAGTAATGTATCTAATCCTTTGAGTAGTCCTTGTCTATATATAAACACAACCAAAAAGAAAAAAGGATCTCTGCTTTATAGAAGGAACTTTGACTACTTCAATCATTGCCCCAGGCAATACAATCAAGATAATTTTCTTCACTGATTTTTTGTTTGTGTTTTGTTTTTATTTGATGTTTTCCTTGTGTGTGTTCTTTTCAAAAAGCAGCAACTGAATAGAACCAGGTCCCAATTTTTGAAGAGGTTTCACAAACAGCAGCATTTTTCAGAGTCAGACTTTTCAACTTTCTTGTTCTTCTCTTTCTGATAGTATATGAAATAAGTTGGAAAAAAAAAAGTCCTAAAACTGAGTATGATTTCACAAGGGTTTATATTGTGTTTGAAAAATTTTATCGGAAACAACAAATTCACGTTGAAAAAATCTCAGAAAGATTGCTCAGATTATATCTTTTTAGAAGTAATATACCCTTTGTATGGTTTTGGTTTCCTAGACCACTAAGATATATAAACATGATTAAAAAAAAATAGTTTCATGCTCTATAAGTTAAAAATCGATCTTTCTGAGGCTTAACTGGAAGGTGGCAAACCTTTTATAGTTTCACTGTAATTTTGTTAATTAATAGTAACTCCAGTTCAATTACTGGGAGATTTTTGAGATTGATTGAGACCTTAATAATTGAGATCTTACTTTCTCTGACCTTTATCTTTACCTACAAGGCTTGAGAAGCATTGGCAGAGTGTGTTGAACTGTTCACTTTGTTAAGCTGTAATGTCTGGAGGAGATTTGAAGTGCACTAGTAAGACATAATAATACATTCAAACTTTTCTTCTTTCTCTTGACATTTGAAATCTCAAGAGTACTGCATAATCATTTCCGTCTGCTTCTCCTTGGGGTTCTTGACATATCTCAAAAGGATGAAAGGTAATAGTGCAAGCAGTTGAAAACTGAAACCAAAACAACCCCATTCCAATCCACACCAGGTGAGTAAAAGATGGCTGGAGATTGAACCACAGTCTTTTTAGATTGTTCAGAACTTTAGGATTTTGCAGGAAGAAGATGAAGGTGGTGATGCTCTGCCACAGGTTGCCCAGAGAACTGTGGCTGCCCCATCCCTGGAAGTGTTCAAGGCCAGGTTGGATGGGACTTTGAGCAACCTGCTAGTGAAAGGTGTCCGTGTCTGCAACAGGGGGGTTGGAACTAAACAATCTTTAAGGTTCTTTTCCTCCTAAAGCATTCCATGACTTTATGTTTCCATACATACAGGACTAAATGTTTAATCACATGACTTGCATGTTAATGTTTGTGATTTCAATAATGGGCAGCTTTCCTGACTTACCTAAGCTCTATCTCAACTTTTTTTGTTGTTCTTAAAGATAATAGAACTCTTAAACACCATCTTGAAAGAAAGCTGTGAAAGGACAAACCTTTCTTGAATTCTGTTTTAGGTTAAAATAAATGCTCTTTTTGTTTGCTTGTTTGCTTCTTCCTTTTCAATTCCTGCTACTTTAAACTCTCTCTCTCTCTGCCTATGTTGGTGATGAAATTCACAAAACTTTCGTGATTGGTACAGGGGGTGAAGTGTGCCAGATGGCAACATCAGCTTGATTCAGGGGGAAAAATATTTATTGGGAGTGTCAGGAAAAGATTGGAAGAGTGCTCTGAGTCAATTACAAAGCACTTTTAAGGGTAGAGCACAAATTTTCCTTCTGTTTGGTAACGTACCTTGGAAATAAAATGGGTTTATCTCAAAAGAATTTATCTCAAAAGAATTGTGTAATCTTTTTCAAAATGTTAAAGTAGTGAATATGACACAATCCTGCTCATGACAATGTTGCTTTTGAACTACTTTCTCTGCTTTCTCTCTTTGAACTAGCAAGCATATGGAATTTTCAACTGAAATGTTTTGAGCATCTGCAGTGTTGGAGATGGTTGTCTGAACTTGTTAGACATGTGCTGTAGACATACAATTGTTTCTCAGTTTTTCTTGAGAGCTATCACCGTTTTTTAAAAGTCATCCTACAACTCTGCAGAGCTCTGAAATTGTGAAGTCACTCTTAGAGTGCTTTAAATGAACAGTGAGTGGTGTGAGAAGAAACTTAAAATCCCCTCCAAAAGCAACTATTCTTTTCATACTCTAGTCTATATATCCACAAATGTTAGGACTTGATATTTACAAACTAATTATTTAAAAACAAAACCCACTTTATGGATGGTCTATGTCATGACTTTTATAACATAAGCCACAATTCTGGTGTCTGTAGAAGAATCACAGAGTCAAAGAATTTCAGAATCACAGAATGTTTTGGTTTGGAAGAGATATTAAAGATTATCTAGCTCCAACATCCTGCCATGAGCAGGGACAACTCACACTAGACTGGGTTGATTGGAACCCCATCCAATGCATCCTTGAACACTTTCAGGGATGGGGCAGCCGTGTGCCAGGGCCTCACCACCCTCACAAAGAATTCCTTCCTAATATCTAATCTAAACCTAAATCTTCATTTTATGTTCAAAGCCATTCCCCCTTGTCCTGCCACTACATGCCCTCGTAAATAGTCTCTCTCCATCTTTCTTGTAGGCTCCCTTCAAGCACTGAAAATCTGCAAATCCCAAAGCCCTTCCTTCACCAGGCTCAACAATCCCAATTCTCTCAGCATTTTCTCATAGCAGAGGTGCTCCATCTCTCTGATCATCTTGGTGGGCTCGTCTGGACTCTCTGCAACAGATCCTTGCTGTGCTGGGACCCCAGAGCTGGAGGCAGCACTGCAGGTGGGGTCTCAGCAGAGCAGAGCAGAGGGGCAGAATCCCCTCCCTCCCCTGCTGCCCACACTGCTTTGGATGCAGCCCAGGACACGGGGGGTTTCTGGGCTCCCAGTGCACATGGCTGGGTCATGTCCAGCCTCTCACCCACCAGCACCCCGAAGTCCTTCTCATCAGGGCTGCTCTGGATCTGTTCATCCCCCAGCCTGGACTGGTATCGGGGGTTGCCCCAACCCAGGTGCAGCACTTTGGACTTGGTCTTGTTAAACCTTGTGAGATTCCCATGGGCACACTTCTCAAGCTTGTCCAGGTTCCTCTGGATGGCGTCCAGGTTCCTCTGGATCGCATCCAGTCCTTCAGGTGTGTCACCACACCACCCAGCTTGCTGTTATCTACAAATCTGCTGAGGATGCACTCGATCCCTTCAGCTGTGTCATTAATGAAGGTATTAAACAACACTGGTTCCATACAGACTCCTGAGGGACATCACTTGTCATTGAGTCCATTGGGTTTTTGAGCCACTGACCACTACGCCAGTGGTGTATAACAGAAAGTAGAACACCTGGAAGGAAAAACAAGCAAGTTTGACAGCACAGTTTGAAATAATACCGGGAGTAAGCCAGTCACTTCAGATGATATTTTAGATGTCACAGTTGCAGACAACACATATGGTCTCAAGTATTTTCTAAGCAAAGAGGTTTTTGTAAATCCACATTGTTTACCATATCGAGAGCATTTCACTTCCTGACAGGTGCCACAGAAATGTATCTTGGTTTTTGTGGGTTGTTTGGTTTTTTAATTCCACTGCCTTGCAGATTAAGCAGGTCATATTTATTTTATGAATTTCTTAAATAAATACATAAATAAAAACTTTGAGGTTAAAGTAAAGAAAAAAATATTTGCATTTTGGACAGATCCATTTTTTGTGTTGACTTTAGGTGAAACCTTTGAAGTTCATTTAGAGTAGCTAAGAAACATGTCACTAAATATGCATTAGCAGATATGCTATCAGGAGGCCCAGTCACAAAGGTAAATTACATGATCATGAAATTAATATCCTGCAGTGGAAGGACTGAAGGTGGATTTGTAACATGGTTGTGAGATTTTCATTTGTGATGGGAAATTGTTTGAGCAGCCTCCATTTTGATTGTACAAAATTCAGATAGATGTAAAGACCTGTAAAGAAATTATTAATATTATGTGCATAAATTGAAGCATTAAAGTCTCAAGTAATTAGTTTCAGATGGCAAAAATATTTTTGTGACTTTGAACTGGAAGTAAAAAAGCTTTGAAAATGTCTGGATGCAGTATCCCAAAAGGTAAAAACCAGCCAAACAGCTGGGACTGCTTAGGTAATAGAAGGAAAGGCTGTGACATGGAAAGTGAAAAAACCTTCCAAATATTTAGTTTAAACAAAATTTTGTTGTTGGCATCTAACTAATTGAAGTTTAATCACTCTTTATTTTCTGCTTTAATTTGCTGTAGCAGAATCAGGAATGGAAGTTATTGACATTATGTGGTGTTACACACTCACTGAGATAAGCTCTAGGGATTTGTCTTTATAGTGCTGTTCCTTCTGATTGTCATATGGTTTGAAATGGAAGTGCAATTAGATCTGCAATACTTTATTAGCTTCAGCTACGGTCACTTTGTTTCTTAAATGAAGCACTCACTTTTGTGGTATTCTGTGCATTCAGGCTCTTCCCCCATATCTGTAAATAGTTTCTATACCTATGTTTGTTATTCACTTCCAAAATGAAATAAAATAACTGAAAATTAGTCACCCATGGCTCAGATAGTCAACCTTTGCATGAAGAATTGACCCAGCCTAACCTGTTCTGGGCCTAAGACAACTGTTACACAAAGTATTGTAAGTTGGTCTGCCTTATAGCACACAAAAAATTGGCTACATATGGTAATTTCAGAGAAGTAAAAACACATTTCTTGAATATTTCTTTTGAGGGAAAGAAAAGTTGCTTAAAGGATTACTGTCTGTGCCTAATGTTTGCTCATATTATAGACTTGATTGAAAATTTAACAATAGGAATATATTTATTATATTTAATATATATTTAATATATTTAACAGTGAAATATATATATCAGAAAAAAATAATATGTTACAGTTCTTTAAAAATGCACTTGTATTTTGTAGAAAATGTTGATGTTTGCTTTCCAATACCTGGAAAGGAAATGTGAGCAAGTAAAATCAAGTAAGTGATCACTGTTTTTCAAAGAAGGTTCTCAGCAAACCTGTGACATTGATTATCTTCAAGGTTTCACAGAAGTAATATCAAAAACTGGGGTCCGTAGTTAAACCCTGTTTCTTTAAACCAAAAACAAACTTGTTGGGGTTGCTCACATCTTAAAAAGGTGCATGCACATAGAGTTTTTGCAAAAATAGAGCTTAGTTCGTTAATATTGTGAAGACTGTATGATTCTAACCCTCATAAACTCATTTAAAATACTGTTTACATTTCTTTCTTTTTGCTTTACTAACTGTTATCTGGTTAAATTACCAGTGTCAATACTCAACTATGGACATCACTTACACTATTACAATTTCTCTGGTAAATATTTGGCTTAAGATTTCTTGCTTCCATACTTAGATAGTTTATTAGTTTTCCTGAGGTTGCTTATGAAAGAAAATGTCATTTCTTTAGAGCATTCTCTAGGCAATCACTGCAGGTGTATAATGTAAGAAAGAAATTTACCTACCTAGTGAGAGGATTTTTTCCTGTACTACTGTCTGTGGTGCTTCTTTCTGTGAAAGTTGTTTTCAATGTTGGTGCATATTTCATTGTGTTCAGTTAAAACAAATTGGAAGAGAAAAAGTGGTTTTTATTTTTATTGGACAGGTTTCTACAATCTTTTGTAAACACCAAATGTACAGATTTCAAACTACTTTGAAGGTTTCTTTGAAGAAATAGTAGTAAGGAAGTGATATTCCATGAAGACTTGAAGGTTCCACAAATTACAGACTGTATGTGCTGCTCTGGAACTGCAATTACCTCAAGTATTAATTTTAAAAGGAATGTTGAGTCGCAAGGGTGAAACCATCTCCTAAAGTGCATTTTAAATCAAAGCAAACAGTTTTGGGCAGTGTTCAGCAGTTGTGAAGACAGTAATTGCTGATTATTTTAAAGAAGATAAAAATGTCAATGGAAAAATCAAAAGAAGTTCCTGCGTAAGAGACTTCAAAACCCTGGTTTGTTTGCAAGGTTCAAGGTTTGTTAACTTCTCCAAGGTCAGAAAATGGAATATAGATACACGATTAAAAAGGAAAAGAATGAAAATTGTGTCTTAACCAGGACTATCTGTCCAATGCTGACTTAATATTTACACTCATGTGTATAAGAAATATACATATACTATACATATGTATATAGGAAAGAATTTTTTCCTTCTTAGGCCATAGACAGAAAGAGAAATGGGAATATGTTGGGTGGGAAGAGGAAATTAAATATCGTATTAATGAATTCTAGTAATCTGATGTATAAATTTCAGGTCATAACAACTGTGCTATACTTTAGACTGTCCTGTCATAGTTATAGATAGGAAAGGCATAGCTCTGGAGAGGAAGCATTTATATCAACAATGAGTCAATCTTTAATTTCATAGCTATCTTAACAAAAACGTTTTCCTTTTTTGATTGAACAGTGATTTCTTATTTACTGATACTGCTACAAATTGCATGTTTTCAGGCACTCCTGATTCTGCACATAGTATCTTAGGTATATATAACAGCAAATTTGACACAGACATTGAAAGATCCTCTGGTCCAACCTTTCATGGGGAAGAAAGCCTAGGTGAGAATATCTAGCACCCTGTCCTGTCATGTCTTGAAAACCTCCAGTGATGGGGACTCTACCATGTCTATGGGGAGGTTATTCCAGTGACTGACTGTTCTTACTGCAAAATAATCTTATATCAAGAGGAAACTCTCATGGTGCAACCTGCAGTGGTTGCCCCTTGTTTTTCCTATGTGATTCCTTGTAAAGAAAGAGCTTTCACCCTTTTTGAAGTACTGGAATACTATGATGAGGTCTCTCCTGAGGAAAGGCAACAGTACTTAATGCTTTCAGTCTTTACACATAGGTAAGCTTTCCAGCCCTTTGACCAAATTTCTGGGCCTCCTTTGGACCCTCTCCAGTCTGTCCTTGCCTTTTAAATGGTGGGGACTGGAACTGCTCATGGTGCTCCAGGTGTGACCCGACAAGTGCTGAGTGGGATGTTCACGTCTCTATCTCTCCTAGTAATGCCCCTGCAGATGCAGGGTATGATTCACCTTTGTTACTGCCGTGGTGCACTGCTGACTCATCTTCAGGTTGTTGCTAAAAAACCTCCAGGTAGTTTCTTTCTAGCAGGTAGTTTCTTCCTAGGTAGTTTCTTCCAGGTAGAACTTCCTACTGTTCTTGCTAGCCCTGCCCACGTCTCTCAGTGAGATACCTCCCGTAATTTGTGAGGATGTTACACATCATGGAGCCCAGTATTCGTCCCTGAGGTGTCACATCTGTGACATGATGCCAGCTTGACTACCATTCCCTGAGTACAACATGTTACTCAATTTCCTACTCATCTCCAAGACCATCAATCCAGTCTGTATCTTTGAGTTTGATTAGGAGAAGGCTGTGGGAAACAATCCCAAGTGCTTTTCTAAAGTAGCTGTAACTTCTATAAAACACAGCTAACACTTCTGCTGTAGTTTACCTTTAAATTTACTTTCCTAAAGTAACCAGACTTACCTTATATCCTGCCATTATAAATTATACTTCTGCTCCTATGCTCAGTTATATTGTCGGCTAAACCTATTTGATTCAGGCTAAAATTAAGTTGAATTGATAAATGTTTTCTGCGGATCTTTTCATCTGCCCATCAAAGAGATTCTCAACTGTCATCAAGACCTAAACAAATAAATATTTCAGTTCTTTAGGCCTTCAAATTACTGATGATGAAAGCGGCCAAAGTGAGGATCCGCAGTTATGGAGCAGAAGGTGTCCTAAGGAGATAAAAATCCTTCAGCTCTGTCTCAGCAAGAAGGAGTGTGTTTTCATTCATGAGGTGACTGAAGTAATTAGGAAGGAACACATTGCTCACTGGAGCATGCTGCTTGGAGCTAATGACCTACAGAAAGAGGAGCAGAGACCTAGCAGGCAATGAATCCTGTGCAGAGCTGTAGGGAGGACTGCATGTGGACAGATGGGTGGGTGACACGAGGTCATCAATAAGCCATGATGAAAAGGTACAGGAATGTTTTCTGTCAGTGAAAATCTCAAAACAAGAACATAATACTGAAGGCTAAGTGCCTTCAGCTTCCCCAAAAAACACCAGAAGTAGCTCACTGTTACATGTCCTGAAGACATTTGACTGTTTATGAATGGTGCCTTGATTTTACATTCCGTGTGGAAAATCCCATCTTTCCAAGCAGGTCTATGATATTCTTGGAATTATAGAATTACAGAATGGTTTGAGTTGGAAGGGATGTTTAAACAACACTTAGGATAACTTATTCCAGTGTTTCAACACTTTCATTGTAAAAAAAATTCTTCCTATATCTAGCCTGAATCTACCATCTTTTAGTTTGAAACCATTATGTCTTTTCCTATAGCTACAATCCCTTCTAAATATTTGTCACTATCTTTCTTATAAGCCCCCTTTAAGTACTGAAAGGCTGCAGTAAGGTCTCCATGGAGCCTTCTCTTCTCCAGGCTAAGCAATCCCAGTTCTCTCCAGCTTTTCTTGCAGGAGAGCCTGTCCTCAGAGGAGATAGAGCCTTCCACTGTGGCAACTTCTCTTATTAAAGTGATGAAGTGATGGAGGGAGTAAACATACAGTTCTCTGCTGCTTGAAGACAGAAATTTTTTTAATCACAACTTTTGCTAAGATGCAATTAAGATGGAAGAATTGGGGTTCATTCTCCACAGAGAATTTCAAGAATACATCTACATATTCAATTAGAAGCCCATCATGTGGCTCTTTTTGTATTCAGCAGTGACTTCAAATGTATGAAAGAGACAAAAGTTATAACTGTGGGGAAAACTTGACACGCTTTTTTCCCCCTCACTCAAGCTCTAATGTTTCTTTTCTGTCACTCAACTAAAGATGATGCATTATTAAGTAATAGTTGGGAATCTTATTTATAATAGGATTCTCTATACTATAAAGACGAAGGTAACAAAGGGCAGATATTTCCATTCAATGCAACATGCTTAAAAGGGTGCTTTCCACTTTCCTTTGATCTGTCAGTCCTTGATCATGTCCCTGGGAGCAAGATGGCTTAGGAATACTACCTCTTTCTCTGCACAGGGTAGCACCTCTGTGACAACACTTTTAAGAAGGGAAAAGAGAGGAGCCTCGAAGAGGAGATACAAGGACTCCGTGAAACAATCTCTCAGCCTTGGCCTTATTGATCTTCACCACTGGTCTACTCTGGCCTCCACTCTGGAGGCCTGGAGACACACCATCTATAACGCTGCTGCTTCTTTTGAGAACATACGCAGGATCACTCTCAAGGAGAAAAGACAACGCAGAAAGAATCGCGTCTTGTCAATCTCACCCAGGGAGTCTCTGCTGTGCCTTTTGCAACCTGACTTGTCTATCTCTCATTGGCCTCTTTAGCCATCAGCGTGCTTGTAGCAAATGTGGATAGAGTCCTTCCCAAATCTCCATTCACAAAGTCTAGTCATAGTAGCAGTTATAAATATTCAACTTTAGCTACTTTATAATCCAACCATATAAAAGTCTTATGCATTTTGGCATGCCACCATAAAGACTAACTCTATTATGTATTATATAAAAAATTAATTGAAATTTAATTCTTCTGCAACTGACTTGATTTTCAAGCAGTAATATTAAAGCTTCATGTAAATGTAGATTTCACTGGTAATTGTACTATAGACATTACATATAATTTTTTAGGTTTGAAGCCCACACCTGTAATTGATATTACTATGCTATGGATTGGAGAATAAGAGCAGACACCAGTGACGTCTAATATTACCAAGCCCTAAATAAACTTTTATGACTGTAAAAGGCAACAGGTTTAAATGAATAGGTAGAACTACTTTAAAATCTACAGGTAATTTTTCATATGTTAACTCTTGTCTGAACCTGTCTCCTGTAGACTTTGCACACACAGATGTCATTAAATAAGTTTTCTGGTTTCTTGGGATTTTTGTCAACCGGAATTTAAAGGAATAGTTTGTTAAACTCAGCAACACTAAAGTTACAATCTTCTACCCATCACTTCTGCTCATCTTACTCAAGAAGAAAATCATAATAATTTTTTACATTCTTTCTTACCCGGGACTATTTCAACATGTATATCATTAATAAATTACAATTACAAGGTTTGGGGGTTTTTTGTTTGTGTTTTTGTTTGTTTGGTTTTTTTAAAGCCTGTTATATTCTGAATTGCAACTGTTTTAGATTTCTTAAATATCTTATGTAAAAAACCATCAACATGCTCTTCAGGGCTAGAACCAAGAATATGATGTTTCTCTCTGAGTTTTGTGGTAAAGTAAGAACAAAATGAAAAGCATAAAAATTAGTATTTTAACTAGTAATACTGACAGTTAATATTATTAAACTTTCTCTTTTAAAATGTTGTTACAGTTCCCACCACCACAGTATCTTTTAGACATTTCATTAAGGACTGTCTCTGTACTTGATATTATTCACTGAAGTTTTATGAAGGTTTTCACAGTTGAAACTGGAACCAAGGTCTTCTTCTTTCTAACTGATTAGATAGGTTTCTTTTGTAATCTCTTTGTCCTTTCTGGTTCAATGAACCACTAACTCCTTTATGCGAAGTGAATTAGGACAGGAGTAATGATACCTTGTTATAAGAGTTTATGATCTGCTAGACAGGACATCCGTACTGGACAGGTAGTTTCCACTAATCTTCTCAGGCAGTAGGAGTGGTGAAGAGGGAGGAATAAAAATCCTTGGTGTGTATTCAGCAATTGATTTCTCAAATGAGATGGGATTGAGGAGGTGATAAAGTGGAAAAAGTGAAGTAGTGCAGCTTCTTTTCCTAGTGCTGTACTCTAAGGCACGGGGTTACTCGTGTTACTTTTTGGTCCTTTTTTGTTATCTAATGCACAGAAAATCTGCTTTCTAGTCTACTTTCAGAATGAAAAATTACTTACCAATCACCATTGCAAAGCTTGTTTTGTTCAGTTATTCATGTGATCCTTAAGCAGTTAACAAGACACAGCTTTAAAGTAAAGACCTTAACCATATTTCTTACCCCTAAACTTATGGCACATTTTCTTAACTGTTAATTTTTGGTTTGTTCACTTCTGGGGTTTGTGTTAGGTTTTTTTTTTTTAATTCCGAAATTTTGGTTCAAAATGAGGATTTGTGCATTAATGAGGATGAATGTAACTCTCATTTTATATTCTCTGCATTTCAGTCCCTTTCTGCTTATTTCCTAGCGAAATGTGTCTGATCATAAGGAACAGACATGTAATATTGTTAGCTCAAAATAATAACAGCCTTTTTTTCAATTTTCTGCCACCACTTTATTTTTTTTTCCTCCCTTTAGAAATGCATAAGCCCAATGAAAATAAAATTTCTACTAGAAACAATTCACTGAAATTATTTGAAAAGGTCACCTCTGGAAAGTAGTGAAAATATTTTGAAATAAAACAACAAAGTTTAAGTTTGTTAGCATGTATTTTGTGTGTGTGTGTGTGCGGAATTCTACAGCATCAAAGAGTTTCTTTGCATATTAAACACACTAAAACAAAATTAGTTATGACTGTTTTTTGCTAGGGTCACTGTTATCATCATATAATTTAGTCTGGTTTTTTGGTTTGGACTTGTTTCTTTTTCATGATGATTATCTTCCTCCAACAAAAAAATATAAAAGCATAGTTAAGATATTGATGTGTAAACCCTTTTTTATTATCCTACACACTGAAATATTCCCAGCACTTGAGGGTTTTTATTGTGTCTCCAATCTATATGAATGTATGGCAAGCTTTTTATTATATTTTTCCTTCTATTGCATCTGCTTTGGATGTTATCAGACATATTTTTCAATAAGATTGATCAAAGTGTGTTCAGAATATAAGTGTATTTCTTTACAAATTGAAGATCTCTCCTTCTGTTTGTATAAAAGATGGAACAATATATACTTTTTTCTTTCAGTACATCTCCTTCCTCCCCAGCTCCATTTTCACGTAATTCAGCCTGCTGACTAAAAGAATGCAATGTAATCTTGGGGGGGGTTAATTTATTTTTTTATTATTATTTTTTTTCAGATAATTCTTATTCTTTTTTCATCTTTCAAAGTTAGAGAATGTGTATAAGGCATTGCAGGTTACTGGAAAATTGGATCTTTATCACTTATGTAAAACATCAAATAGTTTGACAAATTACCTATTGGAGCAAGTCCAGAGGAGGTCACCAAGATGATCAGAGGGCTGGAGCTGCTATGAGGAAAGGCTGAGAGAACTGGGATTTTTCAGCCTGGAGAAGAGAAGGCTTCGGGGTGACATAATTTCTGTCTTCCAGTACCTGAATGGAGCCTACAGGAAAGATGGAGAGAGACTATTTACAACAGCCTGTAGTGACAGGACAAGGGGGAATGGCTTCAAACTGAAAGTAAGCAGGTTTAGATTAGATATTAGGAAGAAATTCTTCCCTGTGAGGGTGGTGAAACACTGAAACAGGTTGCCCAGAGAAGCTGTGACTGCCCCATCCCTGGTAGTGTCCAAGGCCAGTTTGGAACAGTTTGGACTTCGAGCAATCTGGTCTGGTGGAAGTTGTCCCTGTCCATGGCAGAGAGCCTGGAACCAGATGATTTTTAAAGTCCCTCCTAACCCAAATAATTCTGTGATTCTGTGATTCTCTGACTAAATGGAGTTTAATCAAGGTCGACCTGGAAAATAGGCACTTAAACAGCAGACAGCTCAGTTCCTGTAAGCCTGTAAGTTGAAACTTTGTAAGTTACAAAAAACTCTTAATATATACTTTGAAATTACTTACAGTTAAATTCAGAAATTATCTGTCTACTAAAAAAAATTATTAAAGCTTCCTTTTTTATTTATTTAATTGATTAATTGTAAAAGTATATCTGAATGGGTAAAGACATTAAAAAAAAAAGGATTAATATTTTAAGAACAATAATAGTGTCTCTGACCTACAGATGAAGACGCTATGTCAAGTTATTTCCTGCTTAAAGAAAGGTTTTCACATATTGGGATGGTTTTCATCTTTCTAATGGATAATGAGCTAATTTTTCTGCATAGTTCATAAGTATAGCAAAGTCTCTTTTATAAACAGCCATGACTTATTGGCAGTATAATGTAACTGAACTATCAGTGCAAAGAATTACCAGAAATGTATTAAATGACAAAATTCTCTGACAGCCGTTCCACAAAGTAAGTGAATTACCAGACCAAAATGGCACAGCTCTGCATTCTAAAATTCAAGAAAGAAAACATATCTCTAAAAAACCAAAACAAAAACCCCGCAATAAGAATAAAAAAAAAGCAGCATAGAATCATATAGAAACATAGAATTGTGCCTTAAGTTTTTGAAATATAAATTGCCACAGACTCTCCAACATACTTTCTCTATTTTAATGTATTCACTCAACAAAAGATATGAGTAGTTTATTTATAGCTCTGGTGGTCTTTTTCCCCCCCTTTCTTTCTTTCCTTGATTGCTTATCTGCTGGGAACTGGACTTCCCACTTAACTCATTTCTGAAAGGTCACAGCTCATCCTGACATGAAAATTAGTCTGTCCTATTTAAATGACATAATTTTGGTGGTAATTTCTCTGTGATATTTGATGTTAATTTAAGGGATTTGAGCTTCAGCGTAAAATCTGATATTAACCGTAAAACATTTACATCCTTCTGAAATCTGTTGACATTAGGGGCACTTTTTCAGGAGAGAAATTCTGTATGAGTTTGTTGTCTTCTTTTTATCTTATATAGACTTATTTTATAGGAAAGGCTGTGCTTAGACAGACTTGATGAAATTATCCTTGCTCTGAATTCTTTTATTTCAGACTTTTTTGTGAGATCTGTGGATTAGGGCATAAAACCACTAAAAAATTCAGTATTTCTTTCTGTTTGAGTATTCGCAATATGTAGATTTAGAGGTAGAGACAGAGGTAACACTATATGTTTTTGAAAATATAAGCCTTCAAACTTTTATGCACTTATATGAACTACAAATATTGCTTTTACAAAAAATTAAATTTAAATAAAAGTTTATCAATACTGTTATTTTTCTGATTTTCATAGCCATTTCATTATCTCTGCTTATATTTGCTCTTCCAGTTTTTTTGCAATCTATACCTTGGAAGCCGCATAAATTTTAGAAGTAAGATAGTAATTTGGAATCCAAGAGCTCAAATCCCTGGAAGTCCTTTAGGAGACCTGATGTGGCTCAGCTACCAGTAGATGCTTCAGTCAACCTCTTTGGTAGCTGCTATCAAAGACAGTATAAAACACTGTGAATTCCTGAGAGCAGTAAGGTCAAAATGAGTTGACAAGTGAAAGACTATTTAATTACAATTTCTGTGTTCTGCTCTCTGCTTAGCTATTCTTGTGAAAAAAAAAAAAAAAAGTCACATAAGTGGAAAATAGGTTTACAGGTTTGTTGTTAAAAGGGAAGGAGTAGTGTAAAAAACCTGACTGGTACAGGATTATTTATTGTACATTAGAATGCTAATTATACTAAGTCTGTGTTAATGATGGTGCTAGAAGGGCACGAGTTTGGATTAAACTAATTAAATATATCCTAAAGGAAAGAAGAAAAAAGAAATTTGGCTTCTCTAAAGCTGCATATATAGATATAATTAAAATAATAGAATGTAAATATTATGTTGTACAGATCTATAATGGGGAGATAGTGCTGTAAGACATTTAAGGTCTTGGATTTATATTTTAGAAGGTATAATAATACATTGTCTAATGCTCAGAGAACATAAATTTGCATAATTTCATACCTAAGTACAAAAAAGTCAGTGAAAATTGTTAATTAGAATGTAAACATAGTAAATATGGATACATTACACAAAATTTTAGAAAAAACAGTCTTTCCCTTGTACCTTGTTTGAGACCTTCACCAGTAATCCTTTAGATCCTCATTGTGCAGAAACCAAAGTTGGTCCAAGTATGGCCTAAATTCCCTATTAGATCAAATAAACTGAACTTGTTCAAAAGGAACTTAGATAAATTCCTTACAATAAATGTGTGTAGGCAATCCGTTCATCTCCTATTTTATATAGTTTTGAATGACTCAGAATGACTGAAATTTGAATATTAGAAGTGAACTGGAACGGAGAAATAATGCAGAACATGAGACAGAGCTTAGATTCAAATTGTAGAAGAGGTATGAGCTACTTTGCAATAAACAGATGCTATTTTTATTCCAAACAAATTCACAGATAGACCTTTCAGATGTTTATAAAGCTGCAAATTCACCATGAAACTATTCTCTGTTGTATTCATGTTTTGCATTTAGGGTGAAAGTTTAATGAATAGTCTAATTTCTTTAGGGGGAAAAGAACCAAAAATAAAACCAATAATAAAAAAATAAACAACCAGAACCTGTGGGATATATAGCATTACATTTTAGACAATCTTAAAAAATGGTTAAATTTTTAAGAACGCTATATGAAACTTGTTTAAAAATTCCACACTAAGCTTTAAAATCTTGGTATCAGGATGAACCAGCAGAATTTGCTGTCCTTCCTGCACATATTTAATTGTCATTGCCTGGCTTGTGATAATCACAATGATACATTATCTGCAAGGAGAAACATTTGTCTTATCACTCTTGCTGAACACCTGTGAAACTTTTTATGTAGAGGAATCAGCTGCAGGGTGGATCCAACTTTCCTCAAGAAGAAAGAGGGAGCTGGGAGGTGTGTTGCACCATCTTTGCCAGCAGGAGACACCTCAGCCCAGAAATAGCAAATATTCCCCCAGTTACTGACCTGCAAGACAACAAGGTATGTAGAGCGGTGTGTGGGGATAAAGATCCTGGTTGCTGCTTGGATCATGCCATGGATCGTTTTATTTTTTTTTCAGTTCAAGAAGGAAAGTTCTTTTAAAGCTGTCCTGACACAGGTATAGTGATTTCTGTCACAGAGTCAGCGTGGTGCAGGGCATGCAAGAACCTGCTTGGTCACTGGCAAGGCATGTGAGGAAACACATTCCTGTCATGTGTACACTTCATATTTGGGGAGGCATTACAGGATTATCCCAAGGACCTGCAGTGGATATGGATGGGGTTGTCAAGGTTTGAATAATAGTGTGGGACTTCTCAGATGAGAAGTGCTCAGTAGTGAATGCAACCATTAATCCCTGCTTTTACAAATTTTCAGGATAAAGATATTGGATATAATAAGACCCCAAGGGCATCTGTGGGGAACAGTGCTGGACATTATTCCCCCATCTAATGGAAGTACTATTTATAATTAGCCTCTCCTGAGTTAGACAGACAGCTTTTGATTCATTTAATTGTATTTCTCTTCAAACCAATTTGACTTAATTTCCCCATAGGATATGCTGTGACATAGTATCAAATACATTCTGAGAAATCCAGACAGATCTTCTGCATGTCTTTCTCACAGTTCTGCAATTGTATCAACACCAGAAAAGGGATCAAGATGGCTTGGGACATTTGGTTTCTATGGATACATTTATGATTCTATTTTGCAAACGATTCCACTCTTCCAAATGGCAGCTCTGTTCATTAGCACATACACTGATGTGAATGATATCAGGTGCTAACATCACTTTCTCTTTCACAGTTTTATATCTTAAGACTGCGACTTTTTCGCACTAAAGGTTCAGAAAGTAATTCCAGACTCTGTAACTTGGTTTCTGTCGTTCCTTCACTGTTCACATTCATCAGATATAGCACAGTCTTGAACAAAGTTAACTTTTGTGAAAGGTTTTTTAATTTCTTGGTTTGAATCCAAACACTGTTTGTACCCTTCTGGTTTAGTTTCCCAGCTAATAATTTAGCCTTGGATTTTGGAATGCTCAAGCGACCTCCCTGTAGGTCGATCTTCCCACTTATGATTTTCTGTAGCTGCAAGGTATACTCCCTGATTATCTTGCCCTTGAATATCTTGGTCTATAGTTATTTTGTTAGTTTATTGCTTTAAGACCTGTAAGCCACCTGCAATCCTCTTTTTATTTTTTTCTTTTTTTTTTTTTAACTTTTCTATGTTTCTTCCAGATTTTAACAAATTTTACTGTCTAGCAGTAATACCAAGAACATAAGAAATAGTTACTTCATTATATCAGATTAGAGAATCATCTTCTCTGGAGTTTCTCTGACAGAGGCCAATATCTAAAACTTATAAGAAAAAATGCAAAATGATGAACCAAATTCCATTTCCAGGAAAGCAAACTTAGAAGGATTACAAAGCCTCTAATAAAATCAGCAGGAAGAAATAATCCTTCATAATCAATTTCAGCTATTTCTCTCTCTTAATGAAAAAAAGATGACACCATCTTATGATTTAAAATAATTAATTTTTAAGTGCTGATTTTTTCTAATAATTGATTGTGCTTGGCAGAAGCACTCTTGGATTTTTAAATGACCTTTGCAAGACATTCAGCTCTTAATTCCTGAAGAGACAAAGGTTTAAAAAGGCACATAATTTATCTCCTGAACCAGATATGGGCCTAGCTGTATCCAACATATCACAGAAGCTTCAAGTTAAGGCTTAAAATTATTTGAGCTTATTAAAGAAAAGGAAAGATCTATTTTCTGTGAGGTTTCCAGTAGTTTGAAAAATTTTGAAACATTTTTCTATCCTATGTATGCATATTTAAACTGCCTTTTTTTTTTGTACAGAAGGGGCCTATTTTCTAATATCCTTTTTTTAAAGATAATTAAAAAGTTAAGAACATTTAAAATTTTTGCTATGTTTAGCAAAACACTTGAGAATCCTAGATGGTTACATATGTTGGATTAACATTTCATGCAACAGACTTCATCAAATGTTTGTTTATTGCCTAATATTTTGGTAAAATAGTATTTCTTAGGGTTTATATCATTATTATCTATTACAGAGATTAAAAAGTCTTCTTAAATTTAATAATTTCTAATTGTATAGTTAATAAGAAAATAAAATTATATTTTTCTAGTTTTTCAGCTACGTATTATTTTTCAGCACTTCATCTAGAAATTAGAAACAAAGTAATTTTGGTTTATAAAACACTGTTTATAGCAACCTGTTATGACCATTGTGGCAGGAGCAGCATATTCACTCCTGGAAACAATATCTTGTGTTGCAGCATTAAGAAATAGCTAGTAACATGTCAGTTTTCATCTTTATTTTATGAATTTTTTGTTCATAAACATAGGAATCTAGTATTGGTCAAGACTAAATTCTAGCATTAAGGTTTTTCTTCAATGTACATAATCATTGAAAACTGCTCTTGTTCAAAGTTTTAGTTTTAGATCACTCAGGAACACACACAAACATACATACAAATGATAATAAAAGAAAATGCCAGAAATTGTGTCATGATGAATAAAACATTTCACTTGAGACACATTTCTACTTGTAGACACTTGCGGAGACAAGAACAAAATATTTCAGCCAAGGCACATCTTCTGGCATTTATGAGTTTAGTTACAGACTAGTGCTATTTTGGGTATCTATTATGTTTGGTCTTTTGACCAAAAAGACTAAATGATGGAATATTAAAAAATTCAAGTGACCCCATTAAGGCCATTTTGCCCATTTTGCCCCATTTCCCTAGGAATTTAAATTACATTTGAATATGTGCACATAAAGTGCTCATGAATAATTCCACTTTTCAATGATAAAGTTCTAAAGAGTTTAATATGCTGTCATGATTTACATTTCACATATTTTTAATATAAAATGTTGGGGAGAATGCTGTGTGTACATCCAAGTAGTACTATCCAGACAACTTCTTACAGGTGTATGAAAAATAAGGCAAATATAATGGTTGCTCGATTCAGTAATGAAGACAATTCTGTGTGGTTAATAATAATTGTAATGATTTCAGTTCAAAAGGTAAGGAAAACTTCACAACTTTTTTTTTTTTTTTTTCCAATATGTGTTTGATTTCCTAGTGGAAAATGAAGAAAGATAACTTTTTCTCCTCCACAAAGAGCATTTTCCAGGAGCACTTTGACTGTATTTTTGTGTTCTTAGTTTGAAGTACGGAAATGCATTTTTGGGGCTACTTCCAATGAAAGCTAGGGAAATAATTAGAAGAAAAATTATGTGAAGATTTAGTTCTAAATATAAGAATTCTTGGGATCCAAGTATAAGAGAAAGACACTAATGACATAATAAAAGTAGATTCACAACCACTGTCACAGAGTGACAGCTGAGAGTGGTGGTACTTTCTGCCATTCATCTTTATGTGCAAATATGCTCTTTATGTGGTTTAGAGGGTTAGTGACACTGCTTGGTTGTTTCTTGTTCTTAAGTGTGGCTGCTTTTGCACTTTTCTTGGGTTTATTTTTGTTTGTTTGTTTGTTTTTTTAAAAAAAACATTTTCCCATCATTTTAGTCTGTTACCTAAACTGGTCAAGATGGAAGGTAGTGTAAAGAGAAAGAAATGAACAAATAATAAACAAATTAAAAAGCAGAAGCAAGGGATAATAAACAAAATAAACAAAAAGCAGAAGCAAAGGCTCCTGGAGAAGGCTTAGACATTGGCAGAGAGATCTGACTCACTGAAGTGCATGTTAATATAAAAAGAAAAAAAGCCCCCCCCAAAAATCTAGGTGAGAACCTAATATATGAGAGCTTGTGTGAACCAGTTTTGAAATCCTCTTAAGTAATGTAGTATAACTCAGTATCAGGGTATAGTATAAACTCTGTTGTAAAGTCCCTAGAAAGGTTTGACTTTGGGACTAGCAATGTGATTTTATGTTAATGGATTTGGAAGGTGAAGTCAATAGCTGGGAATTACAATCAGTTTTGTGAAATAATCTGAGTTAGTTAAATATAGTCAGTGACAGCAGTGAGATAATGTTTAAGTCCCAAGACTAGAATACAATAATTCCTGTGTATCCAAAACAATACCTGGTGAAAAGCAAAAATGGTAAATATTTACCATTTGTCTAATGGAATAAGGATAAGAACAAATACCTATTTCAAATGACCCATGTGTAAATTCTTACTTAGGAAACGAATAAAGGAAACCATCTAACAAAAAAATTAAAAAGGGCATCAATAAATAAATATGAATCTCTTTTTAAGAATAAGGTGATTCATAAATATAATTTCCCATTTGGGTATGCAATTAATCCACACTTGTCAAATCCCTTACAGTGGTGTTTGATAACTATCCTATGAAATGACTTACAGCTCTGGTTGACAAACAAGTGTTATTGTTTTAAGTGACTTTGTGACTTTCTTAGTTGGCAAAATACCTGCAAAGTAAAGAATTTGGATTTATTATTGCCTCTCACTATCACTTTTGAAAGGGACTCTTCATAGCTGTGATTGGCTTCAGCTGAACAGTGTCTCCATTTCATTCACTGATTTCAGCTGAGTTGGTGACTTTTTAGTTATGTCTGGGGACACCACGGCAAAGTAAACATTTCCCTTTTCTCAGGGGAAGAATATTATCATTCTGAAATTCTACCGGAGCCCTCGTCTTTTCATTTGAGCTTTTCTTTGCATGTAAAATACACATGGCTTTGAATGCCCATCTGTTTTAAGACTAGAGAGTTCTCCTTTATTTTTGTCTCTTTCTGTTATGTTAAAACTTGGTACCTTACATCTTATTGTGCATTTTTTCTGTTAAACCACAGTGTGAGAAGAGAGAGAGGGAGCAGAGAATGTGTGTGGGATTAACTCCCTCTGAGGACCAAATCTCCCATTTCATACAGTTTCTGTATATTAATCTATATGATATTTTTCTAGTTAGACTTACAAACAGCTCTTTCTTTGAAGCCTGAACTCAATTAACTTGAATATCAGAGCAGTTGTAACAAATGAAAAAAGGTTGTACTGCCTGTACTAACGGAATTAATTAATTTTTCTGACTAAGCTATCACACAGCTTCATAAAATCATCCAACACCTTCTTAAACAAAGATGCAATGCATGATTTTGTTTGTTTGTTGTTTTTTTTGGTTGTCTGTTTTAATTTTTTTTCCATATAAAATTCCTTTAGGAGAGTTTTTGGCACTTCCAGAAAAAAAAATTATGAGATTACAAGCAGAAATTTTTTTCCAATTTTAAGCTTTCACTTAAATTTATAAACAAGGAGAACTTGTAGAGTTCTTGAACTCGCCTTTATTCTAATATTTTTCAATACATTAGATTTAAGTGTTCTTGTGTAAATTGTTCTTGCTTTGAGTGACCCAGAAAAATCACTTTTGCATTGTGTCTCCTGCAAAATCAATAATACTTATGGCTACCTTGAGAACATTCATCAAAACAATTACATTTTTACACATTACATGAAAAATATGGATAGAATTGCTCCTAAGAAATTATGATGGACTACTCTATAAAAGTGCAATAAATTAGAGGTTTCCATTTTATTTAGTTCTGACATTCATATGGTTTACCTCACTCCAGTCAGTCACCTTAGAAATATTTTTAGGATCATAGCAGTGGTTTTAAGTAGGCAGTGTATATTATAGTAATTTATATACAGGACCATATTTTTAATTTCCTTTAACAACTGTATGAAGGCACCCAACAAGTTTACTACCTAGGATTAGTATATTTAGTAAGGAATCTTGTTAAAGAATAAAACTGTTCCTTTAGTAATATATGGATTTTTTCTTGTACCACTTCAACACTCAGCAAAATAATTCCAAATTCTGAAAACTGTTAAGATTGCATGAAATAACTTTATTACCAAATAAAAATTGTTCTAGCAAAGCTTCATTAATGAACCCTATACCAGTTGAAAACAGAGTAGTAAGTTTGAAAGTCTTCTTTTTAATAACTGAGGATTTTGCAACAAACTTGTGTTTATTAATCTCATACTTCAGGTAGACTGCTGTCTATTTGAAGGGACCAGAAAAGAATAATTCAAGTTAAGAGCAAAAATAACTTGGCTGTTGTGCTTTTATACCCTTCTGAATAGAAATTAACCATACCTGGACATAAGAGGTAGAGCAGATTGCACTCCTTTTTTATTGCTACTTAATAAAGAGAGAGATCAGATTGGTGATTTTTGTTCTACTTCTGATAAGGTTTGAAAGTGAGACTTGAGTCAGGTGTAAATTGACTCTGTCTGGAGAGTACCTTGGGTTGATTTATTTTTCTCTCTGTAATGTAGAGAGATGCCTCTTTTGCCTGCTATTTTGGCCACACACTTATCAAAGCAGAGGAAAAATATGTCTGAGAAACAGAGAAAATTAATTCTTGTTATTTTCTACTCTTTTCAGAGGTTACATCGATTTATGGGATTTCCAACTTTCCTATAGAACTTTGGGTTTTTTCCATAGGGAATTCAAAAATATGTTTTTGCTTTGTGTGGTGGATGGAACAGGCATTTGAGCAGATGTTCTAGAAACCTTTCAGGACCGGACATCTTTTGGGTTGTCACTGATGCTGAGGGTCTATATTTGACTCCCCAAGGTTAGTAAAGCTGGACCTGGGCTTTTTCATTAGCCTGCAGAAGAGAAGGCCTGAGGGCAAACTAGTTTGCAGCTTTTCAGTATCTCACAGGTGGATAGAGGAGATGCTGTCAGACTCTCCTTAGAGGTGAACAGTGAGAGGACATAATGCAACTGTGACAAGTGGTTGCAAGAGAAACCCAAAGACAACAAAATCCTGAAAAAGAGTCATTAAGCACTGGAACAGACTGTTTGGAGAGTGTTGGGAAATATATATTCTTGGAGTTATCAAAACTTGCCCTGAGCAAGACAACCCAAGTTTCAGTCAGTTTAAGATAAGATTTGAACAGAATGATACATGAGGTGACTTCCAGAAATCCCTTTCAAAATTAATTATTCTCTGAATCTATGTAAAGAAATAGTGAGATATACAGATTTTGCTGGAGGTTTGTTTGCTTGTTTGTTTCTTCTGTACAAATAATGTACTACTGTGAAATGCATTGTCTGCATGTAGTGTTCAAATGCTAGTTGGTTTCTAATGGTCCCACAAAATTGCATGTATAGTTCTAATAATATTGGATTCACTCAGAAATGTCTGGCTCCATTTTTTCCTTCTTTATCAGGGCTCTGATGAATAGTTGCAGTCAGTGTTAGTAAATAAGTGAAAAAAATTTGTCATGTAGGTTGTGCTTCTTCTGTTGTGACCACTGCAGATAGTATGCACAGACTAGTATTTGTGTCTGTGTGCCACCATCAGGTTGAGCAATTTAATCTACATTCAGATCACAAAATCCATTTTGTTCCAAAACATGTTGAAGGCATCCATCGATCACAGAATCGTTTAGGTTGGAAAAGACCTCTGAGATCATCAAGCTCAACCTGTGACTGATCATCACCCTGTCAACTAGACCATGGCACTAAGTGTCATGTCCAGTCATTTCTTGAACACCTCCAGAGATGGTGACTCCACCACCTCCCTGGGCAGCCCCTTTCAATGCCTGACAAGCCTTTCCATGAAGAAATTCTTTGTGATGTCCAACATGAATCTCCACTGGCACAGCTTGCCTCTTATCCTGTCACTGGTTGTCTGGGAGAAGAGTCCAACCCAACCTGACTAAAACTTCCTTTCAGGGAGTTGTAGAGACTGATAAGGTCTCACATCCTTTTCTTCAGGCTAAACACCCCCAGCTCTCTCAGGTGCTCCTCATAGGACTTCATCAGCTCTGTTGTCCTTCTCTGGACTTGCTCCAGCACCTCAAAGTCTTTCTTGAAGTTCATTGAACGTGTTTCCTACATAGGTTCTTGTTCCATTGCAGGCAATATGTGTAATTTCAAATGTCAATATTTTTGAATTTGTGCCTAATGTTTATTTTCTGTGAGTATTCATATATAACAAGCTTCCAATGCAGCAGCAATTGTGAACTCAGTATGGTAAGTACTATTTTGCAGTTTATTGATACCTTTCACAAATACCTTTATCTAGTGTCTTATTTTAACTACTGCTGATTGCGATTGAAGACCACTCTAACCACATATAAAATATGATTAGAGAGGTCTTCTCTTTATTTTTCATCAGGAGTAATGGCCTGGTGTATGAGTATTCTGACACTTAAAGCACAGTCTCGAAGTGTGGTGTTGAGGGAGATAAAAAAGGAATTTAGCGTCAGTGGGATATAAATTGGCTCCCTTAGTGTAGTCATTATCTCACAAGTCTTGTAGCACTGGTTCATTGAAATTCCCATCTATTGCCACCATTAGCTGCTGAAACTCTTATCCAGTGCAAGTATTGTACCAGTCCTTTCCACCTTTTGCCAGGATTGTATTTTGACAACTGGATTTAGTTCTAGCAACTTGTCAAACTGAGATGATATGCAAAGAATACCTATTTTAGTATTATTTTCTAGCTTTAGGATGCCACCACTGTCTTCTGTTTTCAAAGCAGGGGAAAAACTAAATACTCTTGTTTTAAGATATAATTCATATACAGAAAGATAATATGAAGGGTTTGAGCAATGGGTAAATTCTAAACCTTCTTTTTACACCCTCTCAGAAAGGTATTTAGAATGTTTTTCTATAGTTGGGCTGTAGATTTAATTATCTTAGGACCATTTTGCATAGTATTTTTAGAAATAAGCTGCAAGCTTACACATTTTTCTTTGGTTGGTTTGATTTGTTCATTGTTGTGGGTTTGGTGGTTTTGGTTTGGTTTTGTTTTGCTGGAGGTTTTTTTTTTTTTTTTTTTTGAAAATGTGACCTGCACTGTCAGGCAAAGAAAATATTAAATATTAGTATTTTATTTGCCATGTTATCTGGCATCAACCTGTCAAGAGTAATCCTATTATCTCTGGGCTTTTGTCTGAACATTGTGCTTCATACTTTGCTAGTTAAGTTTGACTCAAATTTATTCTCCTGCTGTTCTCAGTCTTAACTGTGTTACTGACAGAAATCTTCGCTGGCTATTTTCTAACGTCATGTTTTCACTAATTATCTCTTGCCTCCTTGGAAGCAGGCTGACAAGAATACACAGATCAGAAAGCCTGCTAGTATAACCTCTTAGTTATCAAATCCCACAGTCTCATTCCTTTATGTACTTTCCAATTGCAGTGAAATAAAATAAAAAAAAAATCCACTTATTAACTTCTTCAATTTTTACATTGGTATTAGAAGGGAATACTTAGCAAACCCTCTTTAAATATTTTATGAGTATGCACTTTTCAGAATCACAGGAATGAATGGTTTGTATGGCACTACACAAAACAGAAAACAGAGGAAAAGAGGTGTTTTAAGCACTTCTCCTTAGGCAATCCTGATTGGTCAGAGTTGTTTAAATTTATGTCCTTTGTAATCTTTTAGATAAATTTGGATAGCACTCAATGTGTATTGTTTGTGAATTTTGTATGACATATTTCGAAGGGAGTATCCTTTCCCTGTGCCTTCAAAATTTGCAGGTTGGCAATCTCAGACAAGTTATCTTTATCAGACAAATGGTGCACTGAGTGCAGTCATTCATTTCCATCATTGCTCGATGCCATGCAGAGCTTACTCAAATCTTCTCAACAGAGCAGGTAAAACTCAGTTTTATGTTCACTGGATTTGGGGAAGATAAGAGGCAAAAAAGCTCAGGAGATGCAAGCTCAGGAGATGTAACTTTGAACTTGTGGGTAGGTGTAACTTCAGCTCTGAACAGGACGAGGGGTGTGAGCCTCAGTGGGGCAGGGGGGAGCTGTAGGTAGGTTATACACCATTCTCTTCTCAAAGTTATCACAGGTATCGAATCTTAACTTTGTTGAAGCATTGCTCTATTTTTAATCTCTGCTGCCTTTGGGTTTGCTGTGGGACTGGACAGGGAGGGAAGGTAGAAGAAGCAAAGAGTGTTAGCAGCTGATCCTGGGAAGGACAGACTCCTTTGTCCAGTGGCAGTAAGGTCACCACTAGAAAAGTAGTGACAAAAATTGAGAAGAATGATTCTGTTAATAAGATGGGGATTTTTTATGAGGTATCTTAGGATCAGAAAGTGTTTGATTTTCCTTTTAATCTCCTAAGGATTTTAATAATCTACAGACCTCAACATTTCATAATTTATTTATTTATTTGGGGGGGGATACCCATAGGATAAAGACATTGAAACAGTAGCTTAATCAGTTTGCAAATTTCTAAATGTCTATGCAGTACCTACTTCCCTTTTTCAGCATTGCAGTTATTAGGAGCTAAAATCCCAAAGATTTTTTGCATCCCAAATTATTTTTTCAGTTTCCTTTTCTTAACCCTTATTCTGTTATCTTAACACATTTCTCCAAACTCTTTAATTTCCTATTTTGCCCATCCTTCTAACCTGTATCTTTTGCTATACATCACTGGTGACAGAAACAAGTTCTTCACAGAGCAAGGTCTTGCATTTCTGGAGAAATAACTAAAGGGAAAAATGTTGAACAGACATAGACTTGTGTCAGCAGGAAAGCTTGCTCCTGTGCAAGGCAAACATTTTTGTACTGATTTGCTTTTATGTGCACGTTCCTTGTTGTTGAACTCAGAACAGGACTGGTTTGGGCCTCAATCTGTGTATGAACTATGTGAGTTACAACTTGGCTGCCTCTGCACAGAAAATCTTCAGGGAAGTCTTCCAGTATTTTCATGGTCATCTGAAACAAACTTTTTTGTTTCTTCACCATCATTTGTGTGGCTCTTCTCACCAGGTGAGCAGCACTCCCTAAAGTAAATTGAAGTAATTAGGCTTTTTTTTCTTCTCTTTTTGTTTTTCTTTTCATTTTTAAATCAGTATTAGCAATCAGAGCATTTACTTTGTCATTAAGCAGGACTTTTTTTTTTTTTTCAAGAAGTCTTCAGGCTCTTCTCTGAGTGATCCACTGTCCAGCTGAGATAGTATCAAGGCTATGAGCCCAAACAACATGGGCAGTGAGAATAGAACTGATGTACTTATTTTAAACTTATGAATGCCATTATTCTTCTTTCTGGAGGGTCCTTCATCAGGAAGAATTTCTTCATGGAAAGGGTTGCTAAGCAGTGGAAGGGGCTGCTCAGGGAGGTGGGGGAGTCACCAACCCTGGAGGTGCTCAGGAAATGACTGGACATGGCACTCAGTGTTCTGGTTTAATTGGCAAGGTGGAGATCAGTCAAAGCTTGGACTCAATGACCTTTTCCAACCTAAATGATTGGAATTCTGTGATTAACTGAGTTTCATTAGCTGAATGCCAGTGTGCATGTTTGTGGAAGAAATAAATTGTTATTTATGCACAGCAATTTTGAATTCATCATGCAAAATAATTGTAAAGAAAAAGAAACAAGGTGGAACCTTTTATTACTTCACAGCATCAGATAAGTTGTACATATGCACATGCAATTATATCTTCAAAGGTTGCTGGTTCATAACCTTTTCAACAGACTGGGGGCTAATTAATTGTTAAAGTTCTCTGATAACAGTTGAAGGTGATCTGTCTTTTCTTGTACCTCAGACTGACTTGTGATATTATGAAACGCTGCATCTGGTTCTTAATAGTCATGTCATACTGCATTAAGTCATACAATACTATCTTGAAAAGATTGATGCAAGGATTTATTTCATGTCATATCTTTATGTGTCAGTCAAGGAAATAGAGCAAATACAGATGGATCTTATCTGTAAAAATGTCTTGTATATGTGGAGTTTTAAGAAAAAAATAATCATGAAAAGCACAGAGCATGAGAAAACTACTTTTATTCTACACTATAATGATTGGAATTATCTGTTAGGCTGACAGATCTTTGGTAAGACATGGTAAAATTGTTTAAAAAAGGGTAGTGGGATATGTATGACAAATAAAGAAACCTTGATGTTGCAAGAGCTACTAGGGATCTATTTTGAGCAATGCACAACAAGAGTCTTCTTTGTAGTAATGTTAGAGGCCCTAATGGAGTCTAGCATCTTAAAATGTAAGAAATAAATGTAGCTAGTGGTGGGGAACATTCAAACCAAAATGGCCTCTTTGTATATTTCTTCTTGTTTGACACATTCCTGGTGTCAATACAGAAAAAAAAATATTCACCTAGAAATTGGGGGCAAAACCTGACACCTTTCTTTTTAAATTTCACCTATATGATGAGCAGTAGGCAAAGCTATCTGGACACAAACCAATTAAAACCACCTGTTAGGTCAGAACTACCTTAAATGTACAAAACCTCTTTTTTGTCAGTAGATCATGAATTTTGAGGCTCATTTATATGGCTTAGGAACTGTTTCTTAACATGCCCAAGTATGTGAGTAATAAACACCGAAGGCATTGTTGGTGAGGATAGTTACATTCTGATGGATATGTCTTTGGCTCCTGAGCTGAAAGATTTTGTGGTAAATATTCAGTCATACAATCACAGAATCATAAAACATAAGAGTTGGAAGGGACCTTAAAGATCATCTCTCTCCAACCCCCCTGCCATGGGCAGAGACACCTTTCACTAGACCAGGTTGCTTAAATCCCCATCCAACTTGGCCTTGGACACTTCCAGGGACAGTCATATAGGTTTGTGTACAGTGTTTGATGGTGTCCATGACCTCCAGCTCCATTAACAGATCTTGAAGTCTGAAGAAGCATTAACTACTTAATGTAAATATGTAAAAATGTATTTTATACAAGAATGGCTGTAAGACAGTAAAGCTACAATTAGCTATGCCCTAGATTTTTGAAGGACATCTGTAGCTTCTAAATTTTCCCCACCTACTATGGTCAGAGACTATTAAACAGATAAACATATTTTTTTAGTTTAGAAATCACCCATTTTTTATGATTGACTGACTCTTCCTGTAGCAGGTACAGAGTTAGATGTACATTTACCCTATAATAGGATGTCCTTTTCAGGATGACCAGTGCATGGAGGTTTTTTAGTGTCTTAAAGTCAATATACTTTCAAAAAAGACAGTGGTCAGTAGCTAATAACGAGAGCTAAAGCCTAACAAAGTAAAAAATACTAAATTAAACTAACACAAAATTAATTAAATAAGTGAAAGTATTGTCCACATTCAATTCTTCAGAAAACAACAGCAGGTGGACAGCAATGTAGAAAGCTCTCTGTGTATCTTTCTTCCCCCCTGCCTCTCTCCTATTCCCTGCTCCAAAAAAACACAGAGATTTTCCTCTGTTAACTGTTCAGGAACAAAAACATTTGTATTTGGAAGCATCATTGTTATTGTATTTGTTCACCTATTCATAAACTTTAGAATTTTCATGTTAGTTTTCACCAGTGAGATCATTTGCAGTTAGAATTTGCATTGTCTAGACTAGAGGATCTGGGTTTTAAGTATGTTTTTACCAGTGAAATATTTGCTTTCTTTATACGCACTCATCCCCAACCTTATGGAAGTATTGTTCAATTTTTCTTGAATGTTTCCAAACTAAATTGACCCAGAAAATGCAAGCTCAGAACATGAAAATGTGTCTTGGATGAACTGTCCTTGTACCTACAAGTCACACAGACTTCATTTCTCCTTTGGAAAGGACCTATGGTTGTATTTCTAATAACTGCTAATTTTCTAATGGTTAACTCTGAATATCTCTGGCTTGTTACATTACTCCATGCAGGGTCAAATTTCAGGAGGTAGGTACCAGAACAGATTTCTGATTAAGTGGCTCTGTAAACATTTAGGGATTTTTTTCAAGATATGAAGGTTTAACAAACGCTGACTATTAGGCTAAAATTAATTATGGATTCTTACAAAATATAGGTGTGACCTACTCCATGAAAATGAATTTATTGAGTCATGCATGTTGAAAGATTATGAAAACTCAGGGGGGTACCTGAACAGATTATGAACAGAACAAAACTTTTGTTGATTTGTTAGTCTTGTTTTAACATCAGGATGAGGATATTAAAAATGAAGTAACTTTGAAAATTGACATAAAAGCCTTACTACTTTGTTTTGGCTTTCTTATAATGTTTTCACAGAGTAAGCATATAAATCTTAATAACTTTTTTATCACCTACTGTGCCACATCAAGTTTGTAATAACAAAAGCTAAAAGTGATTATCTTTATGTGATTTAATGTTTCCCTTTGTCTATTTGTTATGGGTTTGATAATGGAGTTTATGAACTTCATTGTCTCTTGAGACTCCTACTAGGATAAGTCTTACTGCCAGCCAACTAAATCTTATATTCTACCCTACAAGCTGTTATGTGATCTAATATTATTTTTTTTAAGAAAGATCCCCAAAAAACTTACTTTTGTAATTCTATTAACACAGAATTACACGTTCCTGGCCTTTACCTCAACAGATGCAATGTTTCAAGCTACCTCAGTTAACCTTTTTTGACTTTGTACTCAAATAAGAATCTGTCACAGAAACAAATAACAACTAATAACAATGAACTTTAGATCTGGTTTGGTTTGGGTAGAGTTGTGTTGGGTTGTTTTATTTTTAATCTTCCTGTAGCATATTCAACTTCATTTCAGTCTTCCTTTTTAGGACAGAAAACCAATGTCATGTGTGGAAAGCTGATGTTTTATAGCTTTTGGACAATTCCTATATTTCCTTTGTTACTTTTCCTTGAAATACCTTTTGCCACCTAGTCCTTTCGGAGTTTTAGCCATTTGGAACTACAAGAGAAAACCTAAAAGACAATATTTAGATGACCTCCATTGCCTCTCTAAAGCAGAAAACTCTACTTAAGAGATAGTCATATATATGTGACCACAACTATATAGGATATATAAGCTTATATTCTACCTCTGAAAATTTATAACTCCATCATAACTAGACTGTGGTTGTAAAACATGAGTGTTTAGTCCTTTTTGGCTTGTTTGTTTGGTTTTTTTTTAAATTTTAATTGCAGAAAAAAATCCTCTTTACCTTAAATAATCTATTTGTACATAAACCTATTAGATTCTTTGCAAATTTAGGACATGCACTATCAAAGTCAAAGATTTCTGCCACCTATTAAAAGTTTGCATACTATTTGAAATACAAACACAAAATACATTATTTCTTGAAAAAAACCACTATTTTTTAAAGAAAACTATGCAATGAGTGAAATAAAGAGGCAACAAGCAGGTGAAGATACACAAGAATTGCCTGTAGGCTTTCAATATGTTTTCTAGATGATATTCTTACAGTTTTAATATGATCTGACTAAAATACTAGTGAGTTTGTCTCCTGTGTTCTGTTAAATTTAGCCTGAAACCTTTCTGCTAAGATCTTGGAGCCATATGGTCTTGTTAGTATTTAAATAAGAAACTTCCCAAGAAAAACTCAGATGCGACAGCATGAGGCTGTTTCAACTTCCTTCCCTTCTGTTCATCTCAAATTAATCCTTATTTTGAACAAAGGTACTGGCAGTACTTCCTTCAATAATATTCCAATGAAGTTTAAAATCATTTGAGACCTAGACCTGGAGTAGTTTGTAATCTTAATGTTATTTTTTTCTCTTTTGAAATGTGACTGATTTTAATAGAATGGTGGTGTTTTCTTGACCGGTGAATTTTTGTGTGTTTACTAAAGACCTTAAATCCATATTGAAGATTTCTAGGTATAGGTGTGGAGGAAGTGTTTAACTTTTCTGAGGCAGTCAATGTTCTTTGGCAAAATGTTTGTCTGAACATCAAGCACAGGAAACAATAGACAGAGGAAAAACTTGCATTAATTATTTACAAATTTTTGTAATAATTGTTTGTATAATTAGGTAAAATATGTTTACAATTTACAGCCCATCTTTGATAAAGGATTAATAATTTCCTATTAATATTTAAAAGATAGAAGCTGGCCTCAACAAAATCCTGATTCTCAAAAAATTCTATATTTTGTAGCATAGGCTTTCTTGCTTCTCAAAAAACTGTGATAAAATGAACAAACCATATAAAAAAGAGCATAAATTACTGGGGAGGGGGTGTGGAAAGGGAGGCAGTTGTGCCTCCTTTATAGATGTAAAAACTGTATCCATTTCAATCTTCTTTTGTTGTTGTTTACTGATGAAAGACCGGTTTGGATGACACTTGTCTTTGAGCATTTGAGATTTGGCTTCAGCTGTGGCACTTTTTGAGCTGAGCATCACTGGTGATACCAAAAATAAACTGGATTCCCGATCAGAGTAAAACTCCCAAATCTCCTGTAAGTTTAGGACTCCTTTGAAATGTAGCAAAGGATTTTCCTTTTTCAATATCTACACAGGTATTCAAAGAACTGGGTTCGTTTGTTTGTTTTTAAGACTGGCACAAAAGTATCTGTTAGTGGGAAAATTGTACTTAGAAATTATCAAAGAAATATTAGGATTATGTAGAGGTTTAATATTTTGCATTTTAGAAACCGTTAGTGGTTTCAATCAAATACTAAAAATTTTGGGGCATAGAAAGAAAGATGAAGGAGCTTTTCTGAGCCTCCAGTTTAAAGATTTTAGATTCCTGTATGCTGATGTCATTAAATTCCTTAATCCTGTCTTAAAATAGAAATGTGTTTTTCAATCACATTGTAATTAGATTAACTGAGACTGCTTTGTTTTCTCTGCCAATTTCCAATGAAAATAAAAGGCATTAACTGTGATCTCTAAGATTTATACTGAATATTTGCACACTGTGCAACAAATTGAAAAATCACTACACTTCTAAGAGATCCATTTAGATGAGTAAGTGACTCAACTTCTGAACTAGGTAAGATTAATCTATTTTCCCCAAAAGTCAGACTTTCAATTGATCTGTCTCACTTTTAATGCCTATAGGAGGTCAGATTCTTCTACGCTATATGCATGAACAGAAGTCAACAAATGAATTAAAGCATTCTATGAGTTTGCTTTTATCACCTATTACAGATACTGTTTCCTGCCTCTTTACTAGTAGCCACAGTTATTTGATTTATTGAACGTATTTTTAAAACAACTTGAAAAGGAAGAGGGTAGAGTCTTTATAATTCCTTAGAAGGGCTAAAGGACAGAAAAAAATGACAGTAGCTGGAAGCAGTACCAATACAGGGAACAGAGGAAAGAAATGACAGAGATAGGAACTGTGTTCTGGGCTACAAAGATGGTGAAGGGCGTACGACGAGCTGTATGAGGAGCAGCTGAGGGCACTTGGTCGGTTCA
Organism: Platyrinchus mystaceus; assembly: GCA_035041135.1. Lineage (NCBI taxonomy): Eukaryota > Metazoa > Chordata > Aves > Passeriformes > Tyrannidae > Platyrinchus > Platyrinchus mystaceus. The sequence goes on from JAWWLV010000001.1 coordinate 13,037,777, forward strand.
GGCTGGAGAAGAGGAGACTGAGGAGAGACCTCATTGCAGTTACAACTTCCTCATGAGGGGAAGAGGAGGGGCAGGCACTCATCTCCTCTCTGGGGTGACCAGTGACAGGATCCAAGGGAAATGCCTGAAATTGTGTCAGAGGAGGTTTAGGTTGGATATTAGAAGGAGCTTCTTCACCCAGAGAGTGGTTGGGCACTGAACAGGCTCCCCAGGGCAGTGGTCACAGCACCAAGCCTGACAGAGTTCAAGAAGCGTTTGAATGATACTCTCTGGCACAGGGTGTGACTCTTGGGGATGGTCTTGAGCAGGGCTAAGGGTTGAACTGGATGATCCTCGTGGCTCCCTTCCAAATCAGGATATTCTATTCTATTCTATTCTATTCTATTCTATTCTATTCTATTCTATTCTATTCTATTCTATTCTATTCT
>JAWWLV010000001.1:13038304-13053624 GCA_035041135.1 Platyrinchus mystaceus
TATTCTATTCTATTCTATTCTATTCTATTCTATTCTATTCTATTCTATTCTATTCTATTCTATTCTATTCCTATTTCTATTTCTATTTCTATTTCTATTCTAATCCTATTCTACCAAGCATGGTAGATTGACCCTGGCCAGCCACCAGTTGCTCTCTTACTTTCCACGCTCAGCGGAACAAGAGGGGAGATTAAGATGGAAAAACTTGTGGGCAGAGATAAAAGGGAGGTCACTTACCAATTCCCATCATGGGCAAAATGGATTCAGCTTGGGGAAGATTAATTTCATTTACTGCCACTGAAAGCAGATGGTGAGAAACAAAGATACAACCTAAACCAACTTTTCATTACTCCCTCCTTTTCCCATGTCAAACTTCAGGCCTTCGTTCCAAATCTATCTCCTTGAGCAGTGGAGGGGGATGGGGAATGAGTAGGTTGTGATCAAATCATAAAAGGTTTTCTCTGCCATTTACAATGAGCAAATAATTTCATTAGTTTCTTTCATGATAGGTTAGGAGAAGCAGACATACCATGAAATTTATCTTTCCATATCAGAAGTTTCATTCTGGAATCTTCCTCAGAGATATAGCTGTATGGAAGTTTAAAATGCATAAAATCATAAAAAATATAATGACAGCATCAAGGAAAAAATAATTTACAATTTCTTTAGACTACTCATTTATTTAGTGATTCAGACATTTTTGGCACCACTGTGGACTATCTGAATAGATCTCCAAAAATTATTTTGCTGACAGAGCTCTGGCAGGTGAAAAAGTGAAGCCCTATCTATCAAATATGACATTTCCTGTGATTACTCTTTAAATGTCATCTTTCCATAAAAAGCATTTCCCAATTTCTATTTGTGCTGTGTCTACATTGTTTTTGAAAGACATCCTCTGATCTTGCCTAATTTTTGCAAGGGTGATTGGCAGGGAGGCCAGGATATGCCCCCAGTGGTCACTGACCTCCGTGTGACTGATAAGGATTGGCAAGTCAGCACACTGCCAGCAGAGCATTGTCTTGGAAAAAATGTAAAGGCAAAGTGGGCAAGTTCTGAAGTATCCTTTGAACTTTTTCATCTTTCTTCTGTTTGGAACACAATCACCAACTTAGTTGCAGTGTTTTGGTTTTTTTTAGGGTATTCCCTTCTGCCCTCCCTCAGCCCCTCTGGGGGAAATGTGTTGGGTACTGTCTCACCAATCTCTCCACTCTACACAGCTGCAGTCTGAGAAATGCAGTGCACATTTCTGAAGCTTCCACAATTTTCTGAGGTGACTACTCTTTCTAGTCTTTCTCAAAATGGCCATGTAAGTAAGAAGTCTAACCCAGTATTTAATTAAGTCATGTGCATGAGGTTCATTTTCTATTAGGTTAGCATTTTCTCAGTTCTGAGGAGTATTGCAAGTCTGTATATGCAACAAGTTTTGTCAAATGCTACTACCTGTTACCTTGTCATCAACCATTATTAAAAACAAAACAAAACTAACCCTTCAAAAGGGTGAGTAAATAGCTATATCCCAGTCACTGATGTTTACTCGACTCCTGCCTCTGATATTTAAATTGTCCTAGAACTAGTTTGTGTATCTAAAAAAGGTATATAATTCTAGTGTGTCTGCCATTAATTAATGTCTTTCTAAATAATTGAGTCCCCTAAAAATTTTTAAATTAGTAATTTATTTTTCTTTTGGTGGTGTTATTATAATTTTTAGGGATTTAATCTTAAAATACTTTAATTATGTTCCTCTTAAGTATTAAAGTGAGTAAGAATGAACAATAACAAACAGTGAAAAATCACTATAGCAGTATGGAAAAAGGAAACAATAATTATAATAATCTCTCATTCTCTCTCTGAAAAATAGAAAAGACATAGTATACCTTCAAAAGAAAAAGGACAAGAAGGACTTGAGATAATTTAAGTTTCAAGATGAGCTTTTTAGCAGCCATAGGTCCTTTGCCCATGTTAATTACTTTGCTGATGTTAGCCACTGTGTCTGCCTCTGGATGTCTGCGTCACATTCCACAATGCATTTCTCTTTTTCATCTGTCTGCAAGTGGCAATAGTACTCTTTAGAAAACTGTATCACATCCTCACATTCAAAGCTCTTTGGCTGCCTTTATAGATTTCCCATTTGCAGTATCTGAGATGTTAAAATTGTGGTGACTTGGGAGATCCTTTTCAAAACAAAATACTTACCTGTCAGAATATAAATACAGAGGACAACTAATGAAACAACATTCATTAAAAAATGTCTTTGTTTTTCTTATTTTCTTCTACTAGTATTCCACAACAGTGTTGTTTTTTTTTTTTGTATCTAAATTTAGTGTCCTTGTTCTTCTTTCTAACTAACTAATGAGTTTTAAGTCTCTTCACATTGGTTTTTTTTTCTATAGGACATGTTATATTGCAACCCCTTGAGTAGCACAGACCTGCACCCAGTTAATTATTTACTTTTGGCACTTTATTTCAGTTGTCAAGAGTTAAATTCCTTTGCCCCTCTGTCTGGGGCACACATGAGAGGCCCAGCTGGCTGTGGCATCAGATAATAATTCTGAGACCTGGGACTTACTTTCATTTGAAATAAGACATATTTTCTCTAACTTCAAAATAACAAATAAAAACCCCCAATATAACTAACATGAAAATCAAAAATAGAAGAGCCTTTTGGGGATGTGTGGTAAGCCAGATTTTGATTTTGTGTTGAAACATAAATTATGGATCGAGTTATTATTTTCAGTCAGACAGGCTGAGTACTGAATTTCCTCAAAGATGCCACGCTCAGCATTGCTGGAGAGTTGCCTATTTACTGCAGTCACAGCTATTCTGGGTAGTGTGGCTTTATGCCTGTTTATATTGCAATTCAGTGTAGGAGCCAACCTGGTCTTCACTAAAAGATGACTATTCTTACTGACTTTGATAACAGGACTATTTGACCAGCTTATCCTGCTGCAATTCCTCTGCCATGTTCTTGATGTAATACCTGAAATGAGAATGGGAAAAAGGTTTGGTTACATGTGTTTAAGGTGATTCAGATCTACGGGAATTCAATCATTCACTGAAATGCTAAAATGACATTCCTAATAATGGGGGAAACTACAATAATGTATCCACTGGAAACTAGTAGGAAGTAATAGAATTTAAAAAATATCTGGTCACACTGACACTTTGTTCAAATGATAGTTTTGTATATTACATGGGAAAAGGACAAAGCCATTTATGTTCTTATGATTAACCAAACACCTTCATTATAACAAAATGGGAAAAAAAAAAAAGAGTTTTTCAACCTTAAAAATAAAGGCACTTTTTTTTTTTAATTTAGTAAATGTTATTATAGTGATATTGAAGGATAGGGGAATTTTCTGCTTGTAGTGGAAAATGGGACAAGATTCTCATTTTAAATAGAAAAAAGCCATCATTTTCTGGGGGAAAAAAACATGTAGTATATGTCAAACATTCAAAATAAATGTGCAGAGCTTCCAATTCTGTAGCACTGTGTGGCAAATACTTTTAGAATATTAGCTTCCAACTTCCCACAGTCTGATTCATTGCCTTAATTTTAGCTTTAAACCCAACGCTGAAAATGTTCAGATTCTTTTCTCATAGGAGATTTCAGAAGTATTAATTAAAATATAATAAAATAAAGTGAGCAGTTGAATGGTTTTCTGAACTAGTTTCAATTTTACTACAGAGAGGAGCCTGGCAGGGTGCACATGGTGCATTCCAGGGGAGCAGCAGCAATGCAGGAGAGCTCTACAGGCAGGGCTAATCCATTTAGCTCCAGGAAGCTGCACATCAGAAGTTATGCCACTGAAGGAATTTGCCAAAATGCTGATGGCTTCTTCTGAGACAGGGGAGTCAAAATTACTTCAAAAACGTTTCACAAGAAATTTAGTAATGGGGGGTTTAAACCCAGGAGGCCCCATGCTATGCTATGATATCTAGTCCCTTGTGGTAGGGGAGTCCCACCATCTGGTGCCTCTTATCCTGCTCCAAAGTATCCTTCCCTCTGCCTCCAGTTCAAGATCCAAAAGGACCCCTCGTGCTGTGTAATGCAGAACATCTTATTGGATATATACTCTTTCTAACTGTGGCCAAATGACCAGAAAAAAAAGGTTTAAGGAATTTGTGCAACAATTTTCCAAACTGCTAAAGGTTTAGAACTGCTCACTGAGCACAGCTGCAGGTCTTGGTCTCACATAAAATGGTGGGAATTGCAGGTATTTAACATCAAGGCCATGAGGTTGCCATCAAACCCGGATCATTGCACTGAACGGTTCTGCCTAGGACACCCCTGCCCAGGAGCCCTATTTCAGTTCTGGCCCCATCAGCAGCCCTGCCCTTGCTGTTCCCTGGCAGTTGAGACTTTGGAAAAGTGTCAGCTTTCTTCTCTAGAATCATGATTATAGGATGTCCAAATCTCTCATGAGTTTTGCTTCTCAAAGAGACTGTGTAGCCCATGGTTTATATTGGCATATTTCTATGGACAGCAGGAAAATTATACATTATTTAACCTGCTATTGTGGACCTCATTCAAGCAACTACCTTTTTTAGAAGTTATGGTAACAAAGGGTTATATTTTTCAGATCAGAAGTCTGAAATACCTTAGATAACTGGTTAAAACATAACATATGGAAAACTATACTGCATGAATGTAAGGGTCAAGCTTACTCATCTCCCTGCTTTTGGGTAGGCACTATAAATGCTTAGGAAAATAAATCAATATAGACTTTGTTTTTTAATCAATTCTATCTTTGCAAATTATTCAAGTTTCTGACAAGACTCAGGATCAAAACTCTGTCAACAACTATCTTAACAAAATCAAAATAGAAATAGTAGAACTTCACATTTTCTAGTTTCAATAGAAAGAGGATAGAAAAGGACAAAGATGATCAAAAGAGTTTAGGGAAACTTATAGAACATTCCTCAATAAATTTGTCTTTTTCTTTTTGAACATATTTATGCTTTTAGTTTTCACATCCTATTAGAAGGTGTTTGACAGTTTACCTATGTGGTGCCTGGGGAAAAGTGTTATTGCTGGTAGTCTTGATTTACTGCCTCACTGTTTTACTGGGTGTCCCCTGCTCCTTGCATTGGGAGCATGTTCATTAGAAACAATTCCTCACAGTTCTTCATGGCATTTCTGATTCTCTCTGAAGAGGAAATATTTTGGACATGTACTGAGTTTCTTTCTGCATGTCTTGTTTGGTTTTTTTCTTTGATGACTTACTCTGTTTTCAATTCCCCCGTGTTATTAAGCTTTAAACCGTTGTTCTGAGAACAACTATTTTCTTAAAAAGAACATACTAAAATGTGAATTTTCTCTGAGAAGTCCAAATGTCTACCTTATTTTTTCCAATTGGTTCAAATTTTGCTATTTTTTCCCTCCAGGCTGAGTTGTGCGTGTCCCCATTGTTGCCTGGGAAATTTCACTAATGGTACACATTAAGGTATTCACTTAACTTGAAGAATATTACAAGGGTATGTGATACACTGAGGTGGATTCTTTTATCCTATAAGCTTAAATTTACTCATTTTATATTTTATTCCCTGATGTTTGTGGAACAGTCTGGTGATTTCTCCCTCTAGCTGTTAAAACACTTGAGATTTTTGTTATAGTTCTGGTATATTTTAGATGAATCTCTGAAGAAAAACAAGATGTCCTTCAGCAAGTCTGTCTCTTTTCAGATAATAAAGAGGTGCTAAAAACATTTTGTATGTATATAGAGGTATTTAATGTACAAAATTGAATGTTTGATAAGTTTTTATTGTTGCGTTTTGTTTTGTTTTCTTTTATTTTTGAAGATACTGAGTTTCACCTCAACTCAGGAATAGATTTTGTATACAAAAATAGCATTTTTCATCTGGGAAGTAAGGTGCTTAAATAACCTCAAACAGCCAGAGGATAATGTTAGAACTTCTTTTCAATACCTTTGATTTGTTGCATAGAAATCTTACTGTAATCTGAGCCACTCATTCGTCTGGGGTTGCTTTTTAAAATCCTTAACAAAGAAACATCATTGTATTTCAGTTGCTTTTCAACTGTATCATTAACAGCATGTATTCTTCTAAAATAAGTTTAATTCATATAATTTAATAATTAATTGTGTTTTCTTTCTAATACTTCTATTACTTTCTTTTAGAAGCTGAGATTTACTTAAGATAAACTAAGTCTTCTAACATTCTGCAGCAGTGGAGACAGTAGAGAACAACCTAAAATATATTCGGCACTTTGCCTCAATTTTCTTCTAACAGTTTCAAAAGGAAATATATAACCTGGAGAAGTTATCCGTGTGCTGCATTGCTTTAGGAGATTCTCTTTTATCACTTAAAGTACTCAGTGAATTTTACTTCATGCTGCAGTTAAGGACTATAGCACAGAATTCTGAGTCATCTTTGAAGACAATTTCTCATTTCCTGTCTCATGAGAGGAGAAATGACTGTTTCTTTGACCCTTATCTGGTATGTTTAAAGTGTGATCATAATAGAGTTTGCAGAGGGTGTTTTGGGTTTTTTAAGTGGATGAGTAACAATGTCAGTCATCATCATCATGGCTAGGCTTCGTGAACGAAGATTTGAGAACAATATCAGTAGTGATATCCAAAATAGCAGGTGCTTTCATAATATCCAATTTATTCCAGTAAGCCAAGTGTAAATTAGCGTAATGGAAATATCCCCATTTGGGGATAGCAGTGTGGAAGAAACCTCATTTCTAATAATAGAATTACTTTTTCTTTCTTGCCCTACCTGTTAACTTGACAGTATTGATAGATACCTTTAACATCTTACTTTGATGGTTTAGGATAATTAACAGATGATTCTCCTTTTAATGAACTGAGATTAATCATTCACTTTTTCATCTTGACCCTGTTTTTGCACTTCCCCCTCCCTTTTTTGCCCCCTCTGATCTTCTCGTGATCAGAAAAAAAAGTCCTTTGGCAGTAAAGTACACAATGATTATATTCTACCTCTCCAATAGAAATTGTTTGTCTGAAATAAGTCTTTCCCAGACAGTGGCATCTTCTACTGACCCTTCATCCTGGTTTCAGCTGGGATTGAGTTAATTTCTTACTTGCCATCTGGTTTTAAACTATTTATTTTGCTATTTATTTTGACTACTTTCTTCTGCCTGGCTTGCTGCAGCTATTTGTACATCCCCAAAAATTTTTCACTGGTTTCTTATAGTTGTGAATGAAAATAGCCTATGTGTGAATTAAGAAAATTAAGAAAAGGCTATGCTTTGGGTTTGTGCTGGAAACGGTGTTGATATAACACAGGGATGTTTTTGTTGCTGCTGAGCAGTTTCTGTACAGCATCAAGGTCTTTTCTGCCTCTCATATCACCCTACCAGAGAGTGGGCTGGGAGTGCACATGGAGCTGGGAGGGGACACAGCCAGGACAGCTGGCCCCAGCTGACCATGGGGATGTTCCACAGCATATGATGTCACACTTAGCAAAAAACACTGGGGGGCAGGGGATCGGCTGGGCATGGTTGGTTGGTGGTGAGCAATTGTTTTCATTTGCATCACTTACCTGTCTTTGTTGTTCTTTCCCCTCTCTCTTTGTTATTTTCCTTTTCATTGCAATTTTTTGTTACTATTTTTCTTATTATTACCATCACCAAGGACCTGGATGAAGGGACAGAGTGTACACAAGTGGGAAGAGCAGCTGATACAGCAGAAGATTGTGTTGCTGTTCAACCAGACCTGGGTAGGCTGGAGGGGTGGGCAAAGAGGAATCTCATGAGTGCAACAGAGGGGTTCTGCACATGAGGAGCAATAACCCCATGTACCAGTATAGGCTGGGGACTGACCTGCTGGAAAACAGCTCTTGGGGAAAAGATCTGGGGGTCCTGGTGGACAACAAGCTTTCCCTGAGCCATCAGTGTGCACTTGTAGCCAAGAAGGCCAATGGGATCCTGGGGTGCATTAGGAGGAGTATGGCCAAGGGAAGTTATCCTCCCACTCTACTTTGTTCTGGTCATTTTGTATCTGAAGTTCTGTGTCCAGTTCCAGGCTCCTCAGTTCAAGAAAAGGAACTACTGTAAAGTCTCCAGTGGAGGGCTGTGAAGGTGATTAGGGGACTGGAGCATCTCTCTCATGAGGAAAGACAAAGGGAGCTGGGCCTGTTTAGCCTGGAGAAGAGATGACTGAGAGATGATCTTATCAATGCATACAATTATTACCAATGTCTTCAAATATTATCAATTCCTGCAAATATCTTAAGTAAGTGTCAAGAGTGTGGGGCCAGACCCTTTTCAGTGGTGCCCAGGGACAGGACAAGGGACAACAGGCACAAACTGAAACACAAGAAATTCCATAGAAATATGAGCAAGAACTTTACTTTGAGGACAACAGAACACTGGAACAGGCTGCCTAAAGATATCATGGAGTCTTTTTCTCTGGAGATATTCCAAATCAAACTGGACACAATCCTGTGCAACTTGCTCTAAATGAACGCTGCTGTAGCAGCGGGGTTGGACTAGATGATCTCCAGAGGTCTCTTTCAACCCCAACCATTCTGTGGTTCTGTGATTATGTCTATATATACATATATATATATATATATATATTTTATTTCAGTTTAAAATATTCTTATTTTAACCCATGAGTTTTTTCACTTTTACTCTTCCAGTTCTCTTTCTCTCACCTGCTAAGGGGAGTGACTGTGTGGTTCTTAGCTGGTGGCTGGGCCTAAACCACAAGAGCAGCCATGGATCATGAACAAGCTTTTCTTTGGAAAGATTTAGTTGCAAGAATGGAAAAGAACCTTGTGGGTAGAAGATGAGAATGCAAGTGATAGATGGGGTGATAAAGCAGGGCAAAGAAGAGATTAAAAGGTTTTGTTTTCTTCCATAGGTAGCAAATTCTTAAAACATCTCAATTTTTTGCCAAAAAACCCCTAACAAACTCCTAGCAGTCTTTTTCAGTTGGCAACAGTAATTCTTTTAATCAATGAGTTTAAAATATTCTAAATAAAAAAAGGAAATAAAGGAGTTTGAAAAAAAAGATCCTTTCTGCCAAAAATTTTCTGTAGTATGTCTTCATAATTTAATGATTATTTCTTCTGTTAATTACTTGCTCTCACATTCACAAAAAAATGCAGCTATTTTAAGAGTTATTAGGTTTCTTTTGATATAAGGACACAACACATTTCCAGTATTTTTTTCCCCATTTTGATCACCAAAAGTTGGCATTTGCAGCTGCTCTGACATTTCCCCAGAGCATTCTGAAGAAAAACCTAACAATGCCATGCTCAGGAACACTCTGCCACAGGGGCAAAGTTCTGGTGTCAACTCTCAGCTAATTAGGTAAATGTACACCAGAGGTTACATTCAGACTATCCATTTGCATCAGTATCTCAGATTTAATGGTATAGGCACTATGTCTCATAGCGACTTGGAAGGCAATTATTTTGACAATTATTAGGAGAAGTTATAAATAATTCAGGGCATAATAATGCAAAATGAAACCATTAAGACAAAAGCCCTAGGGCAAAAGCCTGCCTCTCGTAAAGACGTGAACAAAACACTTCTCCCAGAGACCAGGATTCCTGCCATGTGACTGTGTGTAAGAAGAACAACCAAAACAGTTCACAGAATCTGCAAGGTTATGATTCTAACACTGTCAATCCCGTGCTTAACACTTACCTAATACAAAGAAGGGAACTGTGATTCCACCAACAGAAAATAACAGAAATATTTGCTTGAAAAATGTCAGGTAAAGTTGACAATGTTCCCGTGCCAAGACTTGACAAATACGGGAGGAAGGGCTGAAGGAGGCCTGGGTTGACCTCAGCACACAGATGTTCAGTGTGCTGGAAGCAGGATAGTCCAGACTCCTCAGTCTGTTTTGGGACATGTAGCAGAGAGTGACAGCTTCCTGGATATATGTGGAGAGATCATTCAAATATTTTTTTCAACTAGCTTTAGGCTGTTGATTTTTCGATCCTCAAAAAAAGATAATGAAGCTCCAGAGGAAAAACAGCTCCCGCAAAGCAACCCCCTGTATATTGTATTGTTCTCTTTCAAAGCATCTTGTGTGGTGATTGAGTCAAGCTCTGTTTAGTTCATAATTTGAAAGGATTCAGTGTAGAACAGTATAGCTGTGCAGAGCACACCATTCTATTTTGTGTGATTTTCCAATAATATAGAACATGTTTGTTTACAGATTTTAGAAAGTTTATATTTGGTACAATAAGGTTAAATAATACACTCAAAAGACACTTTAATAGTTTGAAAAATAGTCTGATTAATGTAATAGCCAAGGCTTAATGATATGTATAAGATGCACAGTTGTTTTCATCATGCCAGCAAAATCTTTGGAGCCAAAATATTATCATATGTTTTTCTTTCCTTTCCTATTTTTATGAATAAGCTTGTGCTATTGCAATCCATCTGTGCCTCTTGGATCTTATCTAAAAGCTGTCCATGCTCTATTGCCAGTATCTATATGGTCTATCATAGGATAAAATAAGTGGACACATACAGATATTGATAAATACATGGGATTTTTCCATTAAAATTATATATTATAGAGATTATTCATCAAAGACTGGCAAGGGACAGTGTATAAAAAATTAAACCAACCCACTAAAACAATTTATGCTGCTTTAAGGTATGAAAAAATCAGTGTGGCACTTCCTAGAGAGATATTTAAAAGGCTGATTTTATTACAATTTGTCCGTTTTGTATTGTCAAAAAGAGATGAGGAGTTGTGAAGAAATCCTGATTAAGAATGATTAATTAAGAGTATTTACCTTTACAACTAGAATGTGTTTGCTGATTGGTTTATTTGGCTTTCTGAGCCTCAACACCATCATCAATTCTGCATGTTGAATGTTAAATATTCGATAAATCATTTGCTCTTCTCTACCAAAAAAAGGGAAAATTAATATTTTTAAATTGCATATCACCAACAGTAAAAGAGATGTGTGTCTTTGCTCATAACTGCTACTACTTAACATTTCATAGCTGGCCTTTTTTTTTTTTTTTTTTTTTTTTTAGTTGTATCTCCGGACACAGGAAGGACAAGAGGGTGTCTGAGTGCAGCCAGATGGATTTCTCAAGAGCAAATTTTGTCTGGGCAATCCAGTTGCCTATTTTAATGAGATGATTAGTTCTGTGGACAGGGGCAGAGCAGTGATTGTTGTATGACTTGACTTTAGCAAGACCATCAACAAGGTCCCCCACCATGTTCTTACAGCTGAATTGGAGACACCAGTTAAGTGGACAGTAAGGTGGGTGGAAAAATGATGGGACCATCAGGTTTAGAGGGTTAGGTCACTGGCACAGAATTCAACTTTTGACAAGTGGTGTCCCTCAGATATTAATATAGGAGACAGTAGCTTAATGTCTTTATAAATGACCTCGATGATGGGACAGAGTACCCACTGAGCAAATCTGTGAACTGTGCCAAACAGGGGGAGGACTTCTGCTAAGAGGGTGTTTGAGAGGCTGGAGAAATGGGCCGAGGAAAACCTCACACACCTGAACAAAGCAAAGGTGAAGTGTTGCAGATTGGATGGTCTGAGCTCATATAACAGTAGGATCAGGGTGTCAACACAGCACTGTTTCAAATTTTGGGTTTCTCATTATAAGACAGACAAGGACATACTGGCAAATGTCATTTGGAAGAGCACTGAGATTGTCAGAGGGATGGAGAACATGGCATATGTGGAAAGGTTAAAATAGTTGAGTTTGTCCATTCTCAAGTGAAGAGCAAAGACAGGCAGGAAAAAAAAATGTGCTACTGGGAAGACAGAAGGTTAATTCAGAGTTTTACGAGACACATCAATTAAATAAATGTGGGTAAAAACTTTGTCACCCTAAGGGTGTCTAGAGTGAGTTGACCAGAGAGTTTCTGTTCTATATTTTCAAAATTTGAGTGATGATTGGATCAACTAAAATCTGGAAGGTCCCTTTAGGCTCCTTTATACCCAGTTTTTAAGCCTCTTTAGCCCCTTTATTCTGTGTTTGTACCATTCTAGAAAGCAGAATGCAGAAAAGTATGAAAATTCTTTTCCTTTATCTTCACTTCATTAGCAATATGAAACAGATGAGATACCAAAAATTTTTAATGTCAAACTTAATGTCTGTGTTCATCTCTGCTGACCTCAAAAAGTCTTACTACTTGGCAGGCGTCTGAAAGGGATGTCTCATTTACTCTATTGCCATATTACTTACTGCAATACTAAAAGATAAGAAACTGCACTTTATTTCACAAATTGTGTATTGTTTCTTTTTTTTTTTATCAAAAACTTTCTCAAAATTCCTGTAAATATCATTCATGGGTATACATACCCAGCATCACTTACGCAGAATAGTCCTCAAATCTGTATTCTTTAATCCTTTATAATATCCAGTCAGGACTTTCCTTTGGCAATATTAAGAATCCCCATTTTGGAAGCCACACTAATTAAAACTTTACAGTTTAGCAAGAACAGTCTGTTGTATGTGCTGCTATTAAGTGGCCAGTGATATTTAAAAATCAGGATTTAAGTTGTGTTATAAAACCTAAACTTTTGCAATGTGTACATAATCAATATAACAGTTACTAGTCTAAATTCAACTTTTTAAAGACAAATTTGTTCCAACTTTGAAGAAAGGAACACTGAAAAACAAAGTAATCTTTTACTATTTAAAAATGTCTGTATTCTAACAAATACCCAGATAAATGGTCAAAGGTCCATTAAAATTAACAGGATCCGTCTAATGGCCTTTTGTTCATTTAAAATGGAACTAATTCAAATTAAACTTGATTCTGGAGAGATTTAAAAAGGAAAGAAAATATCTAAATGTCTCATTTAATCCTTGGAAGGTTTGAGTTATATGCACTTCACTGTTACATAGGCAAAACAGTCACATACTACTAAATTTGAGGGACCTCCGTTTTTATTTCCATGGATTCAAATATTCAATTTTGGTTGGAAAAAGGAGCCTCTCAACTGTCCAGGTAATCTCAGAGAGTGAGTTTAGAAGCATCAAAAAGTGCTTTCATTTAAATTCATGGTCTGTGCTTATTTAACCTGTTCTTGAACACTTGTCCATCCTTAGGCTCATAAGAATTTCTTGTTGGAACACTTCCTCAGTTAAACATGTGAAAAATAACTTTATAGCTTCAGGGAAGCTTCATGGACTAAGAAGGAAAAACCTACAAAGGAAAAATTTTAATAAATATTTTTTTCTAATTTATTAATGATAAAAAGAAAAACTAATTCCATATTCTTGTCTATTCTTGAATAGGTTTCATAATAAGACTGAGTTTGTGGCATTTCTGTCAAATAAATAGAGCTGAAGAGTGATTAGGGTTAAAATTTTAAATTGCTTCACAAAAAACGCAGAATTAAATAAATTTCTTGGATGTGTTTAAGTGGGGTGTTTGTATATATATGTATATGTATCCTTTTATAGCCACATGAGATTTTATAGCTTTGTGTTACTCTGATGCTTATACAGCTTCAGTATGTGCAGTATGTTGCTTGTTCTTAATCCTGCTGTGGAAATGGTGAATCACTTAATTTACATAAGTATACAATGATGAACTTGACCTGAACAATTATTTTCTTTCATAACTAGATATTAATTAAGTCAAGAGAGACTTTTCCATTAACATAAATAGGTGCTGGACTTCGAGTCCTGAGGAAAGTTTTATAGTTAATGTAGGATTTATGCTCCTATAAATCTGGAAAAAGAAAGTGAATGTATATCATATGCATTCAAACAATAACTTCAATAAAGCTTGAAGCATTACTTTATTTATTGCTGCTGATAAAGTATTTCAGCAAGAAACTGGCATTTATTTGCATGTTTCTTAGCAGCATGAGCAAGTTCCAAAATTATGGATTAAAATTCATGTCAACCTGTATTCATGCATTACAAAAGATTAAGGGGAAAACATATTCAAATTTGGCTAGACTGGGTCAAGTACTGAACTGAGAGTCATTTGAAATGCAAGTGATAAATAGGTATTGGAAACTGAAAGGCTCTTCAGTCAGTTATGGTTGCAAAATTTGTGTTTGCATTTCTGATTTAAAATTGTTCATATTTGTTGGTATCTAAAATGGGAAAAATTGAACATTAAGCCAGAAAGGATCTTGTCGTTGTCTAGTTTGAATTTTCCTCAATTTAATCTGAAGGGATATTTGATTTCTGTAATAAAACCTCTTACAAGAGCTCGAACTTCTTAGCAATTACAGTGAGGGACACAAGGTGACATCTTTTCAATAATGTGAATGCATGTAGGATCATTTTTTGGTGCTGAGAGCTACTTGAAGTCTGTCTGGTCTGTGTTAATACAGTTGCAGTTGCTTTGAGTGAGTTGAATGTGTCCCAGCTTCAAGTTTTTGGCCCTGGCCTTAGCACAAAAAACACACCACAAGCCTTTTCATCGTCTCAGCTGTGTATCTCAGGCACTGCAGAAACACCACGTTCTCTCCACTGTTCTTTGCAAGACATCTCATCATGGTGCCTTTTTATAAAGGGGTTCAGGTCCACACAGTTTTGGGCTGTGGTACTGGCCCCTTTCCAGCCACCATTCCTATCACATTTGCCCTCCTGCAGTGCATCACAGAATGCTCAGGCTTCTGGATTTCCTGTAGTTTCTGCTCATGACCACACTGTAACATTTCTCAGGCCATGTGATGTCCACTCCATTTCCCCAGCTTGTGGCTATGAAGTTGATGTTCAGGACCATGCTGGAAACTGGTTCTGGTGGGAAAATACTCCATTATAAATGTGGCATCCCATGGGAGCTGATGCTGAACGTCAGATGCAAGAAAGCCCTTCTCCCTGGGGACCACTTCCATGACCCCCTCACTTATGGAGAAGGGTGTCTCCATTGTTCTCTCGAGCTTTGCTATTTCTGACTTTCACCAGTCAGTGAGCAGCTGGTTCTGGGTTTTCAAGCCCATGAGAGAAAGACAGCAGTGAAACAGAGAGAAGTGATAGCAAGGTCACTGATCTATGATTAGTGTCAGAAATATCTATTAGGACTCTCTTTCTCTTTGTTTATTGCAGTTCCCCAAAGAGTGGAGGAGCATTTGTTGTAATTTGAATACATGCAGAATCCTCTGCCAGTGCACCAGCAGTAGCAGCTGTCATTCCTTTCTGTGAACCATCATGGATACAGGACACCAACTAACTACACCCTTTGAACATGTCTGTCTTTAAAGAAATCCAGAAGAGCATTCTGTTCTTGACCATGGGTGTCCATGTGCACGGGGAAAGTGCCACTTCCCAGTTATAATCCAGGGACCCCTGGTGGCCTAGCGGTTAAGACACTGGTCTCTCAGCGCCAAGACCGCAGGTTCGAATCCCGGGTCCCCCG
>JAWWLV010000001.1:13055177-13066371 GCA_035041135.1 Platyrinchus mystaceus
AATCCATTGCGCAGGCTTGAAAGGTAAAAACACCTTTCCCAGATCTTCGTTCGCGAAGACTGGCCACTTATTTATTTGTGTGACATCTTTTTCAGTGTAGTCTATCACTTCAGTGTTTACATTAAATCAAAATTGAATTGTGACATCTGGTCCAGCAATATCCAAAGCATTATGCTGTTTAGGTTATTGTCTTTCAAGAACTGCATTAAATGTTTCCACATGGATTCTGTTGTTATTATTATATGACATTCCACAATGTTATTTTTTTAATTCAAGGTTTTTTGCTTGTTTGTTTGTTTCCTTGCTATTACTAAGAGTTATTCTTTTCCTGTTCTGTAATCTCTTTGACACTCATTCAACTAAACTTTAATTCTATATAGGTTTATTTCCTTAATTTTATAAGTCAACTGTAGTGCATACCTTGTTAGGCCAGTAAGGAATTCCCATCAAAAATGGGAATAGGATTTGTAAAAAATTTTGGGGTTAATATAATGAAATTTTTAATGAGCAGTCCCTGTTGTCTTCAGAAAATATTTATTGTTGGCATTTCAAAGAAGAAAAGGCTTCAAACTACAATATTTTTTCAGAATAAATGCATTTTGAATTGTATAGACTTTGATAGGAATTTTAATACAGTTACCCTTAGGTAGTTTTTTTCTCAGGCTAGATTTCTAACCTGGACAATATTTCCTACAGTGTATCATTCTGATAATTCACCACAATCTTCTTTCCAGGAGAAAATCTAAAAGCATCCTTTGGGAAATAGAATAAAATCTGAGATTATGGCCTGAAGAGAAGTGTAAGACCAAAGCTAATCAAACGGCAATCCTCATAAGGCATAGCAGCAGCTTTTTATTCTTTTTTATTATTAATAATAAAATTATATACATGGTATTTGGCCAAAAGTAACAGGGCTTTCTGAGCAAAAAATAGACAAAAATATAATTATTTTTGTCTTAAAAATGATTTTGACAAAAATATTTTCCGCTTTTGCCAAGGAGACAAACTAATTTTAACAGCACAGTGAATTCTAAACCAGTTGCTTTGTAAAGCTTAGAGAGAGGATTGAAAAGTACCCTTTTATTCCAGATGAGTGCAAAAAACCAGGAAAATTGAAGCATTTCTGTTGTCTAACTTTCCCTTGGTGCATGATGCAAGAAGGACTTATGTCAATTAGAGACATTCCCAGAGGGTGACATGAGTCTAGACAGCAAAAATTCTGGTACTCTGGCTCAGGGGAGTTTCTGCCCTGCCAGGAGTACTTGATGCCTGCCAGGTTTTCCAATACTCCAGACTATCAGGTATTTAACTTGATTAAATAATTATTTCTTTGGGTTTTGGTTGGTTGATTGGTTGGTTTTGTTTTTATTTTTTAAAATCAAATATTTGCTGTCTTTGAAGAATAAAAGGAAGGTAAACCTCCCTTCTTTTTAGTTTGCTTGTTTTGGGGAGATGTGGGACATTAAAAGGTTTCTTCTAATCAAATGTAGTTGTATTTTTATGTCAGTTTGCATTTAAAAAAAAAAAGTCTACTGTATTTATTAGAATGGTTTGAATTTTAGATGTAATCTTTCTGTGAAATGCAAAGTACTGTGTTGTAGAAGTCTACTAGTGTCTGGGGATTAGACTGCTACGCCTCTGTTGAGATACCCTACCATAGCAATTCTATCTCATACCTTATTGATTTTTCTAAAGAAATAAAAATATGAGCTAAGACTGGATGAGTCACTGAGTTACTATATTTGATGTTCCATTAGCTTACATTTAATGAGTGAGTAAGGAAAGAAGATAAACATGACAATTGATGTTTCAGTAAAAAATAAATCTCTTTACTCACCTTTTTTCAGAAATGAGAAGCTATTCTATATAAATGTATGTGTTCTGAAGTACACGTGGCATATTTTATTATGTATCTCTCAATATTTTTCGTAAACACATTTCATAGCACCTTTATCAGTGCTTCACTATATTTTTTTACAAGATTGCTTTTGAACATTGGTATTTGCATCACTCTGGGTACCATATCAGCTTTTTTCCTTTCCTCTTAGTGTTATGATGCAAGTTGTATAAATCAGAGGTTATGCACATAGTAAAGTTTTTGTTCAGAAACCTTTAGGATTAAATACAGGTTGTGGTATATTGAGACTTTCTTGAGAAGGAAGCATCTTGGGTTTCCAGCAGGGATGGTGCTGTTCCTTTGTCCTCGCTCTGGTTGAACTGGCAAAGCAGGTTGTTAAAATGATCCAGCAGAAGTTACCAGCTAAATAAATGCTTGAACTGGATTTTCACATGGGATCAACCAAAATCCCAGAAAATGTATGTTTTTAAACAACAGACTCTGTTGTCTAAAAGTAATGATTTTTTTTTCCCTAGGAAACTGAGAAACAATTATCCTTTTTTTTTTTTTTTTTTTAGGATTAACATCTTTCACAGGGGGGATATCTATGAAGAAAATACTGAGGGCATCAGAAGAAAATTACTCTTATGCATGAATGAAGAATGCATTGTGTACAGTGTTAGTCAAGGGGCTCCTAATCTTACTAAAATATGTACATATTATAAAAACCTCAACTTTCATTCACTAAATTTATAGTAATAATACAAAATTCAAACAAAACAATATGCTTTAGAGAACATGCTGCGTCTTCAAGGTGATTATTTATTGTGTGACTTCCACAGAGCAGACCTCAATAATAAATCTTGTTGAATTTTCTCATTAAAAAAGGGGGGGTGGCTTGTCTTTTTATACTGCTTTTGGGTTTGTGTCATTTTAATTTTGTTATTTGTACAATTTCATATCTGAATCCAGGCACTTAAACTCTGTGGAATTAGAACTGCCATACTACCAATTTGTTTGTTTTCCCTTAATGTCACTAACTTGAGCTGTTGTGCTTGCAGGAAAGAGCAGATTTCTTTGAAGCTATATTGGAATTGTTTTAAGAGATTTTATTTCTACTATATAATGGAAATTTAAGACTATAACAATAGTAATAATGCTAATGATTTCTTGTGATTTGTTATGTCACAACTCTTGCAAGTAAAGAATGTCATGAAGTTATAATAATACAATAATTTGGAATCAAATGCACCCTGAGGGGAGAGAATTTTTTTTTTAAAGATCATTATGATACTAAGGCTCCTATTCCTTATCTTATTTACATATTTATCAAAAGTGACTGAAATCATTATCTGAGGATGTGTGACCTACAAATAGAAACTTTTCTGGAGCTGGTTTAGAAATAGCAACATCTATTTTCTGTCACTAATGGAAAAATTAATATTAGTGTTTTGATTAGGGGAGGAATGTTCAGAAAAATACCCCAATTCTTATGATGCTTCATTAACAAAACTCCAAAATTATTTGATACTTAAAAGCTCATAATTGTATTTTTCTGGATAACAGAATCCATTCTGAGTTTTAAAAGAAACAATCCTGAACCAAAGTTAAAAGGCAAAAATGTGGAAAGTTTTCCAGGAAAAAATGCTTTGAAACCCTCAAGTGTCCATGTTTTTACTCTTTATATACACTTTCAAATTGAAAAAGTTATTCAAGGTGAAAATTAGATTGTTTCCTAATCTTTCTCTGAATTAAAATCTCTTGGAACTGTTATTTCTGAATTTTTTAAAGTTTAGACAATAAGGTATTTCCTTATGGAAAATTTTCTTGATAGTTTTTCAACTGGTTTTGCACACTTCCCCTATAAGTACTTTCTAGCCTACATTAGTTTTAAATCTCTTTCTCTACTACTACAATTAAAAAAGAAAATGCTTACTCTTTTATAGTTTTGATTGTTCTTTTGTCTTCTCAGTCCCACACTTAAAATCTTTCCTGTCCAAAGATATGCTACATGCTTTTTTTTGATTAAATAGATTATCTAAACACTTGTTTCTATAAAAGAGGCAGCAAACTTTAAACCTCCCTCCACCTTGATAAGGTCAATAGGGCATACATGACTAACAAACTCCTGGTAAATAAAGGAATATTGGCTGAACTACCTTGTCTCTGCAAGACAGCCAGTTGTTGTTGAGACCAAGATTTTCCGTGTTATTTCAGTAGTCTATGACTGTCTTATACTGTCTCCATTGACCTTAGTAGAAGACAAACAAGAAGGGGATAAAAATGTGATATTTGACCATTGATATATGGTGCATAACTGTTACGTGATCTTGTGAGCTGACCTGATCTTTTGAGCCTGACATCTTCAAATGAATCCAAACACAGATTAAAAACCATAAAAATCTTTCATCTACTCACTTTTCCCAGACAGAATAGGCTAATAATTAGAGCACTAGTTCATGAATTTAAGGAAATAGGATTCAATTAAATATGTTACCATTTGTATATGACCTTAGATAAATTACTTAGGTGAAATTTTCAATAGTATTTGGTAGTCAGTGTGGAATTCATCTCACTAGAATATAACTGTGGAAAATGAAAGTATTTAACCTAAGATGTTGATCCAGACCTCTGTATAGTCAATGAAGAAGAAAGATATGTCCCTCTAGAGCAAATGTCATCCCACTTCTCTTTTTCTGCCTTAGAGAGAACATATATAATTAGCTTAAAGAAGATGCTTTGCTCTCATAACTTTATCCAAAATGAACTGAGGATTTCTGTGACTAAGTTCTCTGGTGAGTGGTACTTTTCCTACACCAGCAACAACCTGGGGATAACTGTATTAGATGAGGTGGGTCAGTGGTTGTCCTGAAAGAAAACTACACTCTTAACATCCAAATATGTGAGACACCTACAGCATTCTGAAGCAGGGCCAGTAAAAGGTCACTTCAAACACATAAAGTCTCCTTTGAGAACAGATGATATGTAATATGTAATATGTATGGAAATGTATGAACCCACATACACTTTTACACACAGGATTGTGAATTAATATGAGTAATATATATGCACTGATTTTCATCTTGAACACCTGCTGCATTTGCCTTCAGTTTTTGTCATTGCAAGAGAAAGACATCACAGGATGTTTCTCCTTAAGGGTATAGCAGGAGGCTCTGAATGTTGAATCTCAACATGTGCTTTAGTGAAAACATTTTAGATATTCAACATGGGCACAATAGAATTAATAACTATGTCAGGGGAGGAGGAAGAGTTGGGCTTATAGAGCCTTATATAACATAATTTAGCACTTGACAAATTATATGTTGAGTACTTAATTATGCAAATAGAAACTCTGCAAGAATAGATCACAAGACTCCCCAGAGTGTACATTAGAAAATGAAGTAAAGGACAATTAGAAATGCAATATATATACTTCTTGCTATCAAAAATGGATCTCTTTTCTTAGTCATTTTATCTTACATTGTGTTTTACACTCAGTAAAAGTAATTTTATGAACATATTTCAAGTCAGTACTATTTCATTATTGATCTGCAAGTCCTACTACTATGTTGATATTGAAATTTCCTCTTTGTATTTGTTTTTTTTTTGTTTTGATTGTTTTCTTTGCTTGCTTCATAAGCAATTTTTATTCGCTCTCTTCAGTCTAATTAAACATAATGGAAAAATTAAATTTGTAACAGAAAAATAAGCTGGTTTGATTTCTCATTACAAAATTTTTAGATCATTAAAAATCAGTATTTTGAGCTCCAATTGATTTTGGCAAGTAGGCCTTTTCCATCTTTTATCTGAGCATGTATGTATGAAAAATGTGTGTTTTGCAAAAATATTTTGTCTGAATAGGTGTTTACAATGTAGTACAAAGTATGCTCAGCCTTTAATTTCCCTGAGAATGGGATTCTTATTTCTGAAAGTCCCTTAGTGAAAGTCTGAAAATATGCCTACAAGACGCAATTTCTTTATTTCTTTCATTTCTTCATTTATTTATGATCAAAATACCACTCAAATTGTGGGAAGATTCTGTGACTGATTGGTTTTAGCCATTTTGAGATTCTCTAACTGTTCTATATGCTGCATATATGATTTAAAACTTATTTAAACGTTGTTGCAGAGTGAAAGGTCTTCCCCTTATCCTATAAGTTCAAGGAGAATGAAGAACCAGAGGGTGTTTGGTCAAATGAAACAGCAGAAGGAGATACAGATTATAGAATTCCCCATATTTAGTGCTCAGTTCTCCATTTCAGCAGGTGAAAGTAGATGAAAAGAGGAAATCAAGAAGGCAGGACCCTTAAGTTACTCGCAGATGTGAAGTAAGCAAGTAAGTACGTGTCAGGTCCCAGGGCGTGTTTGGGCTGCCCCTGAGCAGAGCTGAGCCGAGCCGGGTTCCCATTGCCCAGCCTGTCTGAGCTCCAGCTCTGGGAATTCTGCTGGGGAAGGGGTTGGCAGCACCACGCGATTCCAGGGGACAAACAGCCCCTGGGGATGCCGGAAGGCTGCATGTCAGCTGTCACCCCTTCCCTGGGACCTGGCAGAGTGGAGCAGTCTGGGGAAAAAAACCTGCATAAAAACATCCCCAGGCGGTCCCATGACTGAGGGGGGATACTCTCTCTCCATCCTGAATATCACACTGCTGCTGGCAAAGACAGGAGAATGCTGAACACCACTTTCTTGTTTTTATTGAGAAAGACTGAAACAGTCAATTGAAAGTGCCCAGGAGTGTTCTGGAAAACTGAGAGTAAAAGTAGTGAGAATAGGTATATGATAGTTGGGTTTTTTTCCCCTGTAAGAACTGTATAACAATCTATAACTCTCCTGTCAATGAGGTGTTTTTCTGATTTAATTAGGTGATTTTGGCTGTAAGACTATTAAAACATTAGTTGGATTGTCAGTAAGTTCATGAGTCTGTGGCAATTCTGGTTTAACCCCAGGTGGCAACTAAGCACCGTGGAGTCACTCACTCACTCTCCCCCACCTTCCCCTCCTCAGATGGGGAGAAGAATTGGAAAGAAAAGGTGGATTTGAGAAAAGAGGTAATCTAATAACTGAAAATAATAACTATAATAGTAACAACAACAATAATAATCAATGCCAGTATACTATTAATCTTATTAATATTAAACATGCTGATAATATTAAAAATTATAATAATAATTGTAATTATCATTACAGGGAGAGAGAACAGAACCAAATATAACTGCTTATCACCTGCTGACTGATACCCAGCCTGTCCCTGAACAGCAACCAGCCCCCTTCCAGGTTATGTACTGGGCATGACTTTCTGTGGTGTGGAATATCCCTCTGGCCAGTTTGGGTCAGCTCTCTTGCCTGTTCTTCCTCCCAGCTTTTTCTGCACTTCCTCACTGGCAGAGATGGGAAACTGAAAAGTCTATGACTTAGGGTAAGCACTACTCAGCAAGAGCCAAAATATCAATGTGTTAACATCATTCTCATGCTAATTCCAAAACACAGCAATATACCTGCTACTGACAATTTTGTCCCAGCCAAAACCAGGACAGTGACATGCTCTCATTTTTCCCTAAAAGGACTTAAATACAAGTTCAAAAGCAAGTAATTTTGCTGTATAGCACCACATTGCTTGCACTCCTTATCAAATTTCTTCCTTCTTTTATTCTGTACTTTACTGTTGGCAGAAAATGAACATTTTTGTAGTAAAATCCAAAGTAAGCAGCATCCTCATGAGAAATTCAAGACATAGCCCATGCAATAGCAGGGTTTTCCTGTGTTGGTGCTCACCTTACAACAAAAACTAAAATAAACTCAAACCACATGTTAAAATGTGCACCTCCTCCAAATGCTGCATTCAGACATCACTTACTGTTTATCACTCATCTGCTGCTAACATTTTCTTAATATAAGATAGTACACTGACTATAAACAAGATATTAATATTTCCTCTAACATAAAATTTTACTCCGTTTACAAGTTCAAAAGTTCACAAACAAAATTTAATATTCAGTGCTGAGTTCTCCAGGCCCTGGAATTAAAGTACAATTGGGTTTTTTTAGCATCTTTGAATTCAAAACATATTAAAACTTCTATAAAATGCTACCTGCAATTACAGTACATCTGGCGAGTTTCACTACAAAATATTCAGTCGCAGCTTGCTTAAGTACAGAAGGCAGATTTGCACCTTTTCTCTTCTGAATAACCTCTGTAGACATTAAAGTTCATATGCTTTGGTTTTAGTTAAATGACGTGAAGGGTGTGGAGCACAAGCCTGATGAGGAGTGGCTGAGGGAGCTGGGGGTGGGAGGTTTACCGAGAGACGTGTATGCCTGGTGGAGAGAAATCTCTGAAGGAAGAGGGGACTGAGGGAGACAGACAGCTTGGAAATGCAGCTGGATTCCTGACACCTGACAAACCTACCTCAGAGACTGCCTTTTGTGTTATAAAAGTATTATGTTTATTCAAGTTACTAACAGTGATGTTAGAAAGAATCTTACTTTAGATGTAATCTACAGTTAGATTAGAATTAACACCTTTTCTTATAAGTTTATTGTAACACTTTTATTCATTGGCTAGTGATAGTTAAAATTTATGGCTTTTTCCTTTTCCTGTATCTCCCTTAACCATATTTGGATGTGTTTCTACCTAGTTTAACCAATTATAGACATATATCTCCTTGAATCCTCCCAAATTCCCTGCATTCCATGTCTACCGTATATAAACTGGCTGTGCCTGGCACTAAAGACTCCTTTCCCCTTTGTCTCCATTTCGTCTTCACCATTGTGTGATTAATACAAAGTGGATTTTACACAGTCTGGTTTTAGAAAGCTTATAGCTTGCTTTCAACAGCTGGGGATGTGTTTAGCCTGGAGAAAAGGATGCTCAGGGGGAATCTTACTGCTCTCTACAACTGCCTGAAAGGAGGGGGATCAATGTGGGTCTTGGTCCCTTCTCCCAAGTAACAAGTGACAGGACAAGAGGATAGGGCCTCCAGTTGCACTAAGGGAGGTTTAGATTGGACTTTAATAAAAAAAATTCCTTGCAGAAAGGGTTGTCAAACATTGGAACATGTTGCCCAGAGAAGTGGTGGAATGACCATGTCTGGGGGTATTTAAGACACATGGATGTTACAACTAGGAACATGGTTTAGTGCTTGACTTGACAGTGACAGGTTCAAATTTGGACTTGATGATTTTAATAAAGGTCTTTTCCAGCCTAATTCTATGATTCAATGTGTTGGCATTTGGGGTTTCTTTTTCTTGTAGTTTCTGGTTTGGTTTGGTTTTTTCCCTGGTATTTCAAATATTACATATTCTGAAGTGTAAGAAAAGAACTTCCAATGATTGCAAAACATCAGGTACTGCTTTCAAAGAAATAAGATTTCAAAAAGTATAGTATAGTGCTTTCTGGCATAACTCCTTTTCCAAGTTCACTTGTAATTCTTATGGCTGTTATTCATTATTCCTTTCTTTAAGAATTTAAACATTCATTAACTTTGTGATCAAAGCAGCAGAGTTTTAGGATATGTCATAAAAACTTAAGAAAAAAATTCTGTGCTTTTGACACATGCTGTTTCAGTTGATAGAACTGCAAATTTTTTATCATTATTAGCTAAAATTCAGTTATTAAACAACAGGCTTTGGTTCAGTGATAAAAATAGTCCCTTTTTTATCTTTTACTTGTTAGTGTATCTATTATTATAACCCACGCTGTGTTATTGAGTGTCACATCAATAGGCTGGAGATAACGCACTAAAAAACTTTGAGGTTGCTTTGAATTTAAATCCATAGGAAAAATACAGAAGATTAATAGTTGCATTTTTTTACAGAGATTGCAGCCAGTTTTTTATTGTGTTATTATTTATGTAGGAGTGTATGTATATAGATAGCATATTTCCTGTACCAGTGTGACTGACCAACACACCGCCACAATGGAGGGCTCAGAGAAGGGCACAAGTGATGGGCTTGTGAAGTTTCCCACTTTGGAATGTTCTTTGAATTCCTGAGTCAGCTGATGCAACATAATTTTGTCACTGTTATTTGATTTAGCTGTCTTTCATCTTTCATCTCACACTTGAATTATGTATCCTTCATCCTGGACAGGGTGTTGTCCCTTGGTTTATGCATTTATTTTTCTTTAGCAGGAAAGTGTCCTGACCTCTAAAAAGAGTCTTTGAGCAGTGCTGTAATCAAAATAAAAGACCTATTTAATGTGTCCAATATTCTTATTCATTAATTTCAAGGTATACAGTTCTTAGTGACTATCAAAGGGGTTTAGAGTGGCAACTTCACATATACATAAATGATTCAATTGGCCGTTGCACATTAATGTGTCTGAGTTCCTTTTTTTGCTTTCTCTTTGTGTAATTTACTTTTACATGACTCTACTTTCAGTTATGCACCCTCTGTCATGTTTTTTTTAAGACACCCTTTTTCTTGCAAGAGCCAGAGAAAATAAATTTGCATAATGACCTACAGACAGTAGGTAGGAGAATAGCTGTGGATAGATGAACGCTTGAAAGCTTCTGAGCTAGTTTGAGTCATCCTGAGAGCCCACCTGCCTCTTCTGGTTCATCCTTTGGCAAGTAGAAGTCCAGAAAGCACCTGTACTCTTAACTGTAGGATCAGTCTCAGCCAGTTAAATGCTTCATACATCTTTCTTTTGCTTGAATCACTGAGTTATTTGAGCTGTTGGGGTTTCTTTTTTTGCTTCTGTGTGTCTATTAATTCTGTTAGAATCTCACTAATTTTATTTAATGATTCGTTTTTTAGGCTTGCTGTACAAAGACTTTCATAGCAGCTGGAGAGGTGAACATTAACAACAACCCAGAAAAGCCCAATGCAAAAAGACCAGTGAGAAGAGAACTTGTTCCTTCAGGTTCACAATCATTTTGTAAGAGCTGGGCATATATGGCCTTAAATCAACTACTTTTCCATTGCCTTGCTGCTGGGAGTGTCCCAGACCCCGAGGCTGAGCTGGAGCAGTGGATGAAAGACCATCCACCTAAGGGACCTAAGATGGCGGCCAGACATGAAGGACTCAATGTAATGTAATGGGACATGTGCTTCTTCCTTGCTTTAGTGGTGCCCAAAAGACAACTTTTCCACCATATCGGGGCACCACAAATGTATCCATTCCTCAGCAGAAGTTCTCCCTGGACGTTAGTGACTGCAACCTGATTGAACAGTCTTGGTTACCATAGTTACCAGTTCATCCAATGGTTATTCCCCAGGTTTGTACCTCCCATTCTCCACCTTCCCTATGTCCATCCCTCAGACTTACCCAATCCCCTATTCAGGTTTTGCATACTCCGCCCATGCTCTGCCCACTTTCTAGCCCTTTCCAATCCTACCCTATATAAGTGAGTGTTCC
>JAWWLV010000001.1:13069649-13085141 GCA_035041135.1 Platyrinchus mystaceus
TAGATGGATGGCCTTAGGGGCTGACGAGCTCCATCTACCCGGGGGACCCTGAAGCAGGACCGAGAATCGAACCTGCGGTCTTGGCGCTGAGAGCGCAGCGTCTTAACCGCTAGGCCACCAGGGGTCCCCCCTTGGAGATATAACAGTGTTTAAAAGATCAGAGTTGGATAGCCATCTTTGTTTCCCTGCCTGTTTTTACAGCCTATATTCCAAGACCACTGAAATTTCACTACCTATGTAAAATTATTTAAAATTAAATTAGAAACAACATGAATAATTATATTGTGCACATTGTTCTAATTTCTAGAGTTCTGATAGGGAGTAAATCAATTGACTTTTTTATTTCAATATTATTCAAACTTACATTTTTCACTAAATTAGCACCAGAAGGGGATTCTGCCTATAATAATTGGTGTCACTGCAGCTGGCAGGAAAAAGGCTGGTTAGAGATTTAGGTGGAAGGTTGTGAACTTTGTGGCTAATTTCCTCCTTGCTGTTCATTTTATAAAAGACAGAGAGGGAAAAAAGGATAGAAAGCATTCTCTTCACTGTAATGTCCACTGGTGTAAAAGTTTGAGCCCAGAATGAGGAGATAATGTAAGCCACCAAGTTCCCAGGCAGGGCACAAGAATGATTCCCTGATGTTATCTTCAAAACTGCTTTATTAGCATTAGTATCATTATTGTATGATATTAATTTAAAAAAGAATCAAACAAAAAAATCATAGAGACAGCACATAAAAAAGGAGAATGTCAAAGAAAAAGAGAATAAAATGTTTGTTAGTTCTCCTCTTGCTGTGTTTTTGTGTTTATTCTAAATGACATGCCTTCCTGTTGTCTATCACACCGTCACAGAGGTATCAGCAGTACAGCAAAAGCAGATATATCTGTGGATATACAAAGTGTGTGACATATGTATGAATAATCATATGTCTCATAATCATACATCTTCATTGTGCAACAATAGGTTTTGAAAAATTATTGCCTTAAAGGAAGACATAGCAGTAGAATGAGGATTGAGGGCTGATTAGATACCACTGCTCTCGTATTTGATCATGCGAACACTAAATAACTACTGTATTTTCTTTCCCATGAAAAGATAGTTTAATTAGAGCAAAACATTATTTTTTAACTGACAAATGATGTGAGGTAAACAGCCATCTGAATATCTAATAACAGTATCTGCAGACAGAATTTCCAGCTGATAGGGCATTTTCAGGGCAGTTAGCAACTGCTCTATTTTTAAAATATTGCAGGGTAGAAAGCAAAAACGAAAACTAAAATAAAACACAAAAGTCTTGTAAAAGAAGAGATGGATGCATAAATTCCATGCACTGAATTTGAGGTGTCTTGGAAGTTTTCACAGCTGTCACAAGTTCAAACCCATTTTAGAAGCACTACCAAGGAAGAACACCTGATGCTGTCTACCAAGTTGGCTTCCTATCACTACTGATTAGGATTATTTGATGTACTTCTCCCCAAACCCATACCAGTATGTGGATAGACCACATATCCTTTGTAGAAATCAAATGAGCATTAAGCAAGTCTTATATGTCACCTGTTTTTTCCCCTGATTTCTATTATTTTCAATTTATTATTCTGAAATAGATTTTAAAAAAAAATAGAAAGACTGCCTCTATTTGTCTGTCCTACAAAGTGTGTGGATTTTGGATAACAGTAGAAATTATAACTCTCAAGGCAGAAACTAGTAGAAATGTGTTTAAAGACACAGTTTTCTACTCTTTTGTTTCTCTATTTGCTTATTTGTATACTTTCCTAACCTTTTCTCTTGAGAAAATGGATGTATTACAGCTGTTGTTTACATCCACGTGGGGTCAAACTTCTACATCTGTCATGAACAGTTAATACTGTGTAATTTCAAATGCTCTTCTAGGCTGTCACACATTGTATATAGTTTTAAGTGGGTCATGTTGAATTTTGCCAAAAAGCAGAAAAGTAATGATGCTGTTGTAATAACAGACTTAGCAAGGCAGACTTGATTTACTTCTCTGTGTCAAAAACTCTACAGCCCAGTCAGGAAAATATTCAGTTATACTTAGAAGCAGAATAAGGAAAATAATCAAGACAGGAATGTAAAAAACAGATGAACACAGCTGTCCCCATCAATACAAAATTAAGAAAAGCTCCGACATCCAGTTCTGTATCTTTTTTTCTGATGGTGGCCTACAATAGATGCTTAAATAATGAATAAGAGGATGAAAGAATTACACCTTGATCCCTTCACTGGCAGTTTTCTGATAATTTTCAGCATATCATTAATTGTTATGCAAGTTTTATTCCCACATGAATTTTTATTAGTGCCTAATCAATGTGTATGTTACCTATTCAAAGTATCCTCTTAGCAGTTCAAACTCGTTATACTTTCTGTGGCAAGAAACCAAACTCCCCTTGACTGTCAGCTAATTTTCTGTAGCATAATATATTTTTTCTATTATAAATAATAAAGAATACATTTTTATTAATATTTTCCCACAACTCAACTTCTGTCACAGACCCTTGAAGTTACCTTGGTTGTAAACTGAAAACTCTTAGTTTCTTTAACATATTCCGGTAATAAATTTATTTTTTTTTCATTCTCTTTTTTGAACTTTTTTATATCCTTAATATCTTTTAGAGATGAGATGATAGATGTGCCATGCAGTTTTCAAGACAACACACTACAATTTCCAGGGTGACTATGATTTTAAAGTTTGTCTTTATTCCTCACTTTATAGCAGTTCTAATTATCTTTTTCTTCATATGAAAGAATTTAAAAAGAGCCATCCTCAGTGACTTTTTTGGTTTAATTCTGTTACTTCACTTATGTTAGTTTGAATGTAATATGCAATTAGTACCGGGCTGAACTGGTTCAATTTCAAGGGAAAAGCTTGAAAATCAGATCTATGCACATTTAAAAAAAAAAACAACCCAAAACCAAAAAACAAACAAACAAAAAAACCACAAACAAAAAAAACCCCAAACTTGAAAGGCAAAAGGAGCTGTAAAAAGCAAAAAAGAAAAGCCAAAGCTTGTCAAGACCTGTTTACAAGATGAAATCTCATAAATTATTTGGCTGTTGCTATGCTTATTTTTAGTTTGGTGTTGACAGTGTTAAGTTTTCCCTTCCCTTTTCTCTTTGTATCGCACATTGTCAACTCCCCCTCCTACCTTTAAATATATCGCTGAAGTTTTAAAGTATCTTTCTCAGAAATTTTTTTTTAAATAAAATTTCACAAATTTTAGCGGAAAATTTTAAATTATAGGCCTGATATTATATTGAAGATGAAAAAGAATTAAAGGGAAAAAGAGAGATTTATTGTACTTCTATGGAAGAATTATAGGAGTTATTAAAATATCTTTTGGGGGTTTCTTTGCAAAATGATACTTAATTTTCACTGCTAACCAATGTCACCACCAGAGTTCATTTAAACAGATTTATTTTAAATCTGTGAATAAAACAGGGGAAATGGGTAGAGCCCATAGATGACTGCAAAAAGAACTGGAAGTATGAAAATATTTATCTAGTTTTGGAAAGTTGCTTTGTCTAAAATTAGAAAACATCACGAAAACAATCTCTTTCTCTCACACACACAACATTAAAATGCATTACAAATCAAAAATTAAACTCTGTGGTTTTTTTTCTGAACCAATTCCTAAATAATTAGATACTTCTAATTTAAAGTGGCTGGTTGTCTACTCTTTCAGGGAATAGTAGATTAATCTGTTTTTACTATGTAGATATTATATCGTTTTCTGCACAAAGTACAATGATTTTGAAATACCTGACAGTTTTCTTTCTTTTTGAAAGTACTAAGTTCTAATTTGTTGAATCTTGACAATGAATACCTACAGCTTTCAAAGCAACAAGAGAAACAAGTCTATTGGTGATGCAGTGTAAAACATTCTTGAAGTAGAATGTTTGGCAAATGCAAAATTTCATCATTCTTTGAGTATTAAATACAATGATATTGATATTTAGGTTTCCCTTTTCTTTAAAAAAATAATTTTTATTCTAACTCTAGAATTTCTCATGAAGGAAATTCCATGAATGAAATATTTAATCACCAAAAAAATTTCTCAGCAGAAAATTAAGATATCTTGGAGAGAACCAAGTGTGTATCTGCTCATCCTTTACCTATTGGCTGCCATTAAAAACACGGAAAAAAGGTTTTATATTTATCCAGCACTGACTTATTTTCAAAAGGTTCTATGTAGTCCACATTCAAGCAATATAAGGAAAACCGTGCATGAACAGCATTTATTTTTAGGCTTACATATTTCAGTCACTTATAGAGCCTGTTTTAGTATCCTGTAATAGAAGTTGATTGTGTTTCCCTTTGTATAGTTCTTACTTGCTGCTTAGATCTCAGGACATCTGCATCTACTTTCCTTTCCTGCAAGTAGTCATTTTGACAAGAACTCGATTTTGTTAATGACCAAGTAAAGGTTTTGATAACCTTTTCAGATTTTCTCTGATTTGAATGAGAACATTTTGTCCATTATGACTAAAGAATGCTGCAGGAAGAGAAGATTTAATGTCAAAGAAGTGTTTACCCAGAAGTATCTACAGGTTGCTGGTGTTTCATATTTAGAGATAACAAGATACAGGAATTCTAACCAGTTGTAAAAAAGCTTTTCTTTAGGCTTACATATTTTAGTGATCATGTGGGGAGAGGATGAGACTTTGTACCCAATGTCATTTATGTCTATGTCACAGAACTAAAGAGCAGGGAATTTAAAAGCTTAATAAATAGAGGACGCTCATGCTATTCTACTTCATAATTAGGAAGGGGAGGGTGAGAATGAACAGGAAAATGATGACATGGCTGCACATCATGCTTATTAGAAGGTCCTTCCAATGATATCTACTTTGATAAGTGGTGAAAGCGACTCCATCAAATGTGATGGTACCATAGAGAACTTCTTTCACACTGAAGACATCAGAAAATTCTGTGCAATGACAAAAAAAATGCCAGGCAAACAAGGCAAAAACGGTGTTCTCTGCATGTGTTTTATTTTCTATATAGCATAAGAACACGTCATAAAATATTGAGTAATTTCTGAACTCTTTGCCAAGGATCTTCTAAAACTTTGATATGCTGAAGAAAGGACTAGGAGGCCTGCAGTGGCTTTGAATGCATAAAGTGTTGTTTCTAGGATATTACTTTTTCAAAACATTGCAGTCTACTGAAGTCAATAAAAAGGCTCTAACAGATACAAACACACTTTGGATGAAACGTGAAGAAATTTTCTTTCACTCATCACCCTATTTTTCTAAATTCATCTGGTTCAGGTGGATTAACCTGAACAGAAGTGTAGATCAAAATGATGTACCATGTTCTGTGGCAATTGATCAAATTCCTCTCCAGCAGCCTAGACCTTACTGACATACTAACTCTCAAGTCCTATTTTTAACACTGTAGTATAGCTTGGAGCTTGGGAAAAGCAGCATAAAAACTTGAAAGATACACATTTTCATTCACATTTCCATTCACATTTCCAGCAGCCATCCTGTACAGAACTCTCTCGGTTGTTCTGTTTCCTCTCTGTTTTATAAATATGTTGAATACAGGTATTCTTGTAAGTTCAGAAAGTTCTCTGAAATTTTTAATTGTGCATGCAAAAAAATACCTTTGTCTGTGATTCTAAATTCAAATACTTTAGATCAACAGTTATTACAGTGATCGTCAGGCAGGTTTTTATTTTATACCCATTATTATGATAAAGTGAGTCTACACCTGGAGTGGGGCTTCAGCTCTTGGACCCCAACATAAGGATGTGGATCTGTTGGAGTGAGTCCAGAGGAGGTCCATGAAGATGGTCTGAGGGCTGGAGCACCTGTCCTAGAGAGAAAGGTCAAAGAGAGTTGAGATTTTTCAGCCTGGAGAAGAGAAGGTTCTGTGGAGACCTTCTAGAACCTTCCAGGAGCTAAAGAGGGCTGCAAAAGAGCTGGAGAGGGACTTTTGACAAGAGCATATAGAGACAGTACAAGGGGGAATGGCTTCACACTCAAAGAGGGTAGGGTTAGATTACAGATTAGTAAGAATTTTTTCCCTGTAAGGGCAGTGAGGCACTTGAACAGGATGCCCAGAGAAATGCTGGATGCCCCATCCCTGGAACTGTTCAAGGTCAGGTTGGATGACGCTTTGAGAAACCTGGTCTAGTGAAATGTGCCCCTGTCCATGGCAGGAGGTTGGAAAAAGATGATCTCTAAGGTCCTTTCCAACCCTAATCATTTCGTGATTATATGTGTCAAACTAAAATGTGCTGATTATTTTAGTTACTAAATTAACTTTCCAGTAGCACTTTGTCAGTGACAGGTCTGAGACTTGCTTCTCTCATTTTCCATACTTGGCTTTCCAAGAGCAGTCTGGATTTTCCACTGGATACCTCATGGTGCTCTATGAAGCACCCATTCAATACTTTGTGTGTGTTGTCCATCTTTGCATATGCCAGTCATGATTGGTCTTCCTGACCAGCTGTTTGGACTACAAATAGTCAGTTTCCCTAATCAGGCTATAAAAACTCTTTTATTTTCTACATCTTGAAGCAGCTTTTTTACTGTTTTTAAAGAGATCATCATATTTTGGGAAGGTGGAAACATTCACTCATGGCATGGCTGAATCTCCCTGGATGAAATATTTTCTACTACCTGATTATTTCTAATGCAGATTTATTAAATTATTTTTTACTCAGATTTTAAAATTCCACGTATCTCATTCATCAGTTTTCAACCTGTAAATTGGCATTTAAAAATTATAACGTTGTCCTCAAATTTCCAGCCAGATAGCCTTGTGATTAATGGGGACAATAAAGAAAGAAGAAATATTAATTTCTATCTCATCTAACTTGTCAGTAGCTTGACTGGACCTTAATGAATTGCATTGGCAACATAGTATATTTATGATGTTTGTCAAAAGTTCCCAGAGTACTACATAAGGTTTTAGTATCAGAATAAAACATCAGTGTTAGGCTGCAATATCGATATATTGGAAACAGTTCCTTGCATCACAGATCGAATCAATAACCTAATTTTAGTTCAGCAAATGGGACAAACAATGAGAATGAACAGAATAAAAGATGATCAACCTATATTTTCAATCATTAAGAAAGCATTATGTGTGAGGAATAATGATAGCACCATGACAGAACATTGGATATAATCCCCTTCCAGAAAATCCAAGGCTTCCACTGGAAAAAAAAGAAACAAGTAAAGTTTGGGTTTAGTTAGTAATGCTGTCTCCATATTCATCTGCTTGTTTTTGCAAAATAATTTCCTGAGATAAAACATTGCTCTTAATTAGAAACACCACAGTGCCAAGGACTGCTCCATCCCTACAAGGATACAGGTTTTCAGATGCAAAACTTCATTCTTTTCTCAGGCTACAATAATTCCACTGAAGTTCATGGAAATCAGCGATAAACCAACTTGATAGTCTGGAGGGTTTTTTGCTGAATGGTCTATATGCTTATTATTCCATTATGTCATTGTGCAACATCATCACATGCAGATGTGATATAATCTAATATTCTTAGCTAGTAAGAAATTCTGCTTAAAAAAAAAAATCCCAACACATTTTTCATAGCAGCTACTAAGTGTTCTCACCTCCTATCCAAACTATTTACAAGTCTCATGCAGTTTTTTAATTACACACTTGTGTC
The DNA here is from genome assembly GCA_035041135.1 of Platyrinchus mystaceus. Taxonomy (NCBI): domain Eukaryota; kingdom Metazoa; phylum Chordata; class Aves; order Passeriformes; family Tyrannidae; genus Platyrinchus; species Platyrinchus mystaceus. The sequence goes on from JAWWLV010000001.1 coordinate 13,077,311, forward strand.
ACTTTGGTGTCATGTCCATCATGAACACAACAGTACTTCATTTCTTATGTCAACCAGAGACTCTGTTTCATGTATGAGATTATTCTGCTTCCATAACCATGGTACCATTTATAATTTTGTGTCTGTCTTTATCTGAACTGCACTGCTACTTTGAAATGAAAAACCTGACAAGTTAATCCAATTCCTATTCTGCCCAGCTATTTGGATTTCTCTGTAGTAGGTCTATTGCAGTAAAGGTGGTTGAATTTTTACATAAAATAAGTAATTCCCAAAGCATTTACATGCAAAGATATTTTACTGCTCTTGTGACATAGTACAGAAAGTTGTAATATATCTGATTTGGGCCCCGTTTCTTTACCTTCCATGTATATCTGCATTTAGCCAAGCACTAAACCTCTTTCCCTATGAAGACCATTTCAAAATGACATGCTGCAAAGATGTCCTGCCCTGCCTATTAAGATCTTATTGCAGCAATACAACCTGTATTATTGCTCCCAGCCATTTCCACTGCTTATCACTTCAGTGCTAAAGTGCTTTGCCTCTCCAAACGCTTTCCTTGCAGAGAAAAGTCATTCAGCCTCATCTTCCTTACTGTAGCTAAATGACAATGGAGAGTTTTTAGTTTGAGAATTTAAAAGGAATAATTTTGCAGAAAATTCCTTTTTATTTATTTATTTTGTTTTGTTTTGTTTTTTGGGTTTTTTTGAGGGGGGAGGGGATCAGATTGCAGAATGATTGAAAAAATAAAAAGAAAAATAAAAAGAAAATTAAAAAAATAGAAAAAATAAGGAGAAGTGAGGAGAAGAGAAACAAGATGACAGGAAAAGGAAAAGAAAAAAAGGAAAAGGGAAAAGAAAAAAAGGTAAAGGAAAAGGACATCAGGTAATCCTTATCAATCAATGTTAATGTAAGATGTGGGACACTTTTACTACCAGTCACATTACTTGACACAATAAGTGGCAGCTTTTGACATGTCTTGTATGCCTGGCCAAAAAAATAAGAAGAGATTATTCTTCTGGAGTGTTAGAAACCACACTCCTGAATCCACACTGGTAATTGTGTGTTCATGTGCAAGGGAGAAGTTGCCTCATTGTGAAAAACATTGGACACTTTTGATTTTATCTCACATCTAGTTTACAAGCCACACAAAGCAGCATTAAATGAGGAATCACAAGAAATAGTGAGCTGCAGTAATAAAATTCAGCCACAAAGAAAATTAAGGTGTGGGGTTCTGGTTGTTTGGTGTTTTTTTTTTTTTTTTTTTTTTTTTTTTTTTTTTTTTTTTTTTTTGTTGTTGTTTTTTTATGAAGAAACACCACTATTCATTGGTGCTGTGTGTAGTTATGGGCAGAATCAGAACTAAGTTTTCACTTTCTTGAGAAATTAGATTGTGTGGTCAATTCATATTTCACGTCACAGATCACGGCACAGACAACACGAGGCTTGCATTTGTGATTTAAAGGAGACATAAGCAACAAATTAACGATACTTAGTTCATCCTTAGACTGCCTCATCTTGTTCTTATCAAGTGTCAACATGTTCCCTGATTGAAAGGTTGATGATGGCAGCAAATGACAAATGCTTTTTCCATTTAATCCCTCGTATATAAGGTCACTACAGGGAAAAACACCATGGCCTGGTCAGGTCTTCAGACCTGTTTTCCTCAGTACCATTTCACTTACTAAACAGATAAAATGATATTCAATGAGTGTCATTAAAAGCCTAATTATTTTATTTCTTTGATTTAATTTTTATGCAGACTCATATTAAAGCTTTGCATAATGCATTTAGCTCACTAATAGTTCATATTATTATATTTAATTACATATACTGATATGTGTATTTATGTGAAATGAAAAAAGTAGCCTTGTATGACAATCAAATAAGATTGTGTATGAGTAAGAAGTTAGTTATTATTACTTGTAGTAGAAAAAATAGTTAATGGTCTGGTGTAAGGGAAGATCAGGTTTTTTAATTTTTCATTATAATTTCAATGGTCATTTATTAGATGAAGTTGGATGGGTTCCTTATGCTTTTCTGTTTCCTTCCAATTTCTCTTTCAGTAGGAAAGTGCATTTAACCTGAAATTTCATCTTTTAACTCCAACATCAGCAGAATGACTGACTGAAATTTCAACCATCCATTGTTTACATAAAACCCAAAAAAGTAGTGACTAAATGAAACCTTTTAAGAAGAAAAGCATGCTTGTTTTTCATTTGGCTGTCATAGAAATTTCATCTTTCAAACCTGTTTTTCATGGTTAATAGTACAGTAACTACATTTTTTAAATTTCTATTTCTTAGAACCAAATCAGATCAGAATAAGTTGAACACAATTAGATTATATCAGACATATTTCTGCATTTTGGTGGAAGCTTTTTTATATACTGATAACCTAAGCTTAAAGAGGAAAAAGGAGAAAAGAAAAAGAAACATAACTTTCCAAAAATATCTGATTGGCTGCTATAGACATGAAGAAAAAAACCACATAGAAAAGCATCAGAAACCGAGTTAAACTAAAATAAATGTAATGAATATACAATGCATAATGTTTTCAAGGGGAGTGAGACAAAACAGAAGGTAACATTTGTATCCCCAAATTACTCCGGTGATCCCAACAGTCTAATTGTTTACTAATCAACTGTTGACAGATATAAAGTGAATGGAAAGGTATAGAATGAAATCCTTCATGATGTTATCCTGCATTATCTATTGAAGTAAATGGAATACCTGATGTAGTTATGCTGAAAGGTATTTGGTAAATTTCTGTGTTACATCAAGACTCAGGATACACATCAATATCACAATTTAATAAGAATGAAATATGATTTTGATATCCAGAAAACAGTAATCCAGAAACATCTGGATTTTATGGGCTTGCCTAAAACATCTAAACTTAATTACTGTTTGATTCAATTTTTAGTCTTTGGCCTGGGCAGGGTAGGTTTGATAGACTAAGACTAGGCAGGATTTCCTGTCTTCTGTGTTTCCTCAAATACAAAAGCACATAATAAACACAAAAAGGGCACATATAACACTGTTAAATCAAGAAAAACATCCTGGAAATACAGAAGACTACAAAAAGGGTGAACACAGCTTAGATGACAATGGATTCATTGGATGTTCAGATAGATACAATGGAATGGTCATTAACTCTGGTTTTCTTCAAAAGCATAAATCAAAATAAACTCTTCCAGACTAATCATGTTTACTTAATATTAGGTCTAATAAAGGAATGGAGGGATCAATAGGTGGGAGTTGGAAGGGAGCAGTAGAAATTCAGAAGAATAATTTGATGGAACCTCATGAAGAAGCTCTACAAAAGTTGCATGTCTTGGGTAATAAGAAGACAAGCTGAAAAATACAAGAAATGTAACGAACTTGGGGTGTCTGTTGCAGTGCCAGATCATCCACAGTCCGCTGAATTTGTATACTGAGGTTGATGAAAGATAATTTTCCCAAACAGAAATAACCAAGGATACCTGGTGAATATGAGTAAATTTAAAAAAAAATTAAAATAGTGAAAATGCTCTAGTTTGTTTCCTATAGGGATCCACCAAGATGCATAGAACAGATATGAACTTTCTGTTCAAAATTTCACCTGGCTCCAGAAATTTTTTTTAGATGAGTTTGAACTAAAGTTATCAAGTTTCAAGTTAAATCTGAACACAGAGGTACCATGGTTATTTCTTTATCTTCACAGAAATATCCATGTCACCTGTGATCAGAAAGCATCTGGAAAAGTCAGCAATATTATTATGTATAAAAAAAAATTGAAAATTCAAGTACTTAGTACCTATTGGTGAAGACACTGCCTATTATTCCACATGGAACACTGTCAGATCCTCCTATTACCTTATTTAAGAAAAGTCAACACTCTGCATGAGGATAAAAGCCAACACAGATCCAAAAAAGATTTGAAAGCACTTTAATAAAATGGTTAGTTGAATACAAAGTTAAATGGTACATATCATCTTTCTTCTTTTACAAGGAAAACAATGGAAGCATCAGTGAGATTAAAAAATAATAAATTAGCAATTTAGAAATGAACAGGTAGGCTCAGAGACAGAATATACTCCCAAAGTTACAGAAATTCAAAATCTTTGTGGCCAGTAATAGAATTCTTGGCTAAATAAGATGGTAACTTATCTTGAAGTAAATGTGTGTACATTTTCTTAACAGGAATTAACCTTGACAAATTTTTAGAGTAACCTTCTGATACAGGAGGCATCTGAGTTCTTTTTGTGTTCTGAAGTAGCTGGTACTTGTCATTTTGGGATTATGAGCACCTGACAAATTTTTGGCAGCTCTGAACAAGTCTGGCAATTTCTATTACTTTGCATTACTGTCTAAGATGTTTTCAAGAGCCCACATCTCAGTTAACACAAGAGGGCACTACAGGAATGCCTGCTGAAAAGTACCCAAACATTCAACTGAAGCTTGTTGGTTATTTTTTCCTTTTTCATTTTCTCCTTCCATTAAAGTAGAATAAATGGGGAAAATGCTAAGAGAATTACCAAAATCTCACAGTTTGGTAATGAAATCAAATATTCTTCAGGTGAAGATGCTCAAGAATTTATACAGTATAGTGTCAATACCCTATATTATCAGATTTTTAATGGTTACCTCTATTTACAGGGCTCTATAATATTTCTTCCACCCCTATCTTGCCCATATCATTTTTCTTCATGACCAAGTCTTCCTTTATATGTTTTATAGTGCGATCAATGGCCCAGTTGACTCTCTAACGATACACAGAGCACAGGTAACAAGCAGAAGGAGCTGAAAGCCACTGTGCAGCTGGAAACCTGTGATCTAATTGCTGTTGCTGAAACCTGGTGGGATGAATCACTTAACTGGAGTGCTGGCACTGATGACATTACACTGTTCAGAAGGCACAGGCAGCAAGAAGAGGTAGAGGGTAGGGGTTGCCCACTGTCTGAAAAATTGGATTAACTGCACAGAGCTGTCTTTGCAAAAACACTGATGAATGGGTTGAGAGCTTATAGGTAAAAACTGGGGGCCAAGACAACATGGAGAATTCATGTTTGGTCTTTACTACAGGCAGCCCAACTGAGGGAAGCCTGTTTGAAGCATTCTTACTTCAGCTACAGGAAGCATCATGCTCACAGGCTCTGCTCCTGCTGGGGGACTTCAATCCCCCTGACATCTGCTGGAAAAGCATTACAGCAAGCTATCAGCAAGAGGAAACTGTTGTTCCAAGGATATCCTCCTTGCATAGAGGATAATTTCTTAATCCAGGTGATAGGCAGAGCAACCAGAAGAGGAGTGCTACCAGACCTGTTGCTTGCCAACATGGATGAACTAATTTGAGATGTAAAGATTGGCGACAGTCTGGACTGCAGTGATCACATCTTGGTGGAATTCATAATGAGCAGTAGGGTCAGGACGCTGAATTTAGGAGAGCAAACTTTCAGTTATTTAAGAAATTCATAGATTGCACCCCTAGGAAACTGCCCTCAGGAACAAAGAAGATGACAACTCCTCAAGCAATTTCTTCTTAGGGTGAAAGAGATCTCAATCTTTATGTGTTAGAAACCAGATACAGATTGCATAAGACCATTATGGTTCAGTAAGGACGTCCTGACCAAACAAAAGTGTAAGAAAGAGATACACAGTCTGTGGAAGCATGAATATATCTCCTAGGAAGAATATAAGGATGTTGTCTAGATGTGTAGGGAATGAATCACGAAAGCTAAGACACAGTTGGAGCTGAATTTGGCAAGGCATGCAAAGCATAAGAACAACTTTTACAGGTACATTGTCCAGGAAAGGAAGACAAAAGAAAATGTCCTTGGCCTGACAGGAAAACTGGTGACAACCAACATGGCGATGGCAGAGGTACTCAACAATTTTTTTGTCTCATTTTTCAATGGTAATCTCTTCCCACATCTCTCAAGTCCCTGAAGCTCAAGGACTGGGGAACAAAGTCCCTCCCATCATAGGAGAGGATCATGTTCAAGACCACCTGAGGAGCATACACAAGTCCACAGACAAAACAGGACACATCCCAGTGTTCTGAAAGAATTGGGTGATGTAGTTGCCAAGTTACCACTCTCTACCATATTTGAAAAGTCGTGGTACTTAAGTGAAGTCCCCAGAGTCTGTAGACAGGGAAAAAAATACAGTAATTTAAAAAGGAATAAAAAACAAGACTCTGGGAACTACCAATCTCATCTCTGTGCCCAGGAAGATCATGGAGCAGTTCCTCCTGCAAGGTGTGTTCAGACTATGGAAGGCAAGGAGGTGATCAGAGACAGACAATATGGACAATATATATTGGACAGGCTGCATTAGTGGACAAGGGAAAAGCTATGGATATCACCTACCTGGACTTCTGTCAGACCTTTGATACAGTCCCCCACAGCATCCTTATCTCTAAAATTTGAGAAATATGGGTTTGATAGGTGGTCTGTTTGATGTATAAGGAATCTTAATAAATCTGGATGACCAAGTGTGAAGGGTTACAGTCAGTGGCTCAAGGTCCAAGTGGAAACCAGTTGTGAGTGTTGTCCCCAAGGGTCTCAACACTATTCAATATTGTCATCAATACCATTAGTGGGATTGAGTGCAGCCTTGGCAAGTTGCAGATGACACCAAGCTGAGTAGAGCAATAATTTGCTGGAGGGAAGAGCAATGCTCACAGGCTTGAGGAGTGGGCCCATGTGTTCAACATCAAGTTCAGCAAGGTCATATACAACACCCTGCACCCTGAGCTGCGGCAGTATCAGTACAGACTGGTGGGTGGATGAATTAATGCGAGCAGCCCTGTGGAGATGGGTGGATGTTACTGGTTGATGAAAAACTTGGACATGAACCAGTACTGTGAGTCTGCAGTCCAGAAACCCCCCGTATCCTGGGCTGCATCCAAAGCAGTGTGGGCAGCAGGGGAGGGAGGGGATTCTGCCCCTCTGCTCTGCTCTGCTGAGACCCCACCTGCAGTGCTGCCTCCAGCTCTGGGGTCCCCAGAAAGACACAGACATGATAGAATAGGTCTAAGGAGAGCCAGAAGAAAATAATCAGGGATCTGGAGCACCCCTCCTATGAAACTCCAGGCTGAGAAGGTTGGGATGGCTCAACCTGGAAAATTTATACAAATATATAAAAAGGACTTCTAAGAAAGTTGGAGAGAAGCTTTTTACAAGGGAGTGTAGTGACAGAACAGGGAGTAGTGGTTTTAAACTGAAAGATAACATACTTACACTGGACATGTGACATATTTTTTGGGATGAAGGTGGTGAGACACTGGAGAAGGTTGCCCAGAGAAGCTGTGGATGCCCTGTCATTTGAAATGTTAGATCAGGTGGGGCTTTAAGCAACCTGGTCTAGTGAAAGATGTCCCTGGCCATGGGTTGGACTGTGTGAACTTTAATGGTCCCTTCCAACTCAAAACATTCTGTCATTCTGTGAATAACAGTAGCCCTGAAACTTTATTTTTTGGTTATTAACATATGTTTAGAGGTGATAAATGGGAGCTGGCATTCAAGTCTCAGCAATAATGTGTTCCTGGCACAAACATAAGAAAAATGTTTCTGTTTGATCACATTGCTGGAAAACAATTGATTTTTTTTCTACTTCTAATTGTGACTAAATCACAACTTTTATCAGATGTCTCTGATCCATGAGAGGAGAAAAAATCACTTTGTCTTTTGAAAGAAAACAGAGAACAATAGAACTGACACAACAAATTATGATAATTGGAAGATTTGTTAGAAGGTGAGCCCACATATATTTTTTTCATTTACTGTAAAAAATTTTCTTTCAGAATCAACTTTTTTTTTTTTTTTTTTTTTTTTTTTTTTTTTTTTTTT
>JAWWLV010000001.1:13085241-13115965 GCA_035041135.1 Platyrinchus mystaceus
TACAACTACCTGAGAGGAGGTTGTAGCCAGGTGGGGGTTGGTCTCTTCTCCCAGGCAATCAGCAGCAGGACAAGAGGTCACGGGCTTAAGCTGTGCCAGGGGAGGTTTAGGTTGGATAGTAGAAAGACATTTTTTACAGAGAGAGTAATCAGGCATTGTAATGGGCTGCCCAGGGAGGTGGTGGATTCACTGTCCCGGGAAGTTTTTAAGGTGAGACTTGATGTGGCACTTTGTGCCATGGTCTAGTAACCACAGCAGTGTAGGATCAAGGAGATCTTTTCCCAGCCAGTTGATTCTATGATTCTGTGATCTCTGCTCCACCACTGACCTCCATGTGCTTCCAGGTGCTCAGTTGCTTCACCATGGACTGCACCACTGGCTGCAGGGGAATTTCTGCTCCAGCACCTGGGCCACCTCCTGCCCCTCATTCTTCCCTGACCTTGTCTGCATGGCTGTCCCTCTCCCATATTCTCACTGCTCTCTGTACTGCAGTTTGTTGTGCAGGGTTTTTCCACACTCTTTAATATGTTATCTTCATGGTGCTACCACTGTCACTGACAGTCTTGACCTTGGCCAGTGGTGGGGCCGTCTTGGAGATGGCTGGTGTTGGCTCTGTCAGATATCAGGGAAGTGTGTAGGAGCTTCTCACAGAAGCAACCCCTGCAGTCCCTCTGCTACAAAAACCATGCAACTGAACACAGCTTCATGATCTTCAGAAAATAAATCCTAACCATCTTCCCTCCCTTTCATTTCCTGCACGTGGTGATTCCTGTTGCTGAAGACCTCCTTTTGCCAGGGAAAAGCCTGTGCTTTTGCTTTGGAAGGTATGTTTTGCAATAGGTAATGTATTCATGAAAATAATTATACCATGTGCATCCCTGTATTTTAGAATGCTCTTCTATTTTATCCTAAACCAGACTACAATATGTATATGATCTGCTTTAGTGCATGAACAAGGTTATGCTTTAGTTCTAAAGTTTGGTTGGCTTACTGATTTTTACTAACAGCACAGAGTCATCATCTTTTTTCCCAGGTAAATACACTGAATGATTCTCAAAACAAATTATAACGTGAATCTTGAAAATAAACTGTCAAATATACATGGTTTTAGGTCAGTATTCAGTCACAAGGATCCCTTCTAAAGCAGATACACAGAAGTTTGAAGACTTTTTTTTCAAACATAAATTAAAGCCCATAACAAACAACCTTCTCATGAAATACACCATTTTGAAACTGTATAATTCTTAGCTTTTCATAACATGTAAAATTCTGTAATTTATTACTTCATTTCTGCGCTCCAATATTTTTGCTACACTACTACTCTCAATGGTACTGAAACAATGAAAATTAAAAAAAAAAAATCTGTTCTCTTTTTTTTTTTTAAATAACATATATTTTGATTCCACCAAATAGACTTTTTTAAACAGGAAAGATATTACATCAGAATTATGTTGACTAATTCTGCTTATGAACATACTCTTACTAAAATAATTTGAAACAACCTGAAACCTGTGAAAAATGGTTTCTTCCTGGATTTATTTTTCCTGTTTGTCACCTTCCCTTTGGCATTCCCTAACTGAATAGAGACTGTCTGCATGAGTAAGGACAGTTCTCTGTGGCAGAGCTGATGGCTTCTGGCCACTTTATGTTGCACAAGAATTGCAGTCTATATCCCTGTGTTACAGATATCACAAGAATTCAGGTATCTTACTAATATGAACTAGCTAAAAAAGACAGAATTGCCCTCCTGTGAGCATAAAAAAAAGTTAATCTGCCTTCAGACTTACAAGTCCTTGCTTGTATATTTTCAGTTTGTAACCTCAGGACTTTATAGCTAAAGGAAACCAAGTCTTTGTAACTGGTTGATACTATTCTCCAAAAAACAAGATGTAGACAAGTCTATGTGTCTTGCAAGGAACTGTGGTTCAGGTTAGAGATGTCAGTACATTATTTTAAGGTGCCTTCATTGTTTTTCAAAATGAGATAATTGAAGATTGCTCTTTTAAATACAGCAAAGTTCTGGCAAGCTTCTTAAGAATAGTCAGGTTAAGCTAGAACCTGATGAAAATTCACACCATAAAAATAATCTTTAGAAGGCAAGGAATCAGCAAGCCTCTGATTTCAAAATAGAAGAAAAATCAAATTTCCCAGTGGTACATATTCATGAACTATCTTTTTGTTTTTCTGTCAGCTGCAGCAGATGCATAATATACATTGTCTGTGCACATATTATTTTGCCAGAACAGTGGTTAAAAAATGGCTTATATTGTACTAAAATTCATCACATTTCAAATGTGCATTTGTCTTCCAACCAACTATGAAGAGACATATTATAAAGAGTTTAATAAAATTGTTACTTCAGCAAGTTTTGTTTCCTCCATAGGTCCTTTGGTGGCTAAAGGTCTTTCTCTGACAAACTTTGCTTGCTGTGTTAGGATTTTGGAGTTTGTGTTCCTCTCAAAACAAAGGCAATTTTGCAAGTGGGTGTAAGCAATAATTAAATAGTTTCTATTACTACTGGGGAAATCTTGATCTGATATTATGGATAAAACTCTAATTTTTTTTCAAATTAACTGAGTACCAAAGTGGACTTGATATGAAAACCGAGAACAATCCTTTCAATTCTTTACAAATGTTCACCCACAAATGTTTGATATCCTGGGAATTGGAATTGAATTTCTCCTTTCCAATCCATTTAAGAGGATTTGCCACCTGAGCATTCATTGACTGAATGCTAGACTGGTGTTGCTACAATATCTTACTGCCTGTCTGAATTCTGGAACTGAACTACTGTTTCAGCCATTGAGGTTTTTTTGCTTATGGTGCAATCTCAACAGCACTCTGACACGGAAATTCTCTTTGCCTTGATCAGAACTTTACTTTAAAAAAACCCATGGTATCTTTTCTGAGGACAGAGCTGGGAAAAAAAACAGCATAATGACTGATAGACTACTGTAACATATACTTGATAATATTGTACATGGAAAGTCAGCTACTTTCACAGAAGGAAATGCTCTGTAGTTCCTGAGACATGCAAAGAGTGTTGCAGGTGAGAGCATTCAAGTTGAAAAACCCTCTTAAGTACTAAGAGAAATTCTCTAGTGAAGAAAAACAGAGAAAGCAAACAATTTAAAAGACCACAGAGGAAAATTCTGCTCATTATGTTGCATGTCCTGGAGTGGACTATTGTAATACCACAAATTTTTCTGAACAGCAATTTTTTCAAGATATAGGTCCTGCAGAAATGATTGATGCTACATAGGGTAAATAATTTAGATCCTCTAATTTTGTTGCTGCTTTTCCTTGTAAATAATTTACTGACTAAACTATGGATATTTTTGTAGTAGTACTACACCTTCCAGAAATACTGCAACAGTCTAATAATCCCAGAAAATGCTAAAACCAGGAGTCAAGTGACACAGGCGGGTTTTTTTTACACATTGTTTTTATGAATTTTAATGTAGGCCTAGAAAAAAATATGTAGGGGATATTAACCAGAGTTAAATTCCCAACCTCTGGATTTCCTGCTTTGGCAGTAAAGAATATATTTAGCAATAATTATTATAAAACTTATGGTTGATAGCTTTACAGTAAGAGTATGGAAATATCTACATAGATTATTAGAATTGTTCAAAAATAATGTAATGACCTTAAAACCACCATTGAAGTTTGGAATAGAAAGGCATATAATATTACTTACTTGAAGAAATTGTCAGGCTGCCTTGGCAAAGTTCTCTGCAAGCCTGAAAGCAGCAAGAATCCTGCCAATACTGGCACTACACTGCACTAATAAATAACATGGGAAACTTGTATAAATCAACCAGTTGGCACAGAGATTACTTTTCTTTCTACAAAGAATTTGGAAATATTTTTTCTTTGTTGGAAAAAAAAAGCTTTCCTATATTTTATTGCAACAGATATTTGTGGTTGGACAGCTGTACAACTTATTACCGAGATTATAAAGCTTCTTACAATAAACTGCTACCTGTTGTTTTTACACTTGCTTCTGACTTTCAGGAAGGAAGGCGCTGCATTTCACCAATGCACAACTTGTGATCCAGCAAAACCATTCATTGAAAATTCTGTGTGTGCTGTGCTCCTCCTTTCCTAGACTCAGGGAATCACTGTATCACTCATGCTTCCCTTGCACATGTTATAAAGATGTTTGGTTGCTTGCTACCAGCCTGACACAAAAGCACAGTGATGTGTCTGCACAGATGTAAGAGTACGTACAAAGACATTTCCCCCTTTGCAGATGAATGAGACATGCTATCCCTGGAATATCCCTAAAGAAAACGCAAGGCACTTTCACAGTATGACTTTCTGTTGTGAGATGGACACAGAGAATAGTATCTACTCAGGCAACTAAGAGAGATTCAGGTGTCATGAGGAGATTTCAGGATGGATATTTCTTACTCTGCTGGGTTTCTACTTACTTCCTTTCATCATTTTTCAGTAGAAGCAACAATAGGGAAAAGAAGAAGCACAAAAAAAGAAAGCAACTGTCTGGATATTTTTCTCCATATGTGGCACTGGTTTTTGTTTTCACTTTAGTGCATTCCACATTGTTGAAAACAGTGGTGAGGCTTAGTCTGTTTCTTGTGTTTCTCTTAACCTTCAGGAAAAGTTTTCATTCATATAGAAATTCTACCTGTTCAATCTCACAGACCAAAGCCTCATTCTGCAGTAATTAAATCAAACAAACAAACAAAAAAAAAACCAGCCAAACAAGAACCAACAGATGGTGTGTGTCATACAACAATATTTAGGAGTCACTTTGAAGTGGGGTTCCTTCTAATAGGCCCTGTCACAACATTGTGTATCAACAGCTCCTGATGTTTAATTTTTAGAAGTCCTTTTTATAATGTGTTGAAGAAATAAATAAATATTTGTTTGCTTTTTTTTTTGGGGGGGGTATAATCTTTATTTATATTGAGCATTGATCAGGGAACCATCATTCACATCAAGAACTGAATGCATAGAGCAAACCTGGATAAAAATGTTGCTGAGTCCAGACCACACAGACATATTCAGAAATGGATTTTCAAGGGTTTTCCAGAGTAAGTATCTTAGAAGACTAAGTTCAGAAAGAATCAGAGAGTAGACATTCTTTTCATTAAAAAGAAAGTTATTGGTGCATTTAACTACTCTCTGATTAACAACACATTTGAACTAATGGAATAAAAGTTTTTCAGAGAAGTATTATGGTTTTATATTAGCAAACAAAAAGTGAGAGTGAAGGAGATTCCCTTCTGGGCTTGTATATGTCTTGCCAGCCCCATTACTTGTTTCTGACAGCTAACACCCACTTCACATGCAAATCTTGCCTTGAACTTTTTGCTCCAAGGAAAATCTTACTTTTCTAAGACCGCATTGTAATTATATTTGTCGTTCTTGTCCTACTGCTTAAATGTCACTCTGGAGAAAATAATATAGTAATTAGCAATGACTTGTTCAAAATGTTTGCTTTGGGTCTAGATGTTCAAAGCAGCAGTCCTCTAACTTTTGTATTTGGGGATTAGGCTTCTTGCTTCACGTAGAAGCCTATGCTCTCTGTTTTTTGCTCTTCGCCACAGAGGTGGTGAAGATTTGTCTGCATCCATAGGCAATCACTATTCTGATGTGCTGCAAACCCTCACCTGCCCATTTCTAATGCACCTTTGAGAGTAACAAAATACCACCTCAGTAAAAGTGTTTTAGCTCTCATGAGTCAGCTTGCTTTGTCTAGTCTGTTCAGGGTATTGCACTGCCTCAAATTTAAATAACATTAGTGTGGTTCTCCCTCCAAAACCCTCACATTCTAGATGTCACTGTGATCCCCTCCTTTCCTTTTTGCTGAAGAGTGTTCTCTAGCAGTGCATTTATTCTGTAGAATATTTTAAAATGTCTTGCTCTGAACAGGAACTGCCTATTTTTTTTCAGTGCATAGTCATGCACACAGTAAAGAAGTTTTCCCTCATATTTAGGTGGCAATTCCTGTGCATCAATTTCTGCCTGTTGCCTCTTGTCCTGTTGCTTGGCTTTGTCTTTGATATGCCCATAAAGTTTACTAGAAAACAATTATATCAGTGTACCCTTGACTCTTTGTGTCATAAAATTGTTACTTGAATACCAGAAAATATTAACTTTTTGGCTGATGTACTATGGAGCCTACTAAGATCATAAAATGGGGTATAATCTCATTCTTTCAGCTGTATTGTCATTCTTTCAACTGCTACCTATCCAGATATTCCTAGCATTAAAAGTGGAAAAGCAATGAATTTTTTTTTTTCAGTTTAATGATAGGGACAAAAACTCTTGAGAGAGAGAAAAAAATCATTTGAGCTGAAAAAAAAAAGAGAATTGTTTTGATGAAACCAAAAAATATTATCTTCTCAAAACTTGACCTTCTATCCTCTTTTTTGGATGAAAACTGTTTGTCAATTCCACCTGATTTTGCAGATAGCTTTGCTTCCTCTGCATCTATTTATAAGCTAATTTCTCATGTGTAAAAGAAAAGAAAGTAAAGAAGAAGTATACAACCTGGGATATTAACTAAAACTGACAGCAGGATCTTAGGCTTTTTATTGCCTGAAGTCCAGGCTCAAGGCATACAGTCTTCAGCTTTCTTCTGAGCAGCAGATTACTGTGCATGGCCATCAGTGCATTGCAGCTGCAAGTCACTTTTGTTCTGAAGACAGCTGAGAGGATGACAAAGAGGTTTTGCTGCTGTCTCAGAGAGGCTGAGATGAAATTTGGAAGATTTTTGGAAAGTGAGTTTTCCTTAAATGGCATTGCTGCCATTCCTAGATCTTCAAGGCAAATAATGCATCCTTCTATTTTATGAATCCAAATATTCAATTTGGGCTAAAGGAATGTAATTAAGATTGGCTTATAATCAGTTGTTGACAATACTAAGCTTTAAAATAATTTCTTATTCAAACAATTATTCATGCTGCTGATATAAAGCATCATAATGCAACATCAGCATAACAACTTACATACAGAGGGAAGGGGATGTTAGAGCATAAAGTTTTTAATTCTGTATGTGTTTGCCACACTTGATGACCAAAATTTTCACAGGCAAAGGTTAACACCATTTTTTTAACTATTGAAATGACTTAGGCTTCAGTACATTTGAAGATCTTGGTAATTCCTTTCGCCTATCAAAGTATTTCAACATGATTTCTAGATCTAATGATATCTTTTTTCTAAAACATCATTTTAAGCACAGTTCACAAGCCAGAACCAGTTGTCCGAGACATTAGATAATTTGAACATCTGTCATAATGATTGTATGTACATGCACAGCACGGGTGAATTATTATGCATTCTTTTATGTCAAAGTTGGTATAAATTCATCCACTGACATATATGCATCATTTCAACTCTAGTATATGCTGGATGAACAGATATTCTTTCTCTCTCTCCACATATGCATTTATGCACACATGCTTAAATAAGATTCTTTATTACAGGTTCACAAGCTGAGTACATTTGTAATTGGTGAAGATATCTATGAAACACTGGCTGGACTCTTTTCTCCTATCCCTCGTCCTCTTCATACTATATTGGAAGATAGAAGTGGAAACTCGGAATTTTTATTTAGTCTTAGGGTTCAGACACTTAGATTTCTAGCAGGGAGGAAGATACATGTTGTGATACCCTCTGGCTCCTGGGATTAATTCAGACTGATTTTGATAAAGCATTTCTGTTGCAGGATGATGAGATGACTGAGAGGGGACCTGGTCAATGTCTGAAGGGAGGGTGCCAAGAGGATGGACCAAGCTCTTCTCAGAAGTGCTGAGCAACAGGACAAGAGGCAACGGGCAGAAACTGATGTCCAAGAAGTTCCACTTGAACATAAGGAAGAACTTCTTTACTGTGCAGTGACCGTGCACTGGAACAGATCACCCAGAGAGGGTGTGGAGTCTCCCTCACCAGAGACATTCCAGAACTGTCTGGACACAATCCTGTGCATGATTGGATGACTGGACCAGATGACCCCCTGGGATCCCTTCCAACCTTACCCATTCTGTCATTCTGTGATCTTTGTTCAGTGGCACCACAGCAATACTTTGTGTTAATCAATACAATTATATATTGCTTTGTCCAAACACAGCATGTGTTCCCTCCATTGAATAATTAAAATGTTTATATTATAACATAATTGATGATAAAGGACAGTTTTCTTTAACTTGGGGAGAGAAGATGCAGAAGTGATACTCTTTTTCTTAGTTAGGCACCATCAGAAGTAAATGACATTTTGACCTATGGAAATCTCTTGTATGTATGCATAGACACACATTCAAAGCCTGGTTGTTCTAAAATGGGTACTTTTTCCTTCTTTTCTAAAATTCTTTAGACAGGCAAAAATCGATATTTCATGGTCATACAAATTCTTCAGAAATATTAGAGAATTGATAAATAGGATCTGACATTTGATCTGTACAGAAGATTCTCCTGGAAAAAAAAATGGCGAATAAGAAATCAAGAAATAAAGATGAAGAGCTACTTGGGCCTCACTAAGACCTTATGCTACCACAACTGAAATAACTTCATTGAATTCAACCATTCAAGACAGCACAGACTTTATGGTACATGTCATGAGGAACCAATCCTTTTGCTTTCATTTTTAGCCTTGTCCTTAAATTCTGGAAGTCAAAATATATATTTTGATGGGCTTACATCAGGCTGGCAGCCAGTCACTTACTGGGATTCCGCAGGGCTCAATTTTAGAGGCAGCAAGTGAAGCTTGTCAGAGTTCAAGGAGTGTCTGCTCTTAGTCATGTGGTTTCGTTGTAGGTAGTCCAGCAGGGAGTTGGATTTTATGATCCTTATGAGTATCGTCTGTGATTCTGTAATCAAAAACAGGATGGGTGGTGCCTGAGTTCACCTACATTTCTGATTATTGTGATATGTAGATGCATTTGAAATGATGGCTAAATTCCTCTACTTAAAGAATTCTTTTACAAAACACTTTTCTCCTGCAACCAGAGAAAAATTCCAACTGAAAAATTGATGGACACAGCTTGAAGGAGGCATAGGCAAGAGGTTAACTATTTGGATACTTATCATAAACAATCAAAAAGTTCAACATCTGCACACTTCACCTAAGTATGCCAGATTTTAAGTTATTTGCTTTAAATAGGGCAAGATTATTATAGTTCATACATAATAGATTATATAATGTAGTTGCACCAGCAATATTACACTAGACTAAACATGCTAGCAAAATCAAATAGTTTGTATAAAAATGTCAATAATACTGTGTTATTTCCCAAATAGATTCAATTAACTAAATTAATTGTATGTTAGACATACAATGTTAGAGAGCAAAAATAGAAAGGTGAAAATATTTCATTCTTATATTCAGTATTCATTATAAGTACCTTTCCCTAGGCTCAATTTTATACATTTAAGTTATTCTGAACAAAATTATTATTTAATTTCAGAATTTTTAGTTCCCTTCCCCTTCTGTGAGTCTATTGAGACATATTCTTTAAAGTATAATTAACAAAAGTGTCTTTGCTTCTAATTAAGATTTCTACTCATTTTCTCCATATTAAGAATATTATACATTGTTTGTATAATGTAATTGTTGTTCTGTAAAGTTTCCAAGTTAAATCTGGCTCATTTTTTAAAATCTGATTTAATTTGCTTCACTTATGGTTAATGATAATCCTGCTGTTTATGAGATAGGATAAACAGCCTTTTACATTTGTTAGAGTACTCTCATTTTGTGGCAAAGTTGCAGATTGCTGATATTATTACAGTCAATTGAATATGCTGGAGAATGGAGCAGATGAACCTTTGCTTCATGGCAGAGAGGTGCGTTCGTATCAAGCTTTTAAAATATCCCTACTTGTGTACGTTTGCTCTTGCTGTTCAACAGGTAAACTTCTGCCTGTTTCACATTTGTTCCACCCTGTCAGAAACTCTCTGTGTCATGACAGTAGGGATGTCTGTTCATCATCCTCAAAGTGTAACAGCTCCACTTTCCAGCAACTAAAGAGATTAGGTTGAGTTTGTGTGATAACACCTTCCAGCTGTCAGTGCAGCAGCAGTAGGAACAAAGGCCAGAGAGCTTCTGACACCCAAGTTTTCCATTCTTTACATAACAAGGCATAGTTATGTCACACTTTATCTTTTGACTAGCAGTTCATCGTGTGTTTCCAACCTTCCTTTTGTGTAAAACACTTTTAAAAGACTCTACAATCTTATTGTTTCTCTATAGGATGTTGTAGGTATTCTGGTTAAATTTAGCTAAGGAATTATTCAGTAACTTCTGTATCATAGAATCACAAAATCACAGAATAGTTTGCATTGGAAGAGACCTTAAAGATCATCTAGTTCCTGCTGTGGGCAGGGACACCTTCCACCAGACCAGGTTACTCAAAGCCCCATCCGCTGTGGCCTTGAACACTTTCTGGATTGGGGCATCCCAGCTTTACCAGGAAACCTGTTCCAGTGCCTCACTATTTTCACATTGACAAATTTCTCCTTTAAATCTAATCTAAACCCACCCCTTTCTAGTTTGAAGTCATTACCTCTTGTCCTATCATGACACACCTTGCTATAAAGTCCATCCCCACCTTTCTTTCTGGCCCCCTCCGGTACTGAAAGTCTGCAGTAAGGTCTCCTGGGAGCCTTCTCTTCGGCAGGCTGAACAACCTCAATTGTCTCAGCCCTTCCTGACAGAAGGGGTGTTCTATCCCTCTGGTCATGTTTGTGCTCCTCTTCTGGACCCACTCTAACAAGTCCATGTCTCTTCTGTGCTGAAGGCTCTAGAGCTGCACATGGTACTCAACACACAGGACAGATCTAGCTAATTGATATGCATTTTCATTCAGGTCTCTGTAAAGCTAAAGATCCGATAAAGTGGCAAAGAAAGAAGAGTCTGCAGTGTTATAATCCCTTTGCTCATATGTGCAGAAGGGATTTAGCATAGAAGTCTAATAATGCACTTGTACTTTCAGTACCAAGTTAATATTATTGTAAATTAATACTTTTCCTGTAGTGTTTGTATATACACACAACATTCATGCATATATATAACAATCCTGTTTGTGTTTGTTTAGCATTCTAGT
Organism: Platyrinchus mystaceus; assembly: GCA_035041135.1. NCBI lineage: Eukaryota > Metazoa > Chordata > Aves > Passeriformes > Tyrannidae > Platyrinchus > Platyrinchus mystaceus. The sequence goes on from JAWWLV010000001.1 coordinate 13,096,311, forward strand.
TCAGCAATTAATAATTTACTGAAATTGAGTTATTCTTTGGAGGGATAATCTTTGTGGAAAAAAATGAAATCCCCTCAAACAATTTAACTTCATTCTGCCTTTGGGAAAGGAACAGCAGATGATGCCAAAACCTACCCGTCAGTGCACAGATGCATGAAGGTTGTAAGGGTTGAATTCGGTTACTGAGAAAAGGTATTTTGTTCAAACAGCATTAAGCTGATTACGGAAGGAAGATCCTGAATACAAATATCTGTCCCAACAAATTCAGTTTTCTATGATCTGTGTTCCTAAATCTAATGTGATCAAATAGGTTAAATCACAAGTAATCCCTGAAGGTACTAAAGAGGTTCACAAAAATTGTCATCAACCTTTCATCTCCTATCTGACAATTCATCTTACATATTGACATGAATAAAAAGGAAGAAGTGCAAGTTTTGCTTCACAGTTAAAATAAATGACTGGACTCTTCACCTATTGCACAATCTTGATGCAACCACTTAAGAGCCAAATCTCTGCTCACCTGTGTTTTTCCCATCTTCAGTACAAACTCTTTTCTTGAGTTTGAAGGTCTTCAAATATCTTGTTCTCTGGAATGATAAAGAGATACTCTTGAATCTCCTTCTCAGCCAGTGACTAAATAACTGTACTTGATGCATGTGATCTCACCTTTAACCTCAAACACCTCTGCTGATCATATCACAGTTTTCATCTTTTCAAAAATTTCATCTCTTCAAAAATTTTCATCTTTTCAAATTTATGAGCTTTTTCAAGAATTTCTGCCTTCAGTGTTAAAGAGAATGTCCTTCTTAAATTGCTAAGAGGTCTCATGTGAGAGGGAAAAATCCTATCTAGCATTTATACTGAGTAAAAACTTCAAATGATTTAAATTTGGTTGCTTGGTAAGTGCCTGTTCCTATTTAAAATTAGATGTTCTGTAAATGTAATTAAGATAAAATTTTCCCCCTTCAATAAGAAGTAGTAATATAAGAGAGAAACATCAGTTTTCAAGGAATGCAGCAATCTGGAATCTGCATCTTAATTGAACACAAGCATATCTATTGTTCTTGCTTAGTCAGGTTTACAATTCTAGCTTTGATGTGCATCTCTCACAGTAAGACTAAAGGAACAATTTAAAAGAAAAGCTGCATATAGCATAGTACAGTGGAACTAAAAAAAAAAATAGAGGCAGCTTACATAATAGAGAGAGCACCCAAGGTGACAGAAAAGACTACATGAAATATGTTGATTCTTGTGGGATGAAAATGTCACATCTGAGTATATAAAAAGTATATGTTTGGGATTTTTTTTCTCTAGGATAAGAAGGAATCCAGCTATATTGTAGCTTCATCTTCTATGCACTCAAATATTCAGTGAGAACACAAACCTGTCATGGGTTTATACTGCTGCAAATTGGACTGGAAAGCCCAATCTAATGCTTGACATCTGTCTTACGATAGCTCAGTGAAGTCTTACCAAAATGCAGTATATCTCTGTAAAGCTGTAACTACTGTCTTGGGTATTTCTTCCCTTTCTCTGTCACTTCCACGCTACATCAATATTTTAATTTATTTTGCAGCAATACCTCAACTTCTCCTTGAAAAGTTTCACTGCTACCTTCTGCTTATTCCTTGCTACAGAAAGCCAGGGAACGTTAATTTCTTTGTGTGGAATTAAATGAAAAACAGAAAGACAGCTTTTTTAATGCCTTTCTTCTAAAAATGAATGTGATTTTTTTTTTCCCTGAGCTTCTGCCATGGTTTAACCTCAGCTGGGAACTAAGCACCACACAGCCCCACTCACTCACCCTTTCTCAGTGGGATAGGAGAGAGGATCAGAAGAGTAAAAGTGAGAAAACTCGTGGGTTGAGATAGAGACAGTTTAATAGGAAAAGCAAAAGCTGTGCACACAAGCAAAGTGAAACAGGGAATTCCTTTGCCATTTCCCATGGCAGGTGTTCAGCCATCCCCAGGAGAACAGGGCCCCATCATGTCTGATGGTGACTTGGGAAGACAAATGTCACCACTCTGAACATCCCCCCTTCCTTCTTCTTCCCCCAAATTTATATGTTGAGCATGATGTCATATGGTACGGAATATCCCTTGGGTCAGTTGGGAACAGCTGTCCCGGCTGTGTCCCCTCCCAACTCCTTGTGCACCCCCAGCCCACTCCCTGGTGGGGTGAGATGAGGGGCAGAAAAGCCCTTGACTCTGTGCAAACACTGCTCAGTGACAGCAACTACATACCTGTGTTATCCACGCTGTTTTCAGCACAAATCCAAACCACAGCCTCACACCAGCTACTGGGAAAAAAACTAAGTCTACCCCAGCCAAATCCAGCACAGCCTCCCAGATTCCAGGAGCTTCTCACAGAACTCTTTTGCCTCCTGAGAGCTGCACTGTCCGCTCATGACCCGGCATCAAGCATTGTCTCTCCAGCTCAGAGCATAAAATGCACTGCCCCAACACCAAATGAATGTTAGTTTGGCAATATTTCTCTGGCTGCATATTAATACTCTCAAAGGTATCTAGTCCCAGGAAAAATGCTTTCTCAGGCCTTTCCTTGTGTCTTCAAATCTCATATATGCACCTCCACTGCAGAGTACAGTTTGTGAATATCAGATACTTTTGCTTCTGGTTGCTTAGAAAGGTGCTTTTCTAAGAAGACTACTTATTCTAATCCTGAGTGATTTATTACCATTCCAGTGAGAATATGTGGAATATTGACTGAAGGCAGCTCTGTTTGAATGACTGGAAGCATGGAACAGGAAGAGGATTTTTCTCTAGTTTTTATGACATAAAAACTTCTTTGCAGTGAAATATTTCTCAGTTAATTGTGTCCAATTAAATAAACCTATTGAAAAGAAAAAGTAAATTTTTAATGGAAATAATTTTATTAGTAGTTATTAAACATAAGTTTTGGACATGAATCTGTCTTACTTGGTTGACAGGTAAACAATTGTAGAAAGGTATAGAGTGTCCTAGGGGAATAATTCCTTTAGATTCCTTGTGTTTCTTAACCGTTTCTGAGCACTTGGTTAAAGACTGATATACAGGCTCAGTGAAAATCTCATTGAACCCTGCAGAGTAGTTGTAATTTGCCTCCTGGGAGAATCTCTACTTCTACCAGCAAGAAGAGACAAACTAAAGTTAATTCTGTGATAAGGTATTAAGGCTTCCTCTTTATTTCAGACTGTCTCTCAAGGATCCTGAGGGACACTCCAGCACACTCTCCCTGAAAATAACTGTTCAACTGTACAGGAAATAACTATACCAGATTATTGTAGGCCTGTCAACAAGTACAAAATGAAAATATCTTTTTTTACTCTGGCTTTAAGCATTACAGGAACCCACTGATTTCACTATGAATGGACATGAACAGTGAATGAATGGATATAAAATATGTACACTGGTGCACACACAAATTTAATTGCTATATTAAGATATAAAGTTAAAAAAAAAAAAAGAGAAAATAAAATTTTGTCTGGAATTGGCTGCTGGGATGTTTTATAATGCATTTCCAAAGATTGACTAATATTCTGTTCCTTATTTGGATTGTTTATTTTCATGAAAAAATAAAACCAAAAATAATAATAAAAAACTTAGTTCTTCTATTTCCAGAATTAGTTACCACAAACTTTGACTTTACAAATTTTCCTCCCAGACCATTTGAATTAGAATTTGCCTAATTCCTACCAGCATTCCAGCTACGTGTTTATTACTCTGAGCCAGTTTCTGCTCAAACAGTGACAAACCACCTGTGGGAATAGATCAGACAAATATGAATCCCAGACAGCTGTAACTACAGCAGGCAAATTGCTGGTTCATTGGAATAGCCTACCTTTATTTATTTATCCCTAATTATAAGACAAGGATTTTAGAAAATAAAATTATGGCTGTTATCTGCAAGGCCAATCTCTCCTAGAAGAATATGTTCGAAGAATATGGAAAAAGTTTATTTAAAATAATACTGTATCTTTCAAAATTAACCTTCATCTGTGTAGACTGGCAGTCAAAGGTTACTTAGAATTGTAATCAAAGTAGTATAAAAGGCAAAAAAAACCCTGGAGAAGGAAATGTTCAGACTTCTACCTTTAAAATAAATGATCCAGACAGGAGAGAGAGTTTTGAATGCAAGATTAATGTACATTATATGAAATGAATTCCTGCCATACACAATCTCATGGATGAAAGGTTTATTTGAATAGTTTTATTCAATTTGAAATAGGCCATTGTAACAGTTTAACATTGTAAAAATGGGCTTTTGTAGTGTTTAACACGTGTAAAATGAGTTGGCTCTTCAGCATCTGTTCTGAAATATTTACAAAATTCCCCTATTAAATTTTATCATTGTGCTCTGAAGTATTCTGCACAGTGTAATCAAAAATCCTCGTATCTTTTGTTTCATTTGAAACAGATCTCTATGGAGAGCTTCTGGATATAAAACTATAGGGCTTTCTGTTTAAGAAAGAAAGTATTGTATTGAACTTCATATAAAAATAAATACTGAAAATCTCTAGTAGAATATAAATAAAGGCTATTTTATCTGTTTTGACAGACAATTAATTTTTAGAAATAATAAAAAACCCCATAAAAACATCACTGATAACTTACAGAAAAAATTGAAAACTCTAGAGAGCAGACTTTGGCTTCTTCATGGATCAGGGGAAAAAGCGCTGGAGGAGAGAAGGGCCCAAGAAAATTGGCTAATATTGCAAAATCACTTCCTACTAGCTCTAAAATGATGTATCCCTGCAAAGAGGAAGATGGGCAAAGACCTGTGTGGATGAGCAAGTTGCTCCTGGAAAAACTCAGACACGAAAAGGAAGCCTAAAGAGGGTGGAAGCAAGGACAGGTAGCCTGGGTGGAATGCAGAGATGTTGCCCAAGAAGCAGGGATCAGGTTAGGAAAGATAAAATTAAACATGGGCAGGGCCATCAAGGGCAATGAGGTGAATGGAACTGGATGACCTTTAAGGTTCGTTCCAGCCCAAACCATTCTGTGATTCTCTATGAATAACAATTTTCCTCACAAATTTTTTTTTCCCAATACTCATGTTTTGTTCTTGGTTCTTCTGTTTCTTCTGTTCTCTTTTTTTTTTTTTTTTAATTAAAAAGCTAACAGAAAGAAGTTCGATCTTGCAGCCAGAACAGTATTTTTTATTGTGGTTATTGTGCATGACTGCATAATAAATTATACCCTGAGTTCTGTCATATTTTATTTTGATTTTTAGTCAGAACCACTAATCAGTCTCCACCTCATTTTTTCAACGTCTGAAACTGAGATGATAATGTCTTTTTTGTTTGTTTGTTTGTTTACCTGTTTGATAAAATAATTCTCCACTGAAAAAAAAGTGGATTAGTGAAACTGCAGTTTCTTAGTCAAGAAAATTTTCTTGATTACAAGGAAAAACACTGCTATCACAGCCTGAGATAGAACTCAACAACAGAAGAGTTAGAGTGTAGAGTGGACTAGTTAACATATCTGTTGCCCTTTTTATACCTACTTACCTACTGAAAGAAACTGAGAAACAAGGAAAATCTACAACCACAGAGTTAGAGTGAATAGTGAGAGAAGATCTAAATTCCTTGAACGGACCTTAAATGTATTTGTGAAGTTAGAAAATAGGTTGGAACAGCAGAATTCTATGATTTTTTATTAATTTGTATTGTTTTTCCTTTAAGAGTTCTGAAAGTTCCTTTCAGGTCATTACCAAAAATCACATTTCATTAAGTGGTGTTTATTTAGCTGATATTGTTTTAAGCCTACTTCACTATGAATTAAATCGAGACCATGAATTACTTACTTGGTCTGGATTTTGTTTTAATTTATAACACTGTTGTTAGGAAAATTGGAAAAGGAGGAATAAATTACTACTTTAAGACAGTGAAGCTCATTGAATTCTTAAATGCTTGTGCCTATCTGTTCTGTAAATCTGTAGCAGTTCCACTGTCATGAACATTGGCTTAATATCCAATTAGTGTTTACCAGTGCTAATGACTACATGCCAAAGAAGTTATATTTCCTCACTGTTGTGATGATTACAGACTGTGCTTTAACAATGAACATGTAAACAAAAGACATTTTAATCTCTACAGATTGGAAGCTGTTTTTTAACTATCCTATTTTAAAGAGCAAGTTTTCTGACACAGTGATTACTTTTATTGATTTGATTATCTGTTTCTGCAATGAATTCATTCTTTTCGCTGATGAAAAAAATAAACCAGTGTTGACATGCAGACTGAACAAAACTTCTGAAGCAAATTCAATTTTACTTATTTTTCAGTTTAAAGATAATATTGTCTCAAACTGTTCCTTTGTTTTCTTTGGCATTGGAACAACATGTATGCAGTGTTTTGTCAATAGAACTGGAAAATGTAAAAAAAAAAAAAAAAAAAAAAAAAAAGAAATCTGTAGAAGTTCTCCTTATTTAGAGGAGGCTGTAGTTTTTCATAATAAAAAATATTAGAGTTATTAATTGACAAGTATGTGAACTGATCTTCTGTAAAAAAATTAGACAAACTTTTCAGAAATGATCTCAAAGAAATGCTAGAGACAATATGTTAATAAGCATGGTTAGCAATGTCAGCAATGTCTATGTGTGTTTTGGTAATAAATTCAAATTTACCACAGAGGAATGGCTGTTCTGGGAGAGAAGATATCTTAAAAATTATATCATCAGTTCTCATAGTCATTTAGTTCTGGCAGTCTTTTCTTCATTCTTCTTGGTGTAAGATAAGTAATAAAGAAATATTTTACTTTGTGATTTTAGTTCAAGAAACCCCTGATGTACTGAATATTGGGAAGGTATTAATAGTGTAAGTATATGCTTTCCCTCTTGCTGCCCAGGAATCTCTGATTTGATTATAACATCTTGCATGTGCTATTTGAAGTTTCGTTTCCTGAATATAATACACCTGGGAAGGTTCAGGCGAGGGCAAGGATGAACAGTATGGAATATGTGCACAACAATGAGTTAAGTAAGCAGCAGTCTTCAGTCCAGGAAGAAAAAATCTGTGGGACGGGAGTGGGATGGAGGGATATTTGAAAGATCTATAATATCATGACATTATTAAAGCAGATAAAGCATGATGTATTTCTCAGTGGATGTGGTTACATTATTGGCGTTGATTGAAATAGGAGAGTACTTGTTTGAATTCAAGATTGTGTCCCCTTAAAGCTTTTTTTTTTCCCCCATCATAGCACATTTCCTAATCTGGGAAACTGTGGTAGATGTTATATCAAATAAAACCCTCTGACTTTATTTTGAAAAAAAAAAAAAAAAGGAGGTGAAAACGGACCACTGCATCATTGGATTTAGCCCTGTATAAGGAGCAAAGAGTTTTTACAGGAAGACCCGTGGAAATTAATTGTCCACACATTGATGTTACTGACAGTGAGGATCCAGTTGGGGATTATTTGCAGAATCATGTAGTATAAGGTAGTCTGAGCTCAAGTGAAATATTAAGTCCTAATTGAAGATGACAGTGTAGGTGTTTTCCCAGGAGAGGGTAAATGTGTAAGAGGAGCTTAGTGACTGTGATACTAGAAAAGAAGCGTCAGCAAGTGCAGAGAAAGGGGACAAATATTATCACCTCCCTATTGATCTCTTCATAGATATATACTAATTCAGCTGACATCCCAGTACAGCCTTTCCAAATTATTTCGGTCCCAATCAGCCTGCCTGTCATGTAGAGCAGTGGCTGATCTTTGTGAAAAGATATTGAGAAACACAGTAAAATATTCAATGGCCTGTGAAAAAATGCATATATATTTGTCTGATAGCACTGGCAGAACTAGCTCTGCATTACAAATATCAAACTGGAACTAAACAAATCTCAGTTGTTAGAAGAAAATTTGGGGCATGTTCTTCTATGTTCAAGGAGCCGTACAGAACATTGTGATTTAAATAAAGATAAAATCTATCTTCGTATTTACACTGATGGCTGAATTTTAAACATAGCCACAAGTCAAAATGGCAGTGGTTATTAATGATTTTGCAGGTAAATTATATGAATTTTTTTCTTGTTATATTGCTTTATTTTGGCTCCGTGGGAGACTATTGCCTAATTATTATATTTTGGTACCTCATTTAGAGACTCATACTGTACTCTTCGAAATATTTTGAAAATGTACTGCAGCTTTTTAATGGATTATTTCTTTCTATGTATTTTAATGCACTTTGTTGCTTCTAAGTCTCTGTCACTGGGTGTTTAATATCAACCCTCCTGTCAACTCTTACACTGTGCAATCTGCAGTTCTTTTGTTTTCAATGTGTTATAACTGTAAATGCGCTGAATAACAGACAATAATTCTCCATGGAAACTCTTATGCAAAGCAGGAATCTGAAGAACATCAGAAGATAGGAAGAGTTGATGTGAAAAATTTTAAGAGTGCGTATGCAGTAACTAATGCTATTGATTTTTGTTGTTGTTGTTTATGCTGTATTGGTGCATATTTTAATAACAGCTGACTCAGATTTCAGTTCTTCAATAATTTAGGTCCTCTTGTGGTGACAGGAAAAAAAGGCAATGAACGTAATGTTTTGTAATTGCAAGAAGGAACTCAAAATCAATTTTTCAGGGGATAATTGAACCAGATCAATAAACTTGAAACACCAAAATAAACTTCTGTGGCCTGCCCCTAATTTTTAACTAAACAAACAATAATAACATGAAGCAATATGTGTCTTTGGATCTGCAATTTTTAGGTTGATTGTCATTACAGAATTAGTGTTGAGGAACACTTCTTTGTGGGAAAATTCTTTTTCACCAATTCATTCTGACGTGCTATAAAAAAAGAATTATATATTTGGCATTTATATGACCAATAAATGTAACCAAATTGTCCTGAAAATTTTCATGGGGAGAAATCTACAGATACACACTCTAGCAATGATTCTACTTATACACCATTGCTCTTTCCTAGAGCAAAATACCCAAATATTTTAAGGTATCTTTATGAAATAACAGTGGTATTCACAGTCCATGTATCAACACAAGCTGTAGCAAAACTTTTATTTTAAATGATTCCTGGTGTTCTGTTTACTCATTTACATATCCAAGAATCTTCTCATCTAATCCCTTTGACCTGAAAAATCATCTTTTTCAATTTTTTTATAATTTTGAGAGTAATTGTTACCTTTTTGATTTGATATAAACCAGTATATTCTTCATTAATTTCTTTGTCTACATTTCCCTTTTAACTGGACTGTTTCACTTAAACTTTCTTTCATAGTTCTGCCCTTTCAGTTGTTCTTTTTAGAGGATAAAGTTTCTGGTCTTAAATCTAATTACACCCCTACAGTAGCCTATCCAACTTGCACAACAAGTACTTTTTATTATCCATAATGGCAAGTGCTTGTACACTAAAATTTTATTTTTTTTAATATTTGCAGAAATTATTGCATTGGACATATTCCAAATATTATGGATTAAATGGAAAATAAACAGAAGAATTAATAAAGTTTAATCATTTCAATTATGAATCATGATATATTATGAAAAGTCCTTGCTAATAAATTATGGATTCAAAAAAACTCCCAATCAAAACTGGATCGTGTACTTTCAGTTAGGTCTCAGACTGCGACGGTACCAGTTCATTCCTTCACGAAAACAACTACAGAAACACTTATCCTCTGTAGGTAGGTAAGGAGGGTGGGTTTTTTTCCTTTTATACAGAGCTGATCAAGTTTTAAACATCGAGATGTACCCAGAAATCTGTATGATACACAAAAGATAGAGATTGGATGAGACAGAGAACCTAAGCCCTTTCTTCCACTATTTAAATAAGGTGTTAAAAATGTGATATTTAGTGAGGGGGAAGCATTTAGCACTTAGTAAATGTTTCCTCTCTCCTTATTTAAAAGTTTTTGCAGCTGCAGAATTTTATCTAACTCTTCTATATCGCAGTGTTTGACTTGAAGAGTTGGAATGTATCAGAGAGTGATTCGGGTGTTAAATTGTGGCTAAATGTCAATAAAAAGACAAAACTGGGGTTCTGGTGGATGAGAGGCTGGACATATCCCAGCCACCTGAGCTGGGAGCCCAGAAACCCCCTCGTGTCCTGGGCTGCATCCAAAGCAGTGTGGGCAGCAGGGGAGGGAGGGGATTCTGCCCCTCTGCTCTGCTCTGCTGAGACCCCACCTGCAGTGCTGCCTCCAGCTCTGGGGTCCCAGCACAGCAAGGACATGGAGCTGTTGGAGCGAGTCCAGAGGAGGCCACCAAGGTGATCAGGGAATGGAGCAGCTCTGCCATGAGGTAAAGGATGGGATTGCTCAGCCTGGAAAAGAGAAGGCTTTGGGGTGACCTAATTGTGGCCTTTCAGTACCTGAAGGAAGCCTACAAGAAAGATGGAGAGGGACTGTTTACAAGAACTGTTCTATAAAATTCTTAAAATATACTCAGTAGAAAAATTCTTTGGAACCAAATAGTTGTCCAGTTAAATCTGAAGGAAAATACCCAATACAATGCATCTAGGTACCTAATTCCATAGGTATTTATGAAACAGTAGCTACTTAATCCTCATAAACATTTTTCTGACTCTAGGGAGGTACCTCTATGTTTTTTTCAGATGCATAAAGTGTTATCTTAAATGAGTCACTAACTGACTTAAGGTATATTAACATTTTTAGTACTTGAGAAAAAAAAAAGAAATGGAAAATTTAGTCCATTGTGGCTTTTGTAAAAAAAAACCCAAATACTAAAAGACTATAAAAACACTATTTTTATTACAGAAGATGTATTATACTTTCATTTAAAATCAGTTACAGATTCATGACATTCCTACAAATCAAGTGCATGGTTTCTCATAAATACATCATTAAAATGTTTCCTGTTGCTTACAGGAAGAATTTCTGGGAATAAAAACATAATACTTGCACAGAGTATTAAATAGAGGGCTGGTCTTTCATGTGAGGCAATTATCAAAGCTCTAATTTCTTTTTGAAGTAGTGAGACATGGAATAAATGTCTTGAGTCTGAGAGAACACCTGTTGAACTGTTAAGCTATTAAGAGTTCCATGAAAAACATCAATTAAAGCATTTCAAATGTGACTGAATTGAAATGAATAAAGATGTATCCTATTCTGTTAAGAAAATCATAATAATAGGAAGAAATTGTTTGCTTTTCAAAAGAAAGATCAGCAACTAAGAAAGCCAATATACTTTCCAAGAAATTTCACTACTTAAATGTAAGATATGATTTCCATAAAAATTTGGAAAAGCTGTTGTACTAAATAAATAAAATGTTGCAGAAAGCTTATAATGAGAGGAAAGATTGTGTGTTTGGTTGATTCTTTTTTTCTTTAAAAAAACCAAGACACAACAATTCAGGAGGATGAAAGAATGTATTTTTTTTAGGTACTGTTACAATAGCATTTTATACAGCATGAGAAGCTGACATTATTCAGTTGGTATCTTGATATCATGTATCTTTCTTAATTCAACTATTTAAAAATATTTTAATTCAGATTTGTATAGCTTTTTTCATACAAATTTATACAATTGTGTTGTCATTTTCCATCAAACTAACAAAAAGTTTCAGTCTTCTGTCTATACTTTACTCTGATTCTTTTTCATTTTGGTAGCTCTTTCAGTTGTTGTGCAAGTGAAGTTGAGTATATACAGATGTCTGACTATACAGGTATAAATGCACACATATTATTTCTGTTATTCCTATTTAACCAATGAATTACTTGTTCTTTTCTTCTTCAGCTTACCCATCAGTCTTCCATCTGACTGGTGTATAACACAGTCTCTCCTTGATAAAATAATTTTGAGCTAGTATTTTACAGTTTTTTTCCTGGTGATCATTAAGCAACAAAAAGTGCTTTTTAAATCAGCAGGACCCCTTGAAACATACTTACAGCACCCTCAAACAAATGAAGCTCTCGAGTTAGAAAATTACAACTGATCTTAAAAATCAAAGATAATGGTATATCTGACTTATACTGGTCTGGGCATTTCTTTAATCATTTATATCCTTAAAATCACTGAGGTCTTCCTGAGTTTTGAAGCAGCCTATGGTATTCATAATGAATGAGAGGGAAATAATGATGACATTTACAGGAATTTGACATAACTCACAGGAGTTATTATTAACATGACTAAGAAGAAAAATAAGTTATCCTCCCCTCCAAGTAACTTATGATTCTTCCTTTGATTTTGTATAAAATTCAAGTGAGTGTATTGCTACTTAAAACCAAAGAAATCATCTGGATGAATCTCTCTGGTGCTCAAGAAATTGTGAGTTACAGTGAATCTCTCTGTTTACACCAAACCTAAAAGTGTTGCAAGTGTTGCTCTTTTAAACAAAAACCCCACACAAACAAACAAACAAAATTATGGAATTTAAGTTAGAAGCTGGTCAAACTGAATGTAGGTAATTTGAAAAAATCTAAGGAAACTGTTCTCAAGATGCAGAAATGATCATGAAGAATAGTCTTTTCCACATAGTTAGGATAGCTAAAAGGTTTTTTTGTACATTCCTTAAGACAACCAATGTTAATAGTCATGCATGTGTTAGAGTGATCATGTGGGACCATACAGAAGCTGGACTGTAAAAACATAGCAGAAAGTTTGAGTAATCTCACCTGGTATGGACAGTTACACGCAGTTTCAAAGGCGTTCAACAGACTCGTGTCAGCATGTGGACAGCAGCTGACACCCTGCTGGAGAGATTCAATTTCTCAGGTAATACCCTTTGCAAAAGATTTCACAATTTACTTTTTTTTAAATGCTCTAACACAAATAAATATTGATGAAACACTCCTTATGTTAGAACCACCAACATGAAGACAACAAGTCTTTTTCCTGTGAAATCTTGAAGACTGTTCAGCATCATGGGATTTTCTTGCTTTTGCTGTTCAGAGACAGCAGTTCATATAGGTGATATATTAATATTATAAAAGTTGTTTCATCTTGTTAAAAGTCAGAGCACACTACACAGAACACAGAGATTTAATTCAAGTCACCTTGGAGACAGCATCTTTTCCTATCTTCTCTTACAAAAAATTTCCCTGGGACGTATTTGCTAACTCCTTAAATCTTCAGACTGAGTTACAGAAGACTCAAAAGAGAATTGCATTGTCTTCTGCTGTTCTGAGAGGTGATTACAAATTTTGTCTCTTTGGAAGCTTGAATCTACAGGCTCCCTTTTTTTTTTTTTTTGGGGGGGGGTGTTGGTTTATGATTGTTTTCTTTAAGATCTCTTCAGTGTGTGCCCGGTTGTTTTAAGAACCATGGGAACACAGTCTACCCAAGGAAACACATATAATGTTTATGTAATTACCCAACAGTGACTTTCATATAAAATGATCCTCTTTATCTGCATGATTTTTTTTTTTGGTGACATATTTTTATAAATTTGTCAAAACATTTTTTAAAGCTTTCAGAGGTTCACACCGTCAAAGCAAATATTGCAATTTTTGTAATTGTTAATACATAATAAATATGGTTTATAGGACTACGACTAGACTATTTTCAACTAGCACTTAGCTTTTTAATTCATTCCTTAGCTGACAATTTCCTCAGAGAATGAAGACAGTGGCACAGAAACCCAGCTGAGCAACAGTGTGTGTAGATGTTCCCATGTACTGATATGTCATTATTTGAAATATTTGATTGAAAACAACAGCTTGTATATTTTGCTCATTTTTTCTTATAATCAGTAATAATAAAATAGACACCAAATACAGTGAGTAGAGCTGATTCTTTGTATTAGTAATAGTATTCAGACTCACCTTAGTCTCTGCCATGTCTCATTTCTTAAACAAACACGAGTTTGGGGATAAAATAATTTTTTAAGAAGGGAATAAAGAAGGAAAAGGTAGAAATATAGGATGAGACCTGTATGTTTATCCCATATTTTAAACAGAAAGCTAAGTCAGGGAAAATAAGCATCACTCCTGATTCATTAGACTTCACTGAGAAAGCATAGAATATATTCTTCTCAAGCAGAAACTGTCAATATCAGGAGCTAAAAAACCAAATATGTGTAAAAGGGTGACATTCTCTTTCCCAAATGTAGAAATTAAAATTTATACCTGTCTGAATATGTATGACATACCTACTTACTGCAGTTGAAAAGGCTAATACAGGTGCTGGTATTTGTGACACATTTTTCCATGAAAAGTGAAATATTACAGAAAACCAGGATAACATTTTCCCCTTATATGGGAAAAACTGGTAAAATCTCAGCCCTCTCTGTGTGAGAATCTGTTCAGCATTCTATTATTTCTCTCGCCAACCATTTTTCTGCCAAGAATTTTGTGTAACTATAGTGCTAATATAAACATCTTAAAAATATTTTTGGTTTCAACAGTACTTGACTAAAAATGGTTGCTGAAATCTCTTGATGGAGAGACAAAAATGATCAAATGGACCTGGGCTCAGGCTGAAAAACATTTGACAGTTCTCAGCATTCCAGTTCCCATAACAGTGGATGAAACCAGTCTCCAGTATTTGATATCACAAACACAATTAGCTATATCAGCATTTCTGGCAAGAAGGTGGCTCTGTAGAAGATGATTTCTTTATTTTTGGGGTTTTTTTTGGAAAAGCAGGGAGTCCTTCTTAACAAAGTCTTATTGACCTGGGAGAAAACAGTTTTGTAGAACTAAAGATAAAAAACAGTCTTGTTTTATTGAACCTGCATGAAATATTTTCTTTGACTGTAATTTAAGAATATTCTACATTCAAAATAAACATTCAATACAGTTAAGGCTTTTAGATGTAAAAACAGATACCACGTTTAAGTATGGATACTTTTCAGAGGAAAGTTTTTCTGAGCTTGAACACATAGGTAACTCACAGTCAATGATTCTCAATGAGAGGCAGCCAAACAGAACTTGTTTACTTTTACAATTCATAAATTGATGGCAGATTTCAGTGACATTTCAGCTGAAGGCTTTCAGAACTGAACTGCTGTGAAAAAATATAGAGGTTAGAGTCCTCTGAGGAAATAGCAGCTGATATTGTGTTCTATCCATTTCCACATCTGATGCCCAGAAAGTTTAGGACGGACTTTTGTTCTCCCAGGTGAAGACAATTAAAATTTTCTCTAATTTATTGCTATTTCATGTTGTGAACTCCCAGTGAGCTCAGCAGCTCACATGCTAGACCTGTAGTTGCTTCTGCTGCTCTGTGCATTTTGGAATTAGCCTCTTGTCTTCAGGTACATCAGGGGCTCTCTCAGCTCATCCCTCCTCATGCGTCAGAGCAGCAGAGACAAATTCAGAGACAAAGAGCATCATTTGATTCGCCTGAAAGCACCAACCCTTGTGACAAAATGCCACCACTTTCTGCTACTGCCTTTAAGACTCTTCAACACTATCTCCTAAATAGGACTGAATATGTGAATTTTGCATGTTTTCCATGAAAATCTGTGTATCTCTGGGATATTCATATGTGCCTACAGGTTTTAACAAAGATATATATCAAAATCTGTGTTTTTACGAATATTTCTATACAGGTCAGTTGCATCTTTTTGTGTTGTGGTTGGGTTTTTTTTTTAATCCATTAATGCTAATAAAATTTATAACATTAAATAAGTAGAACATAGTTACAGTAAAACATACAGGTGATTTATATACAAGCAACATTTTATACAGGGCACGATTATAATGTTTTGCCACTTTAAATACCCATAAAACTAAAACAAAATGAGGGAACTTCTCATGTAACTCAGATACAAGAATGAGCTTAGCTTGGTAAAAAAAGATAATTAAATCATGTAACAGTTGATGATGTGCCCTTTTGGATTTGTTTTTACTTTTCATGAGGCACATTTTGATTATTTTACTTTGAAAATGGCATCTTTTAACAATTTTTAAATCCATTTTCCAGTAATTAGGTTTTCTGCTAAAAAAGTCTCATTAGGGATGTCCCTTGTTGTTTGGAAGATCTTAACATACACACACTTTCTGGTTTTACTAACATTTTTCATATGAAAAAAACCACATTCATTTGGAATGAGATTTAACCTGAATAATTGGCATTTGGCAGAGCTAGTGTTGTTTATGAATAGGAACAAAGTTCCCTAATAATAAATAGTTTTGGTGCATGTTCAGATTCTTGGATTTTCTGCATTTGTTAATTGCTCCTTAGGGGGACAATTTTTCTGGCAAGCCAAGTATTACCATCTGTGTTTATGACGGAGTCCATTCAGTCGAACTGCCCAGAATATGCTGAGCTCAAAGCTTTTTTTAGACACACATGATAAGTCAGACATAGAAACAACTTGTAGCAAACCCTCACACAACTGCAAAGTTATCAGCCAACAGTGTGGAACTCAAACATATGAATTACTGCTCTCATACAGAACAAAATAGAAAATATTTGAAGGACGTGCATGCACACAGAGAGATGGACAATGCACACACAGAGGGTTTGCAGGTTCTGCATCAACCTTCTGCTATGTCAGCTGTCTGCTATAGAACTGACTTCCCACAGAAAATTGAAAAAGCTGTGGGTTTTTTTTTAATTTATTTTTTATTAATAACACATATCTAGTCTCCACTTAATACTGCAGTAGCATATGGAATAAAGAACTATTGAAATACTTTCTAGCAGAAGGTTTTAGGTAAGCTAATGAGTGAACCATGAGAGAAAAGGTCAGTGGATTAGTAGAAATTTTCCATGAATGGAGATATAAGGAACATATATTTTATATAACACAGTTTTCTACTAAAGACACAAATCCCTCTCATATTGTCTTTTATAATAAAGCACCGTGTCAACTCACCCTTTTTTTAGACTAGGCTTTTAGTATATACCTATGAAATTTAACAAAATAAAAATACAAATAATTATGCTATCAGAGTCAATATTTTATGCCCTCTGAAAATTCAAAGAGAAGAATTAGCTATAATAGATTATTATTTATGTACTATAATTTTTTACCACAATTACTTGTTACTGTTACTTACTATTCTTGTTGTTGCAGAATTCACAGGTATCCATCAAGACAGCTTTTGCTAAATAGGTGTTGATGAAATAAAATATGTGGGAAAAAACACAAATATATTTAATATATACTTGAGCAATGGAAAAGCGTGTACAGGACCTGCAAAACAGATCTCTTAGCATCAGTTTATGTGTTATAAATTTGCAATGGAAATCTTATTTGGAAGGAAAGAGATTTTATAGACTTTACCCATTGTGTCTTGAGAGCTGTGGGCTCATTGACTATTCATAGATGATTGTATCAAAAATGTTATTAGTATTTATATTTCCCTGAGTCATTTGATGTATTTTCTGGGGAATCATTATATACAGCAGATAGAGGATCAGATTGTATCCCTGAGGAGTCCTGGCTTTTATTTGTTTGGAGGACATGGTGAAGTAAACACCTTGCCTATCACAGTACAGCAAAGCCCCTTAAATGGTGTGGAAGAATTTCTGATAAGGGCCATGCTTGCATCCATTTGAATCTTATTCTCAAACAGAGATTGCAAAACAGAGGAGGAAGGTGAAGGAAAATGAAGGAAGCTAAAGCTCTTCTGTCAGCTTTCACAACAATTTCCACTTTCTCCTCTCATTTCACTTCTGTCTCTCCAGTCCTTCCACTTCTTGAATATGTAAATACACATATGTAAATACACGTAATTGGTTTGAGAGAGGTCTTCCCCTTGACTATTTTTGCCATTCACTAGTATTTTAATTTATGAAAACAGACAGTTAACTATGTTATTAAATCTTTAATTTTATAAGTATTGTGCACTGTTAATATTATAATTTATTTATAATCATTGCTCTGCCTATTATCTCCTTTTAGAAAGGGATTAACTTTATTCAATGGGAATGGTCTTGCTGAAGTGCAAAGGGTCTGAAGCCCAAAAAACTGATGCTAATGAAGACCTATGTATGCTTCCATCCCAAGGATAATGCCTGTTAGAGATTCTAATGTGGCACCATAAGGGAAAACATGTCATGACCGAGCTACAAAGCATTCCACCAGAAGCATTGCTGGGCGCCTTTCTTCCTAAGTGGACTGAATATCGATCAGGAGCTGCTGACTGTTTCATTCTTTTCATTTTGTATCAGATTGCCTTGGTGACAGATGCTGCTTACGTCACATTCTAATTACCCAGGAAATCAGCAGGTTTCTTTTTCTCCACAAAAACATCTATCTTCCTTCTTCTGCCCAAGGAATTCTGCCAAACTATTCTATGTGTGGATATTTCAGCTTAGCAAGAGATTGCTCAAAGTGTTTATATGGTGTGAAAAAGGCATACTAATGGTTTTGGGTAGTGTTTTTGCTCTCTAAGACCTATTTCTAATTTATATGTGAAAAATCTGTGCTGTTTTTTGTTCTCCTAGCACTTAATGTGATAATTTACATAATCTAAGTGATAAATATTTTCTTCCCCAGCTTGGGTACCATAGAATACTACTCATAATTGTGTAAGGCGTGCCTGTATCTTGTGCAGATAGGGAAGAAAAATAGCTGTATTTGATTTAAAGCTGAATCTGACAAATGTAACAGTTAAATTTAAAGTATATGTATGCATAGACGTATGTGTATAGATGTACAAATATATATTCATCAAGACTTTGTTAGTGCAATACTATAAAATTTAATCAAATAAAGATTTTTATATCCAGTTATAATAATGCCAACATTTAATTTCAAGATCTATACAGACAGATGTCATTGATAACATCCTTATTTTATTTTTTTTTTATATGAGCAAACTTAGGAATACCTGTCCTCTTATTTTTTTCTGGTGCTACACTCACCTCTCTGAAGACTCTCTGTGTTATATTTTGTGACTATTTAACTGCAGCCAAAAAGCTGGATAGACTCGTTTGGTTATCAGTTGCTGTCTGTACAACAGAAAACCTGTGTGTTTTCCAGAAGTCTGCAGTTTATACCTTAGCTTCAAATGCGAAACTCTATCAAATGCTGTCAGAAAAATCTATGTACAATACTTGTTTTATAGTACATTGTTTAGTGACTACAGTAAAACTACCCTCAAAGTACTCCAATAGTTAGATGGTCTCACCTGAAATCAAAATAGATATTATTTCATCACCCAGACTTCTAAACTCCAGTATATGTTCATCTTTAAAACTATTCTGATGATGTCTTCTGCAAAAAAAATGACATATCCTTTTGATGATGTATAAAAATCAATTGTTCATTGCTCAAAATAGACATTCGGTTCCTAACCCATCCAGATGAGTCCTTCCCCAAAAGAAATCCTTCTGCTTTTCAAAACATTTCCTGTAGTAACAAAGACCTGTCTACTTAAAAAAGGGAACACATTAATTTTTTGGAGATGCATCAATTTTTATTCACAACTTGGGCACAGACCAATTCACACAGCCTTAGTTTTCTCATATTTCTAGTTTGCTCAAGGCAGAGGACCACCTCTACCTCTGAAGGGGCAAACATTTTAGAAAGCATTACACAGGAGCTAAATATTTATACATTATCTTATTACCAATATTTAATTAGTGTGCAAGTTTGAAGCTGGCTCCCTGCCAAGTCTCCAAAACTTGACAACAGGACCTGCTTCCCAGAGGGAAAAGAGGGGGGAAAATAATAAACCAAGCAGCCAAAGACTATAACAAATTTATATATATATATATATATGTATTATATATAAAACAGATATATACAGTGAGAAACCCCAGAAACCCCAAAATGGTCTCC
>JAWWLV010000001.1:13120693-13149840 GCA_035041135.1 Platyrinchus mystaceus
CAAAATGTAGCCAAGTCAAGGAAGAACTCAACTATGATAAAGAGAACATCTAGTTGACTTTGCTAAAAACACAATAGACCTTACAGTTCACTTGTGCAATGAAGTTACATTGTATAACACTCTGGTTGGTTTCACATCCTAATATGATCACTTTCTCGCCCCTCTATGCTCCATTGATCATCTAAATCAAAAGTACCCCCCTTACAGTTGGTTGGTTGGGTTTTTTTATCTCCTCATTTCCATAATTATGACCTGTATAGGTGCTTGAGAATCACAATAACTAAGGATCATCTGTAACCACTGACTCTGTTCAGATTATAAGTTTTGCATACTTGTGATATCCAAACCTTTCAGATTCCTATTTGTTTCTAGACTTGTTGTAAGATGTGAATGATTATGCTACTTACTGAACATTTTATGTGAGAGAAAAATAATTCTATTTAGTCTTATTTTTATTAGCCATGTAGATAGCTTATTATATTGGTTTTCAGTTGTGTTTTGTCTCCTTTCCTACTGAGATTCTTAGGTGTTTCCTAAATATCACGGGGAACTAGATGTCTGGTTTTACCTCATTAAGTCTCTCAGTTGCTTCCTGAATTGGTTCATAGTCCTGCTAATATATCATATCACTACATTGTATATATTGGGATTTTCTTGTCAACATCATAAAAATCACAAAGACAAACATACACAACACCGAGGATTAACCAAATGGAAGCTTTTCTCATAGACTGGATACTAAAAACTGACAAATGATACCACAAGTGAGTCATTCCATTCACGCTTCTCCTTGATCACACAAATAAAGGTAATAGAGATGTTTTTACACACTAAGAGCCATGGCTTCTGTTGAAAAATGCATACTACATTCAGAATTTTAGAATATAGGAACAAATGGATTCTCTTATAATCTGTAATGTGTTGCCTTGTCAGACTTGATCAACAGGCTATAGCTGTATTTCATAGAATCATAGAATGACTTCGGCTGGAATGGACATTAAAGATCATCCAGTTTCAACCTCCCTGCCATGGGAAGGGACACCTTCCACTAGACCAGGTTGCTCAAAATCTCACCTAACCTGGCCTTGAACATTTTTGGGGATGGGGCATCCACAGCTTCTCTGAGCAAGCTGTTCCTGTGCCTCACCACTCAGGGTGTTTGCTGTTAGAAAAACTTTTAATAAAGTGGTTTACAGTTTTAACTACTAATATTTTGTTAATTTTTTTTTCCTTATCCTGTGTACTCTGGTTTTAAGTAGCACATATTTGAAAGTCAGTACCTGACTGAAATTTATTAATATAAATGGCTTTATTAAAAATTAAAGAAAAATTGTGAAATTCTGTGCCCTGTTAAAATCCATATTGGCTTCACCATTGACTTAAATAGAGCCAGGAATTTGCACTAGGTATGAAAGACATATGAATCTCTACCTTGTATCTGCCTTCTATATAGAAGTCAGTCTAGGATGATATCTATGTTATATATAGGGCTTTTGTTTTTTCCCCCATGGAATTTTGTAACCAGAGTCCGTAACTGATTTTTTTCTTCGTTTTGCTGTTGTTTTTACTAGAAAACTACAAAATAACATTCTTATGTTTTTCTCTTTGTAGTTAATAGTAATAAGTAAGATGTGAGTCATGAAAATTAATGACAAAATAAACCCCAATAGTGAGTAAAACTTGGCAAGATGGTTAAATGCATTTCCAGGCTGGAGACCACTGGAAAACCTTAGCAGTCATCAAGGAGGTGTTACACTCCATGGGAATTCGCCAGCAATACTTTGGGCTAAAACACTACAGAAGTTGTACAATTGCAGTGCAGGTTATGATTCCTTGTTCTCAGGCTCTGTTTTTCTCCAACTACAGCACAGAGAGTCACTGACTCTGGAAGCAGAAATACAAATTACTTTGTGGTTTATGCTTTTGACTCAGATATGCTCTGATAATAGTACATGACAAAGCACAACTTTTCCAGATTCCTGGAGAAGGATCATATTGTTTAAATTGTGCAGAGACAACATTACTAAAAGTAATTTATAGTTGTAAGTCAATCTATTCAAGACATGTTTTCTGTTTTTTTCATGATAAAAACCCTTGGATTAATTCTGGTTCATTCTGTGTTGTAGTTAAACAGTGACTAACCAATTAGAAAGTCACACATACCATATACAAGACCAGAAACATTTTAATTCTCAGTTGAAATTGTGAACTGGCTCTACCTTTATTTAAATTTACTAGAGTGGGAGATGGTAAAGGTTTATCTTAAAAATATAGTTTACTCTCACTGTGTTTTTCTTAGTTTTTCTGAATACTAGCAAGACATCACTATAATTGTAATGCCAACACCCAACACTTCTAAAACACAGGAGGGGTGAATTCTGCTCTCAATATAGTTACCAATTATGGAAGTCTAAGGGAAATCAGTTGTATTTCACATACTTAAAATGAGAGTTCAAGGTAGCAAATTGTCCTTATCTGCTTCTGCGTGTCTAGTTATTGTAGTTCTCCTTACATCAAGCTTACTCCAAGGTCATTGAAGACTCTAGGAGTTTTGCCTGCATGAGTACCTAAAGATGAGACCCCTGTGGTGTGCTGTACGAAATTTTGCACTGCTTGGAAAACTCTTATAAAGACCTATGAAAACATAAATCAATAATTTAAAACCACCAAGGACTTTACTTCCAAAAAACTAAAATTAGTTTTTAAAGAAAGTTTGATATTTACTACTCTAGGTTCATTAGGTTAATCCATGTGGAACTTCTTTAAACTCACACTATGTGCTCCTGTGGAGCTTTTACAGTTCTATAAATCAATATTAGGTATGCTTTGACCCACCAGACAGAGTGTTTTTGAACCTATTGCAGTCTACTCTACCAATGAGTATCAAGAGGCTCTTAAAGCTCTGGGTTATAAGTCTTCTGAGAATGCACACAACGGCAAAGAGTTTGGAATTTTTATGAAATCTTTACTGAAGAAGAGTGCAGGTTTATTTGGAATACTTTTCTAAATGAAATAAGTTAACTTTATGAGTCTTTCCCTCTCACAGGTATATGTAAGAATTTACCCACAGTACAAACCATGTACCCTGCAGCTCAGCTCCATCCAGCTATGCTGGTAGTTTCCAATAGAAAACTTGTGTTAGAACAGGATTAGGTGGCCTTGTTCTGCAGTGCTCTGTTTTCAAGCAATTTCTCTGTGGAATATAACTCTCTTACCACTGTAGTTGCTTTTTTCTAACTTTCTGGATCCTTCCTTGTCTGAGTTCAAGATTTAACATTCAACCCATTAAAAAAAAAACAAAAAAAACCAGGAGAAGTAAAAGATAATCTCCACTCTGTTTTACTGCAATTTGCTGCAGCTGTTCTACTATATTTGCATAATATCTTTTTTTGTCAGAGAAATTTGCATAAATACCTATTTCTTGTTCACTGTAAAAATGTATAAATGTGCAGAAGTACAACGTGCATTTGGCATAACTGAATCTGACCCCTGTTAACTACTCCTGCCAGAAAAAGAACTTCATTATACCTGCTAGGGTTAATGTATTTTTGCCATAACCTAACATACAGTAGTTTTATCTCATGTTTCACAAAGAGAAAAACATAATGTCGACAATGGTTCTATTTTTATTTGTAAGTTTAAACTTTAAATCTTATTTTTCGATTTTATATTCTTAAGAAAATACTACTGAATCTGAATCTTCTAGATATCAAATTGATGTCAAAGAAGCACCATTTTCACTATTAGCCTGTTGCTATTATACTGGTATGACCCCACCTTTCTTCAACCAGTTTAAGGTACATTGTCAGAATGAAAAGTGTCTCTACGTACATCTAAAGACATCCATTTCTGAAATCCAAAAATCTGTCCCAAACTTGCTTTTCCCATGAGACCGTCTCTGCTTCTGATTAATAATATTTAAATATTAAAAGGGAGGGTAATTAACACAATGCATCAAATTTATTTTCAATATTACATAATAAGAAAACACAGTTGGTAACAGTCAATTGTATTTAATAATTTTTCTGCTGTAAAGATTATTCAAAGTCATTACATTTTAACATATGATTTGATTGTGCTTGCTAAATAAACTACCGATATTTTAACTTTCTATCTTTTGATTTGCAATCCCCAAAAAATTTCAGTATTTTTGTTTCAACAACATAAGTTAAATAGCACATAAACCTAATATTTCTGTGATAGAGCAACTGCTCAGTTTTGATTGTGAATAGTCACTGGTTGTTACAACGTTTTTCTCCTCCAGACTAAAAATACTTTAACATTCTTGTTTTATTTTACTTCAAAGTTTTTAAGCCTGTAATCAAGTCAACATTATTTTTCTTGAATAAACTGAATATATTTAACATAAATATATTTAAATCGTAGAATCACAGAATGGTTTGGGCTGGAAAGGACCTCAAAAATAATTTTGTTCCAACCCCGCTGCCATGGACAGGGACACCTTCCATTAGACCAGGTAGCTCAGGGACCCATCCAGCCTGGTCTTGAACACTTCCACAGATGGGATATCAAATCTGTTGGTTTAAACCTTTACCAGACCTCACAAGCCCTTGCAATATTTGGGAAATGCCTTTGCAAAACAATTGCACACATTTTAAGATATTATTTCCAATTTTAAAATATTTCACTTTTCAATAGGAAAGCTAGAATTACGTTCAGTGATCAGTTTTAGTCTCATCACCTTTGCACAGAGATAAACTGATCTCCTTAGCTTGTTTATTCTGCCAAAAGTATTAAATGATCAAAGAATTAATGTGGGTTAAAATGAAGTGGCTACACAAGGGGAAAAAGCTATATATTAAACTGCAGTGATAACTTACAGTGATTTGATTAAGTTAATGGAGCCTGTGAGATTCACACAATGAACATTTTACCAGTGTTATGAATAAAGTAAACTTTCTGATTAATGCATGGTAATTGCACATTACCTGTTGGTCTTGAATTTCTTCAAAGAATGTAGTGTGTAATTCAAGGTCTAAATAAAGACACTTGTATATCTGTGTGAAGACTTAAAATCACACACAAATGCGAGTTCTCTTTAAAAACAATTTGTTAAAATTAGATTTCACATTATGAGTATCTGAATTAAATTATTCTGAATTTCATATATACATGATTCTGAAGGGGGAATATGACATTTTGAAACATGATTTTAATGGCACTGTTAATAAAGTGGTTCCATTATAAAGGACTACAGGTTTTAAAATGAGTATGGAACTTATTAGGAAGTATGTCATAAATGCTCAATGAGGAGGGCACAGCAACTGAGTTTATATTTGTAGGCAGAAACTACATAAGTTAG
The DNA here is from genome assembly GCA_035041135.1 of Platyrinchus mystaceus. Classification (NCBI taxonomy): domain Eukaryota; kingdom Metazoa; phylum Chordata; class Aves; order Passeriformes; family Tyrannidae; genus Platyrinchus; species Platyrinchus mystaceus. The sequence goes on from JAWWLV010000001.1 coordinate 13,126,017, forward strand.
TCAAGGTGTTTGTATAGATTGCCCCAAATCTCTAAAACTTTGTAGGTGCTTTTCTTTGATACCTCTATGTCACACCTGATATCTTTGATTACAGATTTAATATTCTAAGTTTTGCTTGTGAACCAGGCAATATGCAGAAACTCCATTTCAAAGTGTGTTTACTATGTAGAATTCAATGCATATTGGATATTTTGTAAACAGACTATGCTATCTAACTGAAATACCAATGTAAAGTTTTTTTTCTCAAGATTCTAGTTTCTTTTCCACTAATATTATATGTGAATGCAAAATCATTATTGTGGTTTTGAACATGGCCACGAAAGCAGATTTTAAAATACTTTAAACAGAGCTTGTTTTCCCCATGCACCATTGTACCTAAATAAACAAAGGATTTGGTTCGGTTTAGTTCCTTATAATTTTTTTAAGCTTACTTTTTTGCATCCACAGCATGGAATAATAGAATCATTAAGGCTGGAAAAGACCTCCAAGATCATCAAATCCAACCTTTACCAACCCCCACATGGTCAGCCAGACCATAACACTGAGGCCACATCCAGTCATTTCTTCAATACCTCCAGGAATGGTGGATCCACCTCTTCCCTAGGCAGCACATTCCAATGCCTGACAACCCTTTCCATGAAGAAATTCCAGATGTCCATGAGGCTGTGTCTTCTTGTCCTTTCAAAAACATAGTCTAACATGTCTTAGTTTTAGATTTTCATTCCAGTGTCATTATTAGAAAGTTAGGAGAAGAATAAAAATAGCAGGCCTGACCTTATATATACAAAATATACATTTAAAAACACATGCTCTTTGGAATTGAGAAATACTCATCAACTAAACAATGAGAAATAAAATTAAGGAAGTGTGACTGTCACTCATGCAGTGCAATATTTGTCATTTACACCATCACATACATCTTTACCTCACAATCATTTCTTATCGAACTTACTGCAGTATACAGAGATTGCTGTAGTAGAACTGTATCATAGTGCACACTGGCAGGGACATATTGCACCTGGGAATCAGGCAGATGTGTTGCCAGATTATATAGATGTTAGTTCTTTATATATACAAACAAGTGTGTGTACAGAAATAATAATACAGATATAAAATTATAATAATATTATAATAATATAATAATACAGTTATAAGTTCCTTTCTCAAGGAACTACTAAGTTTCTGTACATAACACAAGATTCATCTTAGTCTTACCGTTTTCAGGGTAGATAAATTTGAGACAGAAGAGGCACAAAGAGTGATTAAGGGAATGAGAAATCTTTTTATGAGAAATGATTGGAAATGCTTGACTTGTTTAGGCGAGCACACTGCAATCTCGCAAAGGATATGATTTTTCTCTATAAATATATGGGAGAAGAGCTGAACATAGAACAAAGGTAAATTGCGCTGGGATTGACAGGTGTTTTAGGCACAAAAGCAAATCAGTGTAAAATTGTGCTCAATACAGGATTCAAAAGTGCTACACTTCATGATTTTATCTTGTAGGGACAGTGCTTGATAAATTAATATTCTCTCCAACCTTATGGATTTCAGGCTTTTATTGAAAAATAAAAAGTATAGGAATAAGTTTTCCTAAGGTTTTATTGTTTGGGGTTTTTTGTTTGTTTTTTTGGGGGGTTTTTACCTGTATTGCCCTAATTCATGGCCACTGGCTTCTCTTCTAAACAATATTTTGCTGCAGTTTCTGCTCATCTTGAGCCATATCCCCTTCCCCTTTGATTGTTGTCTCTACTCTTCATTTATCAAATGCTCATTTTAGGTTCTAGTACCTCTTTATGTCTGTCCACCCGTCAGTGCTTGCCATTGATTCTCCAGTAACACTGTTCCCTCTCCTCCCACTCATTTCCTCTCTTCTGCTTCTTTCCACTCTCTGGCTTGTCATAGGTCATAGGCCTCTTCACATTCCCACCTTTCAGCTTTCTGTATTGCAAAGTTTCTGTTTACTCCTTTATCCCCCCTAATTCCTTTGGAACTGGTCATCAGACATGGGGGAAGGATCATTGCTGAGAAATTATTAGAAAATTATTAAATGATTTAAAAATTATTTAAAAAAATAAAAATTTTATGGAAGAAAAGGTAAATCAATGATCCATTTATCTTTGAAGAAATTTTAGTTATATATAAATTTACTCCAATAATTGAACAAAGTCACATTTACTTTGACAGTTACAGTATACGAGCTACAAGAAAATAACAGCAGTTCAGCAAAAGATATTTAAACCATTCTAAAAGACACAAAACTCTACATTAAAATGGAAATTTTAGTCTTGACCTCATCAGGAAGATACAACATACATTGATTATGTGGAAACCTATAGGAAGCAACAGTAATTACACTGATTTGCATACCTAAATTAACATAATTGTTTTAAAATACCAATGGTTTAAAATCCCCAGCGAGTTTTGGACTGTAATTGTAATGAGTGTGATTTACAGGAAAAGGCAACAGTTCAACTTCCCCAGCGATCCATCTTACTAAGGATATAATTTTAATTTTGCACTTAATTACTATTTAAAGGATATGCCACACAAGTGTCGTTGTACATCTCTAGTTCTCTGAAGAGTAAGGAGATTTTATTTCATCGGAAAGACTGTCTAAATCTTTGCTTACCGGCTTCCTGAAATCCAACAGTTTATGCTTGCAAAGAGTGCATTTGAATGTCTCCTTTAGGTGGTTGAGAGATTTTGTCAAGAAGTGTTTGGAGTCTGGGTGAAGTGATGGGCTGAAGTTACCTCACCTAACTTCAAACCTCTGCAGCTGATCTGGCTTCCCTCAGCTTCTTGGCAGGGAGTACAGATAGACAGAGAGGGCTGGAAATTGCAGATCATTTGGCAGAAAACATCTGTCAAATACTTCAGACGTTCCTGTCTTTCTCCATTAAGTGAGTCTCAAGGGATTTACTAGAGAGTGTGCAAAGGAGAGCTATGAAGATGGTGAAGGGTCTAAAGAGGAAGCCGTACAAGCAATGGCTGAGATCACTTGGTCTGTTCAACCTGGAGAAGAGGAGATTGAGGGGAGACCTCGTTGCAGATACAGCTTCCTCACAAAGGGAATAGGAGAGGCTGGCACTGATCCCTTCTCTGTGATGACCAGTGAAAAGACCCAAGGGAATGGCCTGAAGCCGTGTCAGGGGAGGTTTAGGTTGAATATTAGAAAAATCTTTTTTTACCTGGAGGGTGGTTGGGCACTAGAACGGGCTCTCCAGGGAAGTGGTCACAGCACCAAACCTGACAGAGTTCAAGAAGCTTTTGGACAATGCTCTCAGGCACATGATGGAATTCTCAGGGTTTTTTTGCAGGGCCAGGAGTTAGACTTCGATGATCCTTCCAACTCAGATATTCTATGATTCTATAATTTATTCAGATGAAGAAATCATCTGAACAAATCCCTTGGATAACCCTAGACTATATTCCCAAACACAGCATATTTGGTGCTATGTATTCTGGGCTTCCTCCCTCAGCAAACCTTGTCTGAATTCAAAGCACTGTTTATGTTTACACTCTTCTAAAAGCCCTGTATGCTGAATCCCTTACCTGCTTTTGGTGAATTCTAAGCATCCCAGAAAGTATAGTATTCTAGTGAATGGCAATGGGAGTCTGTGCTTATTGGTGAGCAAGTCTTGCTGCCAGCAAGGGCTTATTTAAGGAAGCAAAAAGCAAAATCTTGACATAGCAATAGTATTAATAGTGAAATGCTAACAAAAGATAACACTCAAAAACACCTAAAGCCTCCAAAGCTCTTACATTTATAGTGTTTGTTTATTTTCAGGTTTTGAAACAATTCATTACACAGAAAAAAAAAATCTCTCTGAATGCCAAAATGAAAATTTATTAAAATTATTAATTAATTCGTTTAAATTATATATTTTTCCCATATTAACATGCAGACATCCTTATCCAAGGCTATATTCAAGGTAGAAATTGTATGAATAAAATGAGGCAAATGAAGATGACCCTTCATTGTGATTTACTGGACGTGTCTGCCGGAAGGAGGTCTGCTGAAATAAGTCTCATTTCTGACTGATTATATAAGATCCTGCTCATGAATCATGAGTCAGAAAGAGTCATCTGAGGCACGTCCCCATCCCGGTCATATGAACTATAGAGACAGACAGCAAGAGCCTCTTGGCCAGTGCAGCTCCACTGAGCATGATGGAAACATCAGCATTCAGTAAACTGGGGGTACACTCGGTGTCTCAGTTGTCTGCAAGGTAGTTTATCATTCTTCCAAAGAGAAGGCATTGCCACGTGCAGTGTATTGAATAATATTTTCATCTTTATTTGAACAGTGAGCATGAAAGTCATTTACATCTGGAGGATTTAACAGAATGTTTTTCTTGATGTGCTCTAGGAGTATTACACTAAGTTGTCTTTAGAGTGAAGAATTTGTATGAGAAAAAAAGGGATTTTCTTAGAAGAAGATTGTGTCACATATCTCAGTCTTCCTTCCATCCCCTTGCTTTAATTAGTTCATGATAAATTTTGACCATTACTGACTAGAATTGTTAAGTATCAGCACTAGTTCGCTTTTTTTTTTGTAGGAACCCGTTGTGTTGAAGAATGTATTCATGTTAAATAGAGAATTTAAGATAATAGTTTGATCCTAGATGATTAGAAGGATTTAATTGTAATGATATGGTAATTTTACCTTTATGCCATGGAAAATGGCTTTGGAAAGCTTAAAAAACATTTTGCAGTTCAATATCAAAAGTCCTTTAAAAAGAAAGCCAGAGGTCAATTCTGTACTTGTTGCAGTAGGCAGGAATTTTACCATAGGCTGAGTATATAGAAAAAGTCCCCAGTTCTTAGATTTTTATATCTTTTTAAAATTATTATGGAAAGAATAAATATTTCTGGAACCTGTTTTTAAATACAATCCTACATGTTTTTGAAAAGTTGTTTGATTTCTTAGTTATGATTAAAAATATTCTATAATCTTCCTGATAACATGAATTATAAGAAAACTACAAAATGCTTCAAACATATTAATACTAAAGAATAGGCCTATTCCTGGTTTTCTTAACTATTTTTTCAAGGTCCTGTGACAAATGCATTTAATGCTTCTGTAAAATGTCCTGGGAAAATAAAGCAACCATTTAAAGGATAAACAAAAGGATTCAGTTACTATGTGCTTTCCCTGCCCACCATGGTAGTTATGAAAGAAAGTAGAAAAAAACAATTCACTACACCTGACTAAAAAACCCATAACAGAATGATTATATATAATTTTTAAACAAGTTCTCTTACGCTTAGATTTCTGCAACACAATAGAATAGCAGATAAATTCCAAAACTGTAATATACTTTCTTCAGTTCTAAAACCCCCTTTATGCCAAGTAAACATTTTTGAATTTAGTAATTTGCATATTTCAAGCACTGACTTAATTTGAAAGATGTTACAACGGAACAGAACAATGAACTGCTAATTATGGCTTATTCTCTTTTTTTTTTTTTCCCTTTTGTCTTTTGTTCCATCATCTACACTCTTTCTATGGGCTGCAGTAGATTGTATCAAATTGTATCTTCCTAGTGACAACAGACTAATCATTTTAATTCCTCTCTTTGGCTAATAACCCCTTGATTCATAGACATCTGCTATATTTTATTCTCTATTTCTTCTTCCTTCTTTCTCATGAAGACTTTTCTTATTCTATAGCCGGAGAGATTTCTCTATCCAATTTGTTCTGAGTTTCAATTTCATGTCATGTCTGTCTCTGAGTAAATGTCGTTGATGACAGCTGGGCAAAACTTTATGGATTCTTTTAATGCATCTTTTCTTTTCTTTTATTCTTCACCGTATCACATTTTTTTTTTTTTTGCTTTTAAAAATAATTGTGTAGATTTTTGGTTAACATCCAACTGTAGCAGCCAGTGCAAAGGAAAGGACACTGATGTTTATCACTTATGTAACAAAAGAAAATGAGGAGGATTCAGACCAGTCTTATGTCCTGAATGCACATGAATTTCTGAAAGAAATCAGTAGATGCAAAACTGACTAATGCTTTCACACTCACATATCTTAATGGAAGAATAGTTCCAAAGTCCAATCAAAAAAATAAAGTTTTCATTTTCACTTGAACAGATAAGGGTAATTTTCTATAAAAATGAACCAATGTAGTAGAATGAACTGTGACATCTCAATAAAATGTGCACAATCTCTATTTTATTACACAGAATCATCTGGAAGTTCTTAGAGTTAATTTCACAAGAGTTTTTCTTTAAATATTCCGATTACAAAAATCTGATAAATTACAGGAGCTTTCACAACCTGGTACCTGCAAAATGTACTTTTGAAAAGAATAACCCTTTAGCTTTATTTTGAAAAAGTGTATGTGATGCTAGGGATTTTTTTTCAAGCATTGAAAGATTTATCTTTTTACTAATTAGGTTAAAAGGAAAATGAGACTCAGTTCATACAGTTTTATATTGCCAACAACTTTTTTTCTAATTTTGGCAGGTGAAAATGAGTAAGTCACAGATTTTTTCTGGGGAATAAAAATAAGTAAATGTGTGATTGAAATGTACTGGCAATATTCTCTAGTATTTGCATCAAGGAAAACATAGCAAATAACTTCAAGGCCTCTTATGATTTTTATCATAATCCAGAGTGTTCTCCTAAAACTCTAACTTAGCAGAGTGGGTGTGGTTGGTTGTTCTATTGTGAAAGTACCATCATTAAAACATAGAGATGCTGTATGGATGCTTTTTGGTGTGAATCCCTTTTCTCCTAGCATTTCACTTAATTTGAAGCAGGGATTTCAAAGTCAAAGAGTAAAAGCAGCTACCACTCATCTGCACTGAGAAAAATGACTCTTCTCGTAACAGAGGGCCTGCAAGGCAAAGAAGTCTCAAGGTTACTTTCTCTCCAGAGTCCTAATTTACAAGGCAGACAAGCACAGCTTTTCCAGACCACCAGGTAGGAAAACCAGCTTGATGTTTTAATGAAAGTGCAACGATTCTGTACAGTGGGTCTCCTACTGTCAAAGTCACTGCCAGTAAGATAAATGCTCACAGAAATATTGCTAATGTGACAAAGCTGTAAAATCCATCAATATATAGTCCGCACTAGCATTATGTATGACAGTTTTCCCACTGGAAATCCAAAGTGATATAAATTTTAACATAGTGCTCATAAGCCAGAAGATATTCAGTGATGGAAGTCGCATTCATTCGCTTGAAATCAGAGCCCTATAATACAGGTGGCCAACTCTCAAGTTTTTCTGTAACATATTCCCACTTATAAATCCTAACTGGCAGTGACCAAGGAAAAAGAATTATTAAAAAAATTTTATTTTGAAGGTTTTCTCTACTTTTAGGCCAGGTGATGAAACATTTTCAGTGAAGCACCATTGGTGTACAACATCTGAGTAGCAGAGCCATTGAGAAGGAGGTATATAGATTATCTATTTCACTTTCTTGTCTATTATGAATAATTTTAGGGGGGAGGGATTTTTTTTCCTTTTCTTTTGTTCCTGCATTTACCAGCATATATCTTTGTTACATGTCCTATTAAAAGTATTCTAATAATGGCAATAGATCAGATAAAACAGTTAATTTTTTATGGGCAAATATACAAGACACAAAATGTTCTGACTGGTACAATGTATATATTCAGTGGCATGGAAAAGAGGTCTTAAATACTGGTGATACTAGACAGTGTCATAAAAAGCAGAACAAAAGAAACATGAACTAAACAAAGCAAAACATATTTAAGCAACATTAATGTTTTCTAACTGAGTTACTGGTATAGACTGGTTACAAGAGCTATAATAATATAGCAGGTAGGACTTCACATTTTTATGTCATTTTGCACAATCTTTTCCCTACTTCTATAAACAGCTTAAGTTCTGAGTTTGATCAAGAAGGAAATATGACAAACTATGAAAACGAACAGACTGTATTTACAGTACGTGGCACAAAATGTTATTACTAAATTTGTGCTGTTTCCTCCTTCCCAATTACAATAGTCTCAGGACAAAGTAATTATGTAGATGACAATTACTTTCTACTTGCTTTGAAAAAATTAACTATATAAATACATATATGTATGTGTGTGTATATATATACGATGATTACTTCTAGTTGAGAGAAAAATAATCAAAAAATAATGTTAGTACATAAAACCTGGGCTGAAATTTCTAATATCAAATATTCTTTGATATTTATATGTAGCCTGGGACTTTAGAATAGAGATATATCAGTATAATAAGAATTATTACAAAATGGTTTAAAAGTATTATAGCTATGACTTAGGGCCAGTTTTATTTAGGGCAGACAAAACATCAGTACCAATACAGAAAGTTGTAAGTGATCATCAAATATACATATTCCTTTTAATGAAGAAAAGTTTGACTTTTTTATTTCTTTTCCTATTTTCCCTCCCTGCTTGAAGATAAGACTGAGATTTTGCACTCACTCACTACAGTTCTGGACATTACACAGAATATTTCTCTAAATGCAATAAAAACAAATGGTAAATGGCTATTGTCAGATCAGAGATTTCATTTTTTTTTCATTGTATTCCCATACATTTTCCAAAATCCCTGTCTTTTGCTCAGACAGACAGACAAAAATGACAAAACTGTCATTATGCTTGAATTCACTAGGAAATAAAACCTTTCTTTCACAAAATTTAACATTGTCACTCACGTCCTGAGCTGTGGCTTTACAATCTGCTGTTAATGCTGTTTCTAACTATTGCAAAATATATTGCAACTTAGCACTCCTTCCCTCCAATTAGCCTGAAACAGAGGTCTGTTTAATGACAGATTTTAGTGCTTTATTATGAAAACAATTTCGTTTGTAACTATCTATAAACATATTAAACAGTAACTTGATGAAATTAAAGAAGCGACCCCATCTCGACCTGAAATGATTTTTAAAACTGGCCGAGACTCACTCTGTGACACAGATTGCATCTCTAGATGTGTTTAAGAACCGTTGGAAAAACTCCAACAGTGCAGAAGTTAATCCTCATATTTCAAAATAAATGTGAGAAGAGTTAGGCAACATTTAAGCTAGTTAGCACGACAGAAATTCTGGACAAAGTTGATAAGGAACATAATTGGTAAAGTATTAAAAGATTGTAACTTTAATGGTAATGAAAATAGCTTTATGGAAATTAAATCTTTTAAGACAAAACTCATACATTACTTTTGGAGATTATAACTCGGTTACCACAGAAACAGTAAACTGCAGATTTCTGAAAGACAATTTTCTTGATGTGGCCTGATGTGACTGGAAGTTAAACTGCAAAACCAAAGGACTTTGTGTTGAAATGTGGCCAGCTAATCACAGAAAGAAAACTGACAAAAGAATTTCTTCACTAGTAAAATTTATGCTGTTTTATGCCATTTCCATATAAAAATTTGATGGCTTGCTTTAATAAAATGTAATAAGTGAAATTATTTAGGCAGCCCACCATGTTTACTTTGACTAACAGGACATCAAAATTAACTATGATCCTCAGGTTCCCACTAAATCAATTGAAGTTGGAAATACTTTGGTCTCGTAGAGGTATTTCGTTGGCTGAGTTCCTAATGACTAAAAGGTGGGAAAAAAATTAATTAAAACCCAACATTTTCAGCTAGACAAGTAAATATTTGATGTAGCAACTGAGCTGCAGACATTGTGTCACTTTAGCCTGTTCTAAGAGCTTTCAAAGCAGCCGTTTCATTCAAGGATTGCTGGTGAGCTTTATATTGTTTCCCCTACCTAACACAGAATATAAAAATGACCAATATTCTGTGTGTGAAACAAAATAGAATCCTAAAGGTTGTAGATTTTTTTTTGTTAAAAATTAAAAAGTAAAGAAAAGAAAAAATAAATGTCCATTTTCTTGTCTTAGGTGGAGGCTGTTTCTGAACTCCCTATTAAGCTGTCTTTATCTCAACACACGAGTGGAATATCAGGAAAATCTAGAGAATTACTATTGTGATAAGCCACACAAAGCAAAAATTTTTACCACAGGATTGAAGTTGTTAAATATCCAAAAATGGCATCATGAAAGGTGGCAAATGTAGTAGCAGATCTCTGAGCATAGGGCCTGCCTAAAATTTCTCAGGTAATTAAAAGTTGCAGAACCAGTAAGAGGATTTCTATTCAACCCACATTTTCTCAATAGCTACTTTGATGTTCTTTATTCTTAAATTCTTGGGTTCAATACCTTAGAAAAACACAGCAAAAGTACACAATAGTATTAGAAAATAGTTTTAAAGAGCTGCATTTTACAGGGATTTATTTATTTGTACACATTTTTTTATTTGCATTTTTTTCCTTTACAAAAGAAGTAAGTACAAAGTGAACCATTTGCTGTCTAGAGAATGAAATAGCCAGTCCAGTTCTTCTTCCATGTAGATGTTCAAAGAAAAAACATTCTTTTTCAGTTTTTGAGAGAAAAAATTAAAAGGGAATTATTTGGGAAAGCCTACTGCAAAATGAAGTAGAAGATCTAAATCTCTCTAGATTAGTCCTCTCTATAGAAAGGAAATGGCTTTCTTCTGTCACCTGCTACTCTATTTAAGTGTCCCCACACTTAGGTTTCTAATTCTGTTTTTGAAGCTACATCGATGGCAGGAAATAACAGCATCAAATTCCCCAGTTCAACAGGAGATATAGTGTAAACACTTTGTAATTAATAAATCCAGCATTACTCTTTACAATGGGCACCAAGTGGCATAATACCTAATGAAGATTTTATAAAACAACATGATTTTTTTCTTTTTGGTTAAAAAGCAGTATTTTCCTCTCAAAAAAAAAAAAAAAACAAACAAACAAAAAACCCACAAAAAAGTTACTTTTCTGTCAGTATTTTCCTTTAAAAAAAATATTTATCTGCCTGTTTTCATACTGTTACACAGACTCAGAAGTCCGTGTATTTAAGCAAAACTCTATCCAAGGATTTAAACGAGAAAATTCTCTTCTGATGCATAATGAGATTAAATTCACCTATGTTTTGCTGTAATGCACTGGTAATTTATAATCATTTTGGGATAAAGCAATATATTAAATCTCCTTCTTCCGTCATTTCTACATGTTGGTTACTCAACACAGATCAGAAACCCTTGTTATTAGTGCCAGTGCATAAATACACACTCTTGTACTTTACACTTTATTTTATTGCTGCTACTCCAAGATTCAAATTTTTGGAGTAACAGATTCAAGTAACTTCTTGTCCTTTGGTCCTGCAGTGTGTTGATGATGTTTCCTATCAGCACATTTTACCACTCTGAGCAGAGGGTGGGAGAGATCAAGTAAACACACAACACACACATACACACACTTTGCATATACTTATCTTCTTTGGTCAAGGACATTAATTAAAATATCAAGTAAGTCAGGGCAGCTTCTTGGGAAATTGTACTAATAATCTTCATCTTTTAGCACACTAGTCCTGTCAACTTGCTGGCACTTTTTCCTGGCATCTTCTCTAACTTATGAATTCCTGTTTTCCCCTGTTTGTCTAATAATATACTACTATATGAATCACTGACATTTAGATTACTTATATAAATGGAGTTTTCTATTTCTGAAAAAAGATAGTTATTAAAAGTGGGTTTGTAATGGCCTGGCATGCTGACATTTGTAAAGTTCTGTTGTATTTTTTTTGTCTTTTTCTACATTTTTTTTTCATTTTTCCTTGTTTTGTATTCCTGTGTGTAATCGTTCAAATTCTCACAGACATCTAACATGAAGTCAGTGTGGGTTTAATTTCTTTCCCATCTTCAGTGCTCTCTTCCCTTAAAAAAAAAAAAAAAAAAGAGAGAGAAACTAACTTTGCAGTATTGTGTCTCAGTTCTCCTTTTTCTTCCTTCTGTTTGCTCAGATGTCAAAATCCGGTCATTTGAATTTTGTTTCCAATTCAAAGATGTTAAATCTGGGCATTCATTTAGTCTCTGTGCTGAGGCTTGTTCTCTTTAATACTTTCCAGCCTCACATGTAGAAGGTCTGTGGCATTGTCTTTACATTTTTCTAATTTGAAAATAGATAAATGTGCAATTTTGTTTGCATTATTTTAACTTTTATTTATATATATACACATATATATATGCCTACAACAGATTTTTAAACTAATCAGGGACCTGAAATAGGAAAAATAATTATGACCATTTCTGATATTTTTATTAAAGAATGCAGAAATACACAATGGCTACATTTTTCCAAGTCATAACAATGAAGTCACACATTCTCTTTCGAAGGTAACTTTCTATACCACATATGCAAAGTGAATTTACAAGAGCGTGTAGTGACAGGACAAGGGGAATGACTTCAAACTGAAAGATTAGATTAGATATTAGGAAAAAAATTTTTACTTGTGAGGGTGAGGCACTTGAATAGGTTGCTCTGAGAAGTTGTGGATGCCCCATCCCTGGCAGTGTTCCAGGTCGGGTTGGATGGAGTTCTGAGCAACTTGATCTAATGGAAGGTGTCCCTGTCCATGACAGGGTGTTAGAACTGGATGATCTTTAAGGTCCCTTCCAGCCCAGGCCGTTCTGTGATTCTGTGATCTTGCACACTGTTCATAAGAAGTCGTCCTTCTGGTAGTTCAGCTGAAGATATTTACCCAATATATTTACCAACCAAATGCTATTTAAAACTAAAATTTTAACATGCTGATTTGTGTTAATACATGCAAAAAACAAATATGTCATGCTGAAAAAGAGCAGAGCTACAGGATGCCAAAGCTGGCACAATGTGCCATTTGCCACCTGAATCCAAAATCCTACTACAGATTAACAGGAATGACTAAAGTAGTTATATATAAATCTAAATTTATGAATGGCTTATGTATGAATTAAGCTTACATCTGCAGTGAGCAGCACAAAGCCTATGGACCGATCAAGTCCTATTCAGTAGCTTAACTACAGTTTGCTAAAAAAAGGCATCTTTGAAGGTCTGGTTTGTTTTTTTTTTGTTTGCTCGTTTCTTTGTGACAGATGTTCTTGGGATTTCAATCACGCCAGAACTAATTCTTCCTACCACTCGCACAATTGCACTGAAGTCACACACAGAGTGATTATAACTTGCCCATCAGATCCTGTTCACGTTCAGCCTCTCTGTTTTTCATAGCTTGTAATTTATCCCTCCTCTTTAATTTTGGTAAGTATTCTAACCTATTGTTCAAAGCCTTTGGCCCTTACTAATAAAACACTTTTGTCCTTAGAAACACTGTCTAAATTAGCACAAAGTGGTGGGAGCCCAGCACAGGCAGAAGGCTGATGTGACCACTAAGTCCCAGTAATCTTTTCTGTATTTTTAAAAGTTTTGTTTATGGTTTTTTTTTTTTTTCTTCTAGCATTTGAGAACATTGTTAATACAGGTGTTACTGACTCAGCCTGAAAGTTGTCATGAAACTGGTTTATGGCAGCAGCCTGCTCTGCTTTACCTGCCATGTACAGATGTTTCAAAATATATTGAAGGTCAAGCATGAAGATGACCATCAATCAGAAGAGAGAACTAAAAATGGTAAAAAATTATTTGCTGGGTTAGACAAGATTTGGATAAAGTTCCTTTTTTTCTGCATTAAAAAGTAACCTGTAATCTTTGGAAAACCAGTGTTTAGCTGGATAGAATTACACAGAGCTGTATTAGAAACAATATCTGTATATCTTTTCAATTCTGTACTATAGCTCTGAGCTACTGAAATGTCCACTAAATGGATGTCCTTTTTTTTTTTTTTTTTGAAGCAACACTGTTAGAATATCCTAAATATCTTGCTGGAAAACAATGGAATCTGTCACTGTCTGTGAAACAACTAACATCATCAACATCCTGAAGAATTCGGAGGGTGTGTCATGGAAATGCGTATAAATATGGAGGAAAAGTCGTCAGTTTTCTCTGTGTAATTTTTTTTTTTTTTTTTTGCAAACAGGCTAAGAATGGAAACCCATTAATTCTTTCTATGACTGAGAATAATATGATATCCATGACTGTTTATTTTACTCTGTCTCTCTTGCTCTTTCCCTCTGTGACTCAGTATCACAGAAATACCACGCACAATGTTTGGGATGCGCCATGGGTTAAATGTAGTGAAAAAAAGGTACTTCAGCTTTCCTTGAAATTATACATAGTGCTTCCAGTATCACTTCTATCAAGTTGTAGTAATAGAATAGGGCGGTATTGCTGGTTAAATTTCTAAATCTGCTGCCACTTTAATTGTTTTAAGAGTTGGTAACTTTTTGTTTATGGCACTGATAAATAACACTTGCAATGGAATTGAAAGGGCATAGTCTAAAAAGTGACATATTATGTTCAAAAAAATCCAAACAAAATTACACATTGTAGGAAGCACATCTATTTGTTTGTGTAATTATTTTGTTACTGACAATCATGTGCATGAGAAAATAATAGTTTTTAGTTCTAGCCAATGACAGTCTATTTATTCTAGAAATTTCAGTGCAAAACCTTATTTTTGCACTGGGTTTTGTCACTGTATAAACAGGCTGCTACTGCATTATCATGGAATGGATTAGATAAAGCAGTAATTGAAATGGAGACCAGTTAGAAAGGATGCAAACTGTGTTTTAATGTGTTCTCAAAAAGCAATGGAAGGTTTCAGTTTTCATCTTCCTGAAATATTGTAATAGAATATAATACAGATCCTGTTTATTCTTAATGTTTGCAAGCAGCTGTAGTCATTATAATATATAATTATATTGGGGGTTTTTTGTATCATTCAGTCAATAATTTTAAAAGGTATTGAAAAAAATGTTATTAGAAATATGGACCAGTGGTTGAGAAGGGGTTTTAAAACTCATGTTTTTTGATATAAACAGTGACATCTATCCAGGGACATTTTTATTAAGCTGATTTATTAGTTTAGCCCATTAGTAATTTCCTTACAAATACCTGAGCTATGTTTTTTTCCATACTCTCAGTATGTACATTTTGTTATTACTTTGTAATATGAGTTATTGACCACCTCTACCACCTATGACAAGAGATGTACTTGAATATTACACTCTTTGGCTGCAAATTAAGAATCAGATCTAAATCAACAAAATGAGGTTTCAGCCTGCTCCAAAAATGAAACTGAAACATTACAAAAACTATTAACATTTAGTAACTAATGTCTGTCTCTCTAGGATTAGGAAATGCACATTCTTTCAAAATTCATCCACCATAGCTTGGCTTTTTGCATTGTTCTGACTGCTGTTGCACTGGACTTTTAATGGTGTCTATCAGGTTCTGAATTCTGTTCATGATTTGATAAAACATATGGTTGAGCTCAATTATTGAAAGAGAAAAAAACCCCACTGCTCTGCTGAGTTAGTGAGTTTATGGAAAATATAGTGTAAAATATCTGAATGAACCCTATAATTTACTTTTGGGTCAAAATGAAGACGTTTTTGTACTATTTTGTTTTTTTACTTTTGAAATGAAATAATAAGCAAGATAAGGAGGAGAAACATCTTGCAATGTAGTTTCTGTTACTCGTTGTTTCATTCAGTAGTGGAGAGCAACAAAACCTGTGACAGTGTGGTCTGACCACTGAGAATAAGAGGAGAATTACAGGGGGAGAGATTAAAGTGTGAGAACCTGTCCATGAAGGAAGCAGATAATGTAAGCTCTGAAAGACCTACAGAGAAAAATAGTTTTGGAAAAAAAAAAAAAAAATCTTCAGGTTCCAAAACAGCTGGCTGCAAATCTTTCTTTTTGTCACACTCCAATTTAACTTAGCAGTGTTTACTACAGTGAAACTATATACTTAACCAGGAGAAATCACTTAATCCAGTTGTCACAAGTATAATATCTGAAGTGTTAACATAATCTATTTTATCACATTGACATACAGTATTTGTAGATATAAAAATGTGTATATTGGTTTAAAATGCTTTTTGTCATAAATATTGCTTATATTCCTTTAAGACTTCAAACAAGCTCAAAGCCCTGACTTTCACCATAAAAGTATGCATAACCTAGGCCCAGAATATTTAGAAGGTGAGGATAATATAACGAAGAAGGATATTCCCAAATTTGGTCCTAAGGGCCTCTCAATTGTAATGGTAAAAATAACCTTTACGGGGGCCAAAGTACTTTTCACAACCAGCAATGAATCTGAAGAGGAACTGAAAATCCTCAGAGTTTCACCTGATGCAGGACTTCTGACTTCAGACTTGTTCTGTGTAATCAAGTTTCCAAGCAAGTATTAAAACCCAATCAAAAAACTCCACAGGTCTTTCCCACTAAAATTTACAAAATGGAAAGACTGCAAACATTCTTCTCCATACTGTAACACAATATATGCTGCATGTGTTTTTATCCTATCAAATGTTAACAAGCAAGCTTCTTATTGAACATCTTCCACAGAGGTATTTTATGAGTGATATGTATAGTGAGGCTTTCTTACTGCTAACACTGTAAATGCAAGTGCTGCCCTCAGCTCCGAGCGAAGGCAAGGAAACCATGGTAAATTAAATAGGATATAAGTAGTTAGGTTGCCATGAAATGTCCTTGAAAAACTGTACAGAGCTATCTTTCTGCAAAGCACTTCAGTGAATGCAGCACCAGGACATTAACTTTTATTGATCAGTAACCACGGAGGTGAGAAAAGTTTGGATTTTTTTTCTAGTGCAGAATTCAAACAATCTCAGAAGGTTTACTACCTGTTGGTCCTGCTATTCTTGCTCATATAAACTGTCTTGTGATATTGATCCAATGAGTATAAGAATTCTGAATGTTGTAAACTAGTTCTGGATTAGTTTGCTTAAACTGGAAATTGTTCAGATGAGCTTCCTGATTTTCTAATTTCATTATTCTCCTTTAAAACAAAGCCCATCTCTGTATGGAGTTAAGTTATATAAGATTCATCTATGAGATGGAAAAGAGGAAATTATGATACCGAAAGTCTCAGAAATGTCACTAAATTTGCCTGTATAAAAATGCTTAAACTAAATTAAAGGCTTATTTAATGACATGGAATGGAGGTTGAGTCTTTAGCAAAACCTGTGAGAATTAAAATATCTAATATATATATATATGTTGCACTGCCAAGCTTAAGGAGTGATTTCTAGAAGATGTAGTGACCTGTAGAAATGAATAGTCACAGAATCCACAATTTTGGACTATGCTTTACTCTGTAACATTATTATAGCTTAAAGAGGAAAGCCAAACAAAGGGAAAACATTCTAATCAAATCAGTCCTTAATTAAAGTTGCCCTGAAACTGTGCTAAAAAACGTGAGAGTTTCAAGTCTCAAGTACTTTATGTAAGAAAATAAGATGTCCTAGGGGTACATATTTTAAATTTATTATGTGTGGTTTTCCTGTTGTTTTCTTAAACTTTACAGTCTTTCATTATATTTGAAGATGAAGACATAAATCATATCTGTAAAACATCAGCAGCACCTTTTAGACATAAATATTCTATATATGCAGAAATAAATCTTATCTACAAACTTTATAAAAGGTTGATCAATAATTTATGTGTTCTTTAAGCACAATATAGATATGTATATTATACAAGATAAAATATGCATAGAAGGTGCTGCAGGAACTTATAAGCAGAGCTAAATTTTAACCTCTGCATTGATCTAAAATATGAATAGCTACCATATTATAAAATATGGTAAATAATCTACATAATCTTTATAATCTATAGACATGACATTGATAGAAGGACAGTTCCTCTAAATCAAAAGCCAAATGGACTACCAAGTCTTAAACTATTTGTTAATAGAGTTATTTCGAATAATATAATCAAGGGCAAGTTAAAAACTAAAGACAAGAAGCAAGGGAAACTGAAACACAGAAGGTTAATCAAGCTAGACTTGCTTTTGACTTTTGCCAAATAAAAATGCATTTAGCATATACAATCCCAATCTGATCACTCTTTTTTTAATGATTGAATCAAGTTTAGTTAATCTTGTCCTGCACGTTTATGGGAAGCCATTTGCCATGGAGATCCACAAAAACACTTCTGTTTGCACTGAAACCCACCATCTCTGTTGCTGGTCAGCTGGGAAGTTCGGTGGTTGTTTCACTAATTTTCTAACAATCTTTCTTGCCTTCACAAGGGTTTTGCACACAAGCACAGCAAGAGATCTGCACTGTATCTCACCAACTGTGGCTTGTATTTTGCCATCAGTTCCTTACCTCAGAACTCTTCTAAGCCTTCAGTTGCAGGTTTTCCCTGGGGCACAGTGGGACTTGTATTGCAGCAGCATTTACCTGTCTCAGTCTCAGGAAAGACACACTACACCTGGAGTGTGCCCTGGATTTTTAAGGGATTTTTTTTTTTTCTTTCCTGGTGGATTTCACAGTACAAGTAATGAAACATTATATGTCCAAAGTAAAATGGTAACTCCATTTGAAATCAATGAGTTCTGTAGTGCAAAAAGTAGAATATAACACTTGAAATTTGTATCCAGCATTTTCATAAAACTGTGTCAGTTATTTCTCAAAAATATTAAAATAATGAGGATGTGGCTTCAAATTCAAAGTCTTCAAATTATCCTTTAAAGCTTTTCTTAACTCTGTCTCTTGTATGTAATTGCACTGCTACAGCAAGAAGATATTGTTAAGACTATTTTTTATTATTATTCATACTTTTGGAGGATATTGATACTTAGAGTAATTTTACTTTATTTTATAGTTAAAAATATTAGCAGAAAAATAAATAATTATATATAATATCCAACTCCTACATACAGGCTTAAATTTCAGTTGAAGTCTATTCAATGGGGACATCTGAATACTTGTGAAACATACTTGTGACACAGGACTCCTAAAGCCTTTTTAATATTTTTTTTAATAATTGCCATTAAGTATTAAGTGAGTTTGGAAAGAGAATAGTCTGGGGGGAAAAATATTCTCAGAGTATTTAGAAAAAAGAAATGCACCTGAGGAAAAGGAGACCAATCATGAAAATCCACACAATTACTGAGTTTGACAAGAAATACAGATGTTAAAATGCTTGACCAAATAAGTATAAAAGATTTTTTTTTTTCCCATTCTACAGAAAATACTTTTCTTTAAAGAATTTTTTATTTATTTATTTATTTATTTTTACCTAGAGATATAAATACATGGTTTTCAAATTATGTAGTTTATGAACCTCCAAAATTTCACTATAACTTGTACATCTAAACTGCTGACAGATTACCACATGGAAAATTTGATTCCAAATATAGAAATTTTTTTCCTTTTTTTTTTTTTTTTATTTTTTAACAAGGCAGTTAATGAAAAATTGAGAACTGTGTTTATTTATGGATTTGTGAGAGTATCAGTCTTGGTGAAAGCTGCATAGTACTGTTGCTTCTACATGGCAATCATTAAGTAGTTGAATATAATAGAGAAGAAAGATCAGCTTGATGAAAACCACAAGTCTCAACCTGGGAGAAACATTTCCTGCACTGTCTCCAGTGATTCCATTTTAAAAGAACATTCCTGAATTTCAAAGCACTTCTACTCACATTTTTGACTTCACGGACTTCATTTGTATTTGTCTACACTATCAATTGCTTGGTTCTCTGAAAAGATTGACTAATGTTGAATTGATTTTGTTACATTGAGAAGAAAGGCACACTTTAGAATAAGCTAACAAAACATTTTAATTTCTATATCCCATCAAATTTCATTTACTTCTTAAACACTTTCTCTAATTGCAGTTTTCCTAAGAGTAAAAGCTTCTTCAGCAGCACTGAAAATGATAGCTGGGAAGGGGAAGTAGTTTCACTATTTACAAGGTACCGAATGTAGTTTCATTTGCTGATTTTGATTCAAATGTCACAGGTTCATCATCACTGCATTATCCTATTAGTAATGTCTGTCTAAAATAATAAATTTTTAGTAGATAATTATCAATACTTTAATAACAAAATATTTTGGTGGAAAAAATAATTGCGCTAAAAAAATAATAATAAAAAAAAAAGATAAGAAAGATGTATTATTGTGTCACACAGGCCTTTATTGTGCTCCAGTGAAGATTCAGTGAATTTTGCTAGTAACATCTTCTTCTTTTCTGATGTTCATAACACCAGAAAGAAACACTGACAACATTAGAGTGAATTCAGAAAAGAACAACAAAAATGATTAATGACTGGATGAGACTGACAGTGAAATATTTATAAAGGTAATTTTGAAAAGCTTGGGTGAACATTTACTGTGTACAGGAAACAGTTTTTCAGATGCTTTGGGTGTGTGAACACTGAGTCAACTGGAAATTGTCCTTTTACTACCAGGAAACTTACTCTCTTACTTTGAATGCAGCAAACAATGAAGAGAAAGTAGTGTCCCACTGCTTCTTTCATTTTAAGGTAAAGGTAATGAAGGCATATAAATGGGATCTGGACATCTTTAAAACAGTAACTTTACCCTGTATAAATTTTTAGGGATTTTTTTAATCTATTTTTGTAGTGCTTCAGTCTTGGAAAAAAAAAATTCCCTGAAATAGACATTATTGTCCTGTAAGAGATGTAGGAAATGATTTTATGTTTTATGTTACCTTTTGCCCAGGTAACCAGCATTATCTCAGACAAACAATTGGGAGGGGAGGGCAGTATTTGTTTGTTGTTTCTGCTAAATTTATCATCAAGATGTAGAAACAAACAATCTAGAAAAAATAAGAATTTTAAATATCCAAAATAAAGCACTGTAAAAAGCAGCACTTGATGCTTTAGATGATTATAACAGGAGTGGCTGGCGGGGTGAGGGAGGGGATTCTGCCCCTCTGCTCTGCTCTGCTGAGACCCCACCTGCAGTGCTGCCTCCAGCTCTGGGGTTCCCAGCACAGGAAGGACATGGACCTGTTGGAGCGAGTCCAGAGGAGGCCACCAAGGTGATCAGAGGGATGGAGCAGCTCTGCTATGAGGAAAGGCTGAGAGAACTGGGGCTGTTCAATTTGGAAAAGAGCAGGCTTTGTGGCAGCCTAATTGCAGCCTTCCAGTATTGAAAGAGGGTTTGTAAAAAAAAGGGGAGAGCAACTTTTTACACAGTCAGGTAGTACAAGGGGGAATGATTTTAGAATACAAGAGGAGAGATTGAGGTTGGATGTTTGGAAGAAGTTCTTTACTCAGCAGGTAGTGAGGCACTAAAACAGGTTGCCCAGAGAGGCTGTGGATGCCCCATCCCTGGAAGTGTTCAAGGCCAGGTTGGATGGAGGTCTGAACACCCTGGTCTAGTGTCCCTACCTGCCCATGGAAGGGGAATTGCAACTCGGTGATCTTTAAGGTCCCTTCTAACCCATGTCATTCTATGATTTTATGTATTGAAAATATTATACACTATTTCTTGGGGTTTTTTACTCATACTACTCAAGTGCTGAATCTTGAGGAAGTTCTCACACACAGAAACTAGATTATAAATTCTGAAATACTTTGATATATGATATATTTCTTGTTTTTATGCTAAATTTGTAATATAAGAGAATATGTAAATAAGCCTGTTTGGTTTTTCATTAGATCTGAGAATCTTATTTGGGAGTGACCAAAATATCCAAATTAGCACATCAAAACAAAATTGATCAATAAGTAAACTCTGGGGAAAAAAAAAGTCTAATA
This sequence comes from Platyrinchus mystaceus, assembly GCA_035041135.1. Lineage (NCBI taxonomy): Eukaryota > Metazoa > Chordata > Aves > Passeriformes > Tyrannidae > Platyrinchus > Platyrinchus mystaceus. The sequence goes on from JAWWLV010000001.1 coordinate 13,147,533, forward strand.
TTTTCATTTATCAGTGTGTCTTTCTAAGAAAGTGACTTCTCTTCCTTTGTATCATGGCATAAGGTGATATACTAAATATTTGTTCCAGTTTCTGAGTTATACAATGATTCTAGTGTTTTTGTAATGTTATTTGAAAAAAATGTGTGACTCCTAGACATACTTTACGCAAACGATTCTGTTAAATATTATTTCTCTAGTTTAGTTCTCTGTGGTTCACATACTGGTTTACATAGTTCCATTTTGACTTCAGTCTTATATCGCAGAACATATCATGTCTTCCTCAATTTTTAATTAAGCGTGTTGAAGCCAATGGGATATCACCAAAATTTGATTTTTTTCCCCATGTTTTCTTTGTGATGCTTAGCAGTGAGTTTAAGTAGCAATCTACTGGAAGCTGGCCAAAAATATACTGACTGTAGGTTAGTGAAAGGTTTTTTTCCAACCTGTTTTTAGAAATTTGTCCCATGATGCTCCGTGCCCTTCCCTTGCAGACTTTTATGTCTTCCCTGGGTGGAGAAGTAAAATGTCCTTTCTTATGTTCTATTAGTGGTTCCCACCTCCTCTGCCATGAAGGAACCCCAAGGAGCACTGGTGACCAGCAATCCTGCAAACAAGGTGGATAAACAGAGCATGTCATGTTGTCCAGGCTGTGGGGCAGCAGTTTGAGTGGGAGGGCATTATTTGAAGGAGGAACATTCCACTGGCCAAGTGGAGAGACCTGAAGTTCACATAACACAGCAACCAGGCACCGTTCTGTGAGCAGCAGGAGATGATGAGAAGCCTGTATAACATCAGGGAGGATACGGAGTTGGATAGCTGATTCCAAATAGCCAAAAACTCCACCACCAGCCCACACAGACGGAAGAAAGGTCAATAATGAAGAAAAATGGAAGTTTCTAATGGATATGACCTGGATAGCACTTCCCCCAAAGCCTGAGGTGCCCTTGCAGAACTCCTTCACTGCTCTCCAGACTGAAGAGGAAAGACCTGTCACATCAGGAGAGACACTGGAGCCAAGTAGGGCAGCCCAATCTGCCCTCTGTATAACAGTGCAACTAACAAGTGGTGATGGGTTATATTAGTAGGCAACTCTCCCCTGAAAGGCACAGAGGTACCATTTGCCAAGCTGATGAGCTCTCTAGAGAGGTGTTCTGCTTACCAGAGGCTCAAAGCATGGTTGCTACTGCGAGGCTACCAGAGCCTAATACAGTCTGCTGGGTGTTTTACTATATTATAGAATTTAAATCCTTGCCTTTTCTCAGTCTGTAGTGTATTTCTATAATCTATCTCCAAATAAAAGTGTTTATGAAGTATATTTTCTGTTCAAATCAGAACACAAAACTGCACACAAAACGACACGTACTATAGACACCTCAACTTACTTAACTTCCTTACTTTACTTCTTCTGTAACTTCAGCATCAGCACAAAACTGGTGACAGAATAAATAAAAATAAATAAATAAGAAAGGGTGAAAGTTTTGATGGCCTTTTCATTTGCTTTTATTCTTGCAAAGCTCCATAGCTGCAAGGTAAAGTGCTGGCTGTGATATTTATAAAAATGATGTTACAGCAAAATGCAACACAAAGAGGATTACTGTTGCAACACAGTTTTGCAGCTGACAGGCTTCAGCTGCCTGAGGCTTCCACTGAGCCACCCAGTGTGTTATAAGTGGAAGGATCATCTTTTTTCTTTTTTTTTTTGTAGGCCAACAACAGCACAATAAAAAGCCATTCCAAAATCATGTATCAATACTACCCATGAAGTCTGATGGAAGTCATATAGACAAAAATGTTCATTATAGTGAGTCACTCAGTGACACTTAACACTGCTTTTGGCTTTTATTTCATAAGGCCATAACTGAAGAGTCTTAATATTATTCCCCTTTATAACTTTTTCCCTTGGGTTTAGAGTTGCAAGTAGTCAAAGAATATTCCAAGTGAGTATAAACAGACAAGATGACAAGAAAATGTGGAGGAGACACTGAGTTGTGAGAAGAGCAGAACACACCACCTTTTTTTCATGACAGATCTATAAATCAAGAAGTAATCACTGGTGATTGTGCCAGTTGACATTATATATATAACTGGCCACAACTGTTCATGATTTTAAATGTGAATTTCACAATGTAAAATTAACTTCTATTTAAAGGCTATCAGGGATAGGGAACCTATCCAACACAAAGCTTTCAGGTTAATTGCCGTGATAGTAATGAAGATCCAAATATTAGAGCTTCTTTCTTTTTCTTTCTTTCTTTCTTTCTTTCTTTCTTTCTTTCTTTCTTTCTTTCTTTCTTTCTTTCTTTCTTTC
>JAWWLV010000001.1:13149931-13161889 GCA_035041135.1 Platyrinchus mystaceus
TCTTTCTTTCTTTCTTTCTTTCTTTCTTTCTTTCTTTCTTTCTTTCTTTCTTTCTTTCTTTCTTTCTTTCTCTTTTTATAAATCAGTTTTTAGAATTGATATTACATTAATTTTAAATATATGCTCATGTTATTATTTTTCAATTAAATGATTCTGTAATTTTTGTGTGCCTCTGTGTGGTGGTGTCTTTATAAATATCTGTCTTTGTTCCCAAAAATCTGTATAGTTCTACATGTATTGAGTTTCAGAGTACCATGAGTTGTTTTATAAAGTAGTCTTGCAGAAATAAAATAGACTGAACTATTTTAATTTTTAACAGCATGTGGATTTTCAAGACCTTGGACCTCTCTTGCAGTCATATTTATGATTCATTTTAATATTTGAATATGTTTTAAGGTGTGTGAATACCATGCTGCTATTTGAATTATTCCTTTATAGTCTTACACAAATACAAAGACCAGAGGGGATAACTTTATGAGGAGAGATTATATTATATATTCTTTTGTTATCAAAATCAGGTTTCTGTTGTTTTCCCTTATGACATGGCTTTTTCAGTCTGTTTTTTTTTCTGTGTGTGTTATGAATCCAACTAACAAATGAAAGTTATAGTTTTATTACCACTTCAGCTCAAAAATTTAAAGCTTTACAGGCCATTTTTTTGATTTCCAACGTTTCACAGTGTTTCAGTATAAAAATTAAGTAGAAATACGTAAAACCTTGCCAAAGGATCGTTTTGGTTTGGCAGCAGTTCTCTGTACCTGGTGCTGCAACTCCATAGTGTTGTGAAAGGAAAGGCCCTGCTGAGGGATTCAGGCAGCTCTGCCTTGTTTTCATGACTTTGATGGCTGGAGCAGAATCAGGTGCAGTGGGACACAACATTTGGCACAAGGCAAGGTCTGAGAAAACCAAGGATTTAGGTGGGGAGGAGATGAACAAGGACACAATAGTGGAGAGAATGGGGGACAGACAGGGACAGTGGAGAGTAAACAAGTTTTTGGGTGGTATATCTCGCTGGCTGAGCCCTGTGCCTGATCACAGCTGCTTATCCCATTGTCTTGTTAAACATTGTTACTAAATCATAGAATCATAGAATGGCCTGGATTGGAAGGGACTCTAATGATCGCTTTGTTCCAATCCCCCTGCCATAGGCAGAGACATCTTCCACCAGACCAGGTTGCTCAGAGCTCCATCCAACCTGGCCTTGAACACTTCCAGGGACGGGGCATCCACAACTTCTCTGGGAAACCTGTTCCATTGCCTCACAACCTCACCACCGTTATTTCTTCCTAACATCCAGTATAAACCTACTCACTTTAACCTTGAAGCCATTCTCCCTTGTCCTGTCACTACAGGCCCTTGAAAATAGTCTCTCTCCATCTTTTCTGGAGATTCCCTTCAGGTACTGGAAGGCTGCAATTAGGCTGCCACAAAGCTTGCTCTTTTCCAGACTGAACAATCCCAATTCTCTCAGCCTTTCCTCATGGAAGAGGTGCTCCATCCCTCTGATCATCTTGGTGCCTCCTCTGGACTCAATCCAACAGGTCCATGTCCTTGCTGTGCTGGGGACCCCAGAGCTGGAGGCAGCACTGCAGATGGGGTCTCACCAGAGCAGAGCAGAGGGGCAGAATCCCCTCCCTTGACCTGAGCCCACACTGCTTTGGATGCATCCTGGAATACATTTTAGTGTGATCTTGCTCTGCATTCAGGACATATGGGGAGAGTTATATGTGTATCTATTAACTTTTAAGTAGATTATCTGATGAGTAGGAGGACACCTGCACCTCGAAATAACGAAGTTCTGAGCTGGCAATGCTAATATTTAAGGGATCTGTGAATGTGTGGGGTTTTGCGAATCTAAAGAGTGAAGGTGTAAACTCATGTCAACAGTGAATTTCCAGTCTGATCAGTTGGAAAAGAGGTACAGGGCGGCGCCATCCTCTGTGCTGATCTGTGCAGATGGCTGTGTCTGCACCGTATCTATGTTCCTTGCAAATGGGAAAAAAAACCAACTTCATTTATTGGACTGGGATGAGAAGAGTCACCTGGGACCCTAAAGCCACCAAATTTATCTTTCTTCAAGTGTCATCATCCCTGTCTGGCAACTTACATGATGGGTTTGCACCTGCATTGTCCTCTCATCTTCCCAAAATGTACATAGCATAGGAAGAGACACAGGCACCATGTTGCTGCTCAGCAGAAGAGAAAACAGAAATAATGTACCTGCAGCCTAAATGACAAAGTTTCTTTTCCTCTCCAACCCCCTCATCCAGGCAGACAGGTCTCCAGAGACAGGAGAGTCAAAGGTCAACTAGAAGGGATACTCCTTCAGCTGTCAAAAAACCCATGTACCTATTACCTAGTTTGCCTTTAGAAGTTTAATTTTCAGAGACTGGACTGAAACACTCTAAGTAATAAGCTCTAGATAAAGATCTGAGAACTTAATTGCTCTGAAGTATTATTTCCCTATTGAAAATCATGGAAGTGAAGAATTACTTTGTTTCCTGGGTTTTTGTAAGATCATATTAAGGTTTATAGCTTTTGTTCCTGAAATTAGTTTTCATATTTTGCTGGCTCTGCTGGACGTTATGTAATTATGTTAAGAGTTCCTGTGGTTCTCATTATTCTTTTTTTGCTTGCTGTTGGTGCTTATAAAAAACATTTCAGTCTTCCCTTGTGGCCTGCACTGTTTGCAGTCCATATAGTCTTGGCAGGACTATGTTAGGAAGGATACAAAGAATCCTGTTCCAGCGAGGACATGCAGAAGGCACTTGTGTTAGAGGGGAAATTCTCAAGGGATGGACAAAGTTGTGCTGGGCACTATTGTTAATTTCTCTGACTTCAGCAAGGCTATGGGTGGGCACAGCATAAGTATGATCTTGATTTTCTGTGGCTGGGATCCCAGAGTGGTATTTTGCCAAGACAGGAACAAAAACCATTGTGCAAGTTATATATTAAAATTACTTCTGTTGGCACAATGGGCTTCTCATACTCTCGGTCACATTAGGAATACTAATCATTGTGTCTCCTCAAGATTTTTCCTTCACTAAACACTCCACAGAACAAAACTTCACCATTTGCTGTTGTGAACAGCAAGAAGGAAATGTTATAAGCACTTGAAATACTAACCACGTGGAATAGAGTGTTTGGTCCTGTGTTTCAAAGTATGAAGAGGGATTGGATTTTGTTTCTTCTTTTTTATTACTATTATTTTTTCTCATACACTTAGAAATCTAAGCCAAGAAAGAGCACACTGAAGTGTCTTAGCTTCTTCCAACTGCACCAGGGAGTAAATGGATTTCTTTAGGAGACACCTCTATTAAAGCATTTTTTTTGAATGATTGCAAAGCCAAGTGAACAATGTAAAGAACAGCAAAGTATCAAGCATGCAAGTAAATGGAAGGAAAAGAGGACACAAATGTTCTTTAAGCAACCTTAAATCACCACTGCCTTACCTAGAAATCTACAAGTCAGTGGCAAGACTTTGGTGATGTGTATAAAAAAGGTTATGCCACTTATCTCTACCATGTTAACATTACATATAAAATAGATAGAAGAGGAAATAAAGGAAAGAAAGATCTGTGATAAAAACTGATGCATTGGCTCAGTAGAATGTCGTGCTGTATTGTATTATGTATTAAATCTGACAACATTTTTACAACATGAGAGTGTTACAGAACTAATTTTGGAATGTTTTGTTGCTCGTATATGGCTCAGTATGCAAATAACTATGGTTCTAAGTAGCTTAGTACAGAGTGTACTCGTATGTGCGATTATTCATGTTTGTAATGATGGCATTAAGGTTATAATCATGGATACAGTGAAAGAAATAGCATTTTAAATAATATTTTTACTGTGGATTCTTGCTCTGGCTCGGACTGGAGTAGAGTTAATTTTCTTCATAGTGGCTTGAATGGGGCTGTGTTTTGGATTTGTGCTGAAATCAGTGTTGGTAGACGAGGATGTTTTAGCCATCACTGAGCAGTGCTTGCACAGCACCGAGGCCCCATCTGTTTCTGACACTGGGGGTGCCCACACAGCCAGGACATCTGACCCCAACAGACCAAGGGATATCCCAGACCATATGGCATCGTGCTCAGCATATAGAGCTGGGAGAAACAGGTGGAAGTGGGAGGAACACTGGAAGTTACTGCACTTGTCTTCCCAAGTCACTGTCAGGTGTGATGAAGTCCTGCTTTCCTGGAGATGGCCGAATAATTGGAAAAATTTTTTCATGCTCATAGGAAACAGTGAATGATTGTCTTATTTTGCTTCGTTTGCGTGCACACCTTTTGCTTTACCTATTAAACTGTCATTGTCTCAGCCCACAAGTCTTCACACTTTTATGCTTCCAGCTCTCTCCTCCATCCCATGAATGAGCAGCTGGTTGGGGCTTAGCTGCCTACTATGTTCAAACCACAACAAATTCAGTAGCAATAGGTTTACTCTTCATTTTCTTAAAAAGTAAACTTTTTTTTTTTTCTTTAACAAGGGACATTATTCTAGAATTCTAAGACTTTGGAAGAGAATTCACTTATGAGCATAAACTCACTATTTATTTTTACAAATTACATTCATTTTCATCTGTAGAGATCCATAGGGAACTGTAGTAATGAGGGGGTAAAGGTCGTTTAGGAAAATTGCTTCTAAATAATTAAAATTTGATATGTATGTTGTTCATTAAATACTATTTTAGCATTTTTCTAATGTGAAACTGCCACTAAAGATAATGTAAATAAAAATATCTGTCAATAAAGTAGCAGAGTTGATTTTCTTATTGCTGAACATCTTTACTGTTCTTCCTCTTCCAGAATTGCTCATTCTCGTCAAATTACTTTGCAAACATTGTCTTTATCACTGCTCTCCATATATGACTGGGGCTTTTAAATTCTTTATTAGAAAGCTCTTTAACAAACCAACAAAACCAAACACAAATCAAAGCACATGACAATTATAATACAAACTTATAAGTGAAATAGATTTTTCTATTGTTTTTAGACATTTTATTGTGATTACTAAAGTCGTGAAATTAATCCAGATCACATCAGACCAATGCAATACTTGTCTAATTTTAAGTTTGTTTTTCAGCACAACAAGAACTAAGAAATTTACTGAAGAAAATATCTTCATAACATTTCCAATCTACTGCCAAACACTTAATGAGAGGGCTAATATACAGTACAATTTTCTAATCAAGGAGGATGATATAATTTGTTAAATATCTTTCTCTGCTTTGATTGTTCATCCAAACAAAAAAAAAAGTTTTCTTTTTTCCCATTATTTCCTCAAGAATACAGAGATAACTTCAGATAGATTTTCACAGCAGGGAAAAGATAAAATACCAAGAAATATGTTTCATGCCTGTTTAGGATCAAGACTGAAAAGTTAAATTCATATGTGCTAAATTTATAGTGTGATATTTCAGGTTGTAGGAACTGGAATGAGAAATCAGCAGTCTGAGATTTGTTATTTTATTAATTTGGCATGTATAGTAATTTTCTGTTTTCTTAAAGACAGCATTCTTTTTCCTATTGGTTGCCATAAATGTCGATGTGATGATGAGTCCCATCTTTGACAGTTAACCATGTTGTTTCATAAAGGTGTCAAATATATCTTCATCTGATAAATACAAAATTATGAGGGAAGTGGTCAAGTTTAGACTCTAGGATAGGCAGATTTCTTACTTCAGACCGTTCTAGTCTTAGGAAACCAATCATGCAAATCTTTCTTTCCATTTCTCCATCAAAGCACCCTTGTGATACTTCAGAAATTCAGGTGTTTCATGATTAAGGCACTACCCTTGGACATGCTCAAGCAAGGGTAAAGTTCATCTATATTCTGTTTGTGCTGAATCTGATACAGAAAATGGCATTTTTGTGGTTTTCCTCCACTCAACTCATTTTGGAGAATGTGTTCTCCTTCTGAGACATAAAATATGTTAAAAGTGCTGACCATAAATTATGTAGGAAAGAAAATAAGTAGAATAAGTCTCTTTTGTTTCTCTGAATCATAATTCCTTCCGAACAAATTTGGTAGAAATTATACTTTAAAGCAATCCCTTGCAAATTTCTGTCTCTGTTTATATTTCAGCAAAATTATAGCTCAGTCCAGTAATGACAGAATAATCTAATAATCACAAAAATCATAGCACTTTTTTTTTTACAATTCTAATATGTAGATGTTTCTTCCCACAGATATAACAAAAGAGAAGGCAGAAATAGCCTGTTAGCTGAGAATCAAAGCTAACATTTTAAAATCTGTAAAATACCAGGTTCTGCCTTGTGTCTATGACCTTATATTTCATGCCATGCTCCTCTTTCTGGATATATTCTAGTCCTTCATTGGGCAAGGAAATAAAAAACCAAAACCTAAACCTAATCTTCTTTTCCTCTTAATTCTCTTTGCCCTTTTCTTCCTTTGCACATGTTGCACCAATACGGGAGACATGTTTCCAGATTTTTTTTCTAAAATAAAAATGTTACTCAAGAATTTTTCTCAGTGGGAAACTTCAATATTAAACTCACTGTAGTCCTCACAGAATTTCTATTTTCCATTTTCAAACTGCTCATGAGACTTACCTATCTTCATTCTCATTCCTGCACTTATGGAATTTCCCCTAGAAACACTAAATTCAAAAGAGACACAAAGCTGCAAATTGAATAATACTACAAAATCACTCATGCTTAAAGTCAAACGTGAATGCAACAGGAATCTGCCACAACCCAATTTCATTTGTGCATCTAAAAATTTATAAGTGTTAATTAATTATTGCTTAGTTATGATTAAAATTGTTATCTATGCAATCAAAACAAAAATACAAAATGCTAATTGTGATTAATGTAGAGTTGAAACTTAATGAGCTTATGAAAGGTAAAGTGATTAATTTAAACATAAGTGAATAAATTAGTTTGCTAATTACTAATTTATTGTAAAATGTTTTGTATTTTGAAAAATGTCATAGCTTGAGAATGCTAATATGTTCCTAATCTTCTGGGTATATATTATAATTTTAAATGAAAATGAAAACTCTTTTACTCTTGGGGAGCCTCATTTTTTTTTTCTGTAGAAATAAGAAACTTTCTTCTTAAAAGAAGCTTCCATTGTACCACCAAGAGACTGTACTTTCCTGAAATATTAATTTCACATTAATTTTAAAAAGGAAAAATTAAAAATTGAGCAAAGACTTCTGTGCATGTCTAACTTTACATATATGTGATGACCCAGTAATTGTTATCAATGTCTGTCAGTGCATCTATTTTTCTATTCCAGTGGGCCCTCAAAGCAGCCGTTACCAAAATAAGTATAAAATTATAGAATAATTTTGGTTGGAAGGGACATTTAAAGGTCATCTATTCCACCCCCTTCTGCAATAAGCAGGGACATCTTCAACTCAAGGCCCCCTCCAACCTGGCTTTGAGTGTTTCCAGGAACGTAACATCTATACCCTCTCCAAGAAACCAGTTCCAGTTTCTTTATCCTTACTGTAAAAAACTTCTTCCTTATATCTAATCTTCATCAGATATTTTGCCATATCAAGAGTTACATTAACATTAGGAGTGTTTCGTTCAGGAGAAGATGACAAGAAGAAAACATCTCTCCAGTCGTGCAACGTACATGTATAACATCTCACACTGAATTCAATTACTTCTGGATCAACTTCATTTCTCACTACAGTTGATAAAATATCATATTCACCCTTTTGTTGGTACGTTACGCTGATGCCTCAGAAAATTCAGGCAACATCCTAAATTGTTCAATCATGCCTGGTATTTTTAAATATAACAAAAATATTAAATAAATAAATTTCTTCTGGATGTAGGAGAGCCCAAAACTTTAATGTGGATGTCTGGAATGAAAGCACCCACATATTCTCATAATTTATTGATACTTGATTTCTGTTATATCACCGTATTTTCATTTTCCACTTCTTGTAAAGCATCTCAATGGGGGAGGGTGTTGCTCTGCTTTTATAAAACTTCAGGTGGAGCACCAGAAATCTGCACTCCTCTTTCACAGGCCCATGGCCTTGCAAAAGTCTCATTAAAATCTGTCATTCACTTATGTGAGTGAAAGTATGAGCTTTCTTGTAATTTATAAATGCAATATCTTAAATGAACTGTATATAAGAAAGGCACTAGATACTTTATCAAGTGTTTTAAGACAGTTTTAGAGATGCTGCATTTAATATGGTGTAGAATACATCACACAGCTGCTAAAGCCTCTAAATCTTACTTGTACTAAGAGGTGCTTCCTATAATATAACTGAATCCTCAAAGTCTGGACACCTCCAATTAACTCTGACACTAAGCAACTTGTGCTATTTTTGCAGTCCTTTCTTTATCACTGAGAATTCCACCTGACCTCTTCCTTTTTGGTTGCTTAATCTATGTAATGTTGCAAAGTGTTTTTGAATATGAGTTTTAAACTAAAATATGTTTTCAATAAAATTTAAAAACCCTCTTAATTTTGCAACTCTGCTATCTAAATCTGTTGTTAATTTTGAAACTTTGAATCCTATAGAACTATCAGAAATGCCTTTTTCTTTTTTGTTTCTTTATCAGAAGAAAGAAAGAAAGGGAAATGGACTTTCTACCCCCACTCCCCTCACCCCCTGTGTCCACCTGTCCCTGCCCTCCCTCCCCAGTTAATGGCATTTAGTTCTGAGTTCATTGTATTTTCCAGACATTAACTTTGAGTCTAAACTTAAATTTCCTGATATATTGTGAAGTCTGGAAGTTCTCTCAAGATGATTCAGTCTGATCAACTACAATCCTGCATGACTTCCATGCTGAGCAAGCATAATTTTGCTTGTTCTTTAACTACATCAGGCGTAGCTGAAAGGCAAAATATAGTTCCTGAAAACTCCATCATCAGCAAAGGGTCTTCAAGTCAATGGATCTAGTGTCCAACCCAAGTTTTCCATTAAAATGCACATTGTATAAACAGAGATATGCATATACACATATAATATATGTTTATCAATTCCCAATTTGCACAAGAATAAGGGTAAGAAAACAATTTTTTTTTTTTATCTTTTAAAAAGACTAAAATTTTTGGTGCCATGGAAAGATATTAAAGCAGTGCACAACATCAAATACAGCTAGGTACTAAGAACAACTGTCTATTTTGCATTGTAGATTTATTTCTTAGAATCTTTTTTGTGCTGTAGTGGAAATCTTCAAAAATATGAATGCTATTTCTTCAGAAGTGCACCCTCTTTTGGCCCTTGCCCTGCTGCTTTTGCAGTGGATCTGCTTTGTTAGGCAAGTTTGATGTGGAATTGATACAGTTCAGAAGTCAAAAGGTGGAACAGAAGGTTGAAGGTGTATTTTTTTGAGAAATTGTCCATAGCACAGAATTGTTGTGCAAAGTGACATTCTACTGAACCCTAAAATTAATTTTGCATATAAACACTAGAAAGAGATTAAATATATCTTATTGAGACATTTTTGAATAGACTGTTCAGCAAATTGAAAATCAGTGGTTATATTAGTTAATAAAATGTGGAAGTATTCAGTTTAACTATATACACTATAGTCATGCGGTGATATAGTAAGAAATAATATATCATATGAAACGTTCCAAATATTTAAAGAATACCTGAAATTGTTTGTTTTATGCAAATACATAACAAAACAGAACCACATTTGAATTTTAGGTATATGCTCTGAGGAATACAGTTAAGTTCAGCTTTCATTCAGAGGGTGAGGAGAGAGTGCCAAAGGTTTCACTCAAGCCATATGCAGTGCAAACCCATCACTGTACTGGAACAAGCACAATATTCTCAAAGCCTGTGCTCAGCAGAAGTAGCAGATAAGTCAGTAAAAGGCATTATTGGTACTATCTGTGTGGGGAAAATCAACAGAGTATTTCAAATAATACGGGCAAAACTCAGTTTTGTATGAAGTCTGTTTATTGACTGAATTCTGAGTGAGTTATTGAAAGCTGGGTAAGCTTCTTAAAAAAGAAAGTCGTATGCCTTTGTACCAGCTCCTCACAATATCATCAGTTCTCTCAGTTAAGCTCTCTTTGCTCTAAAGAAAACAGCAGAGCACACAAAATAAAAACCTTTTGAGGAAAGGGGAAATATTGCTGATATGAAGCATGTTCCCAGAAGCCAAGCTAACAGAGGTTCAAAATTCATGATGCTGGTAACTTAGTTGAGTAGGAAAGCTATGGGTTATTTAGGGCTGCCCAGAACTTTCTTTTTAACTAACTTTGCATACATTATGCTGGATTTTATTGGTTAGTTATCTCATATCTGCCTCTAGAAGCAGGCTTGGACCATTTTCTAATGAAATGAATGCTTTAGCCACTGATTTCTCCAGCTAATTTTATTGAACTAGATCGACATTGAAGCATATCCTTCAGCTATCAGGTTAAAATAGTATTATAAATACTGTTAAAATTTAAGTAAAGTGTCTTACTAATATTAACAGATATATAACTCTTGTTAACTTTAACTTTCCCTGTAGGTCTCATATGCAGTTGAATTTAGGTTATCACAGCACCACCAGGCTGTTACAGCACCACCCCTTCAATACCCAGACGTTGTTCTTAAATTCCTTCTTGTTACTTAATTCTGATTTTGCCTTCTGTATGCTGTCTTTTGGCAACACAGCTCTGACTTTAGTTGTGTCTTTTGCCAAGCCAGCATCCTAATATACCTATTTATTTTACTGACTATTGAGATGAGCTGCTATTGTAAGGGGAGCACGCAGTCTTTAAAGAGCTGCCAGTTTTCTTGAGTACTTTTGCACTTCAGAGCTGCTTCCCATGGGATCCCACCTACCAGTTTCCTGATGACAATTGCAATTACAATTATGATTGACTAATATCAGAAAACTAAGTTGTGAAACAGATGCTAAGATGTAGAGACAGATGGAACTCTGTTGTAGCATTACTATTTCTTCTGTTTTAGAAATATCTGTTGTTTTTTTCCTGCATTATGAACTTCAATTTTCAGATATTAATGATATTTTCAAAAGAGTGTTTTTTCTCCTAAAGAATTAATATTCAGCCCAGCTTCAATTACTACAGGAGCAAAATAGAGATATATTTTTCTTTTACTCTCATTGCTGATAGCTGAACATTAAAACACACATCAACATTCACCATATTGACACAATTGCATGATCTCAATCTCGTGCTCTGATTTGGCTCCCAGTGAAGGTGCATGTTTTGCTGTGTATGAATGTTTTACGTCTTAAATCACCTCAACAGCTTTTCAAAAACTGACTGTTGTTAGGAAATGGGCAGCATTAAAAGAGAAGTGGTCAGCAGGTTGAGGGAGGTGATTCTCCCCCTATACTTTGTCCTCATGAGACCCCACCTGGAGTGCTGCATCCAGCTCTTGTGTCTTCAGCACAAAAGACCTTGTAGGTTCAGAGGAGGACCAAAAAGATGATCAGGGGACTGGAGCATCTCTCCTGTGAAGGCAGGCTGAGAGAGCTGGAGCGTAGAGCCTGGAGAAGGCTCCAGGGAGAGCCTCATTGCAGCCTTTCAGTACTTAAATGGGGCTTATAAAAAAGAGAGATAGTGACTTTTTGCACAGTCATATAGAGATGGGACAAGGGGTACTAGTTTTGAGCTAATAGAGGAGAGATTAAAAAGCATCTGATGAGGTTTCCCATAGAAGCTGTGGATGCTCCACCTCTGGAAACGTTCAAGGCCAGGTTGGATGGGGTCCTGAGCAAGTGGGTGGCGCCTGTTGCCATGCCTGGGGGTTTGGAACTAGATATTCTTTAAAGTCCTGTCCAACCCAAACTGATTGTATAATTGTATGAAAAAGTATTAGTTTTAGTTTTTTAACATCTTGCTTCCACATTTAGTTGTTTTTTGTGGGATTTGTTTTGGGGTTTTTTTGAGTAATAGTACTAATCCCGGGGACCCCTGGTGGCCTAGCGGTTAAGATGCTGGTCTCTCAGCGCCAAGGCCACAGGTTCGAATCCCGATCCTGCT
>JAWWLV010000001.1:13168314-13233662 GCA_035041135.1 Platyrinchus mystaceus
GGACGTAGGTTTGTTTCGAGTGACCTTCTCTTAGATGGATGGCCTTAGGGGCTGACGAGCTCCATCTGCCTGGGGGACCCGGGATTCGAACCTGCGGTCTTGGCGCTGAGAGACCAGCGTCTTAACCGCTAGGCCACCAGGGGTCCCCTCTTTGCACATAAGAAGGGTATAAATTACAGAAACTTTCCTCACTTAGAGTTTTAAATTTTGAAGCCATGATCAACTTCCTCTGGTCTGGTGAGACCCCACCTCGTGTCTGGTGGTCAATTCTGGAGTCCTCAGCAAAGGAAAGACATGGACATGTTGGAGCAGGTCCAGAGGAGGGCTACAAAAATGATCAGAGGGCTGGAGCATCTCTCCTATGAAGACAGGCTGAGATAGTTGGGGTTGTTCAGCCTGGGGAAAAGAATGCTGCAGGGAAATGTTATAGCAGCCTTCCAGTACCTGAAGGAAGCCTATAATAAAGATGGGGACAGACCTTTTAGAAGGGCCTGCTGTGATAGAACAAGGGGTAATGGTTTTAAACTAGAAGAGGGTGGAGTCAGGCTAGATAGAACAAAGAAATTTTTTGCAATAAAAGTGGTCAAATACTGGAACAGTTTGCCCAGGAAGCTGGTAGCTGCCCCATCCCTGGAAACATTCACTATTAGATTGGACAGGGCTCTGAGCAACCCTGCTCGTTGTATTGGGGTTGGACAAGATAAACTTTTAAGGACCCTTCCAAACCAAACTATTTTAAGTTTCCATGAATCCATAAAATTTATCAACAAGCATCTTAGATGGGTACTGACTCACTTAGCCTTAAGTTCTTAAGATGCGACTGCATCTTTTAAGTGCATTGTAATACTAAAGTAAAAAAACACTAAATAATTTTTTCCTTCCATATAGAGCAAGATATATCTAAATTTAGTTCTTTAATAAGAAAAATTTTTTTTGCTTCTGGAATAGAAGTGTTTGTAACATTAAACATGTATAGCATTTAGAAAAGGTCTCACAGAAGCAGGTGCCTTCGTTTTACCAGTCATCATTATAGAAACTCACACAGGCCAATAAAGATGATGATAAAATGCATGAACATAAGCTTGCTTAATTTGAGAATGTAGCTGGTAAAAATGAATTGACAGATGACCTTATTAAATTTTCACAGATAAGCTTGTTGCTTGTATTTTTAAATAATATTTTTCAGGCTAATTTCAAAGATTATTTTAAAATTAGCTATTTCATGATGAGTAGGTGAATCTGAACCTGAACTCTAATCTTTCCAGGCTGTAAAAAGGATGTTATCCAAACTCTTTGCCACTTTGAGCTTTACAACTTCTTTTCTTCTCTCAACAACCTGCTTGAAAAAGCACATGAAGTAGTAGAGTTGATCTACATAAGAAGTTAGAACTGATTATATCAGAACAGGCTACACCCAGGTCATCCAGCACGTTGCTTTACAAATCTGACAGTGCCAACACCAAGGGTTGATTATACATTATACACTACACCATGGCATGAGACCAGGCCAAGCACTTGCATTAAAATTTCACCCCATCATATATTACAAAGCTGATGTGCTCTTACTGTGTGAAATTTAATGGGGACCTAAAATGAAACCCTTTAAGTTTTTTCCCCTGTATTGTTTAAAGAGACTGACTGTGATAACTACTGACATCCATTTAGCCTGTGTCTGAGGGACCTTGCATTTGATGGTAATAAGGGCTGTACTGTGGGCAGGTGGATTGTCCTCCTGGATAACAGGGCAACCATTTGTCACCAAAAAGATGTAATGTCTAATTAACCACCTCATACAAAATATCTAATTCAACTTAAAGCCACATGGGCAGAAGAATAGGATATTAAACTGTGAGCAATATTGATTGTAAATGGATTGTTTGACCCGTGAAAATCCATGAGAAATTGGGAGCCTAAAAAAGAGGCGTAGGTGTCTGAACACTTTAAACTATGCCTAGACAAGCAACTGTACGGGAAACAGTGTTCACATTTAGTGCATTGTGTCCTGTAAGGTCTACAAGTCTTTAATAAACTGAGGCTAATTTTATGTCATGTTTGCTTAAACAGATGAGTGCATCAAGTAACCATGAGAAGACACTTTGGTGCTTCAATAAGGCAGCAAAATTAATCAATTCATAACATGCATCCTAGTTTCAAAATCAGCATCAGAAAACTCCCAGCTGGTGAGAAATGCTATTCCTGTTCCAAAGGTATAAGAAGGAATTTTATTTTGCCTGTGATGACACACAGGAACCGCAAACCAGATTTAGAGGCATGAAATACGAAGGATTGTTCTAATAGACAAAGGAAAAATAAAAACCAACTTTGCCTCAGATGGCTTATGAGATGGATTATAAAAAATCTACAATGAGAGACTACACAACCACAGAGAAATAATGGTAATATTTTAACTACATGAAGATAACAGCTGGTTTTGGGAAACTTAAGGTAACTAATAAATCAGAGGTGATATCTATCTGTCTCTTAAAGTGTAATTATTGCTAATCCAAATCCTCTGAAGAAGTAGGGGAGATACTTTTCAGGATTGGAGGGAGAGTGTGAGTTTTCATATATTTTGATACCACATATTATGGTCATAAAAATCACTAATGTCTAAGGTGGATGAAAATACTTTCTTGAGCAAATGTGCTCTGAAATACCAGAGACATACTACATTTTTTTGAGGATGTAGGTAAAACAAGGCATTAAGCTGTCAAGAGAATGGACTAATAGGGAAATCAAGTGCAAACACTGCAGCTTAGATGTTCAAAAACAGAGCAGCAGGCAGCAGTCACAGGGAGTACTTTGCAGTTACAAGATGAGTAGATGCAGAAATGTAAAAAAAAAAAAAAAAGAGAGAACAGGGTAAATATAATTAGGAAAACTGTTTTAATTGCATATACAGTTACAGCATCACTAGCTAACTGATATAGGTACCTCTATTTTTGGAGCCCTATTCATATACTCAGACAAGGCATGTAAGTACTTAGATATTAAATTTTTGAGATACTGTAAATGATAACAAGTCCTCATGTATCACTGCCAACCAAACTTCACTATATTATAGAAGAGTTGAATGAGTGTTTTCCTGGTCAGCCAGACCACTTCAGAATTCTTCATTCTGCTCTTCTCATTCTTGAGAAAAAGTGACTCATATTTTATTGAACACAAACAAAAGTGTTGTCCAATAGAGTAATTAATTAAAAGCTCTTAGCTACTGATGTGATTCTTCAGAACTGCAATATGAACACATGTAGAATAATATTTCACAGGGAGCATTCCTCGCTCTGGATTATGACATATATTAATTTTCAGGGAGCAAAAAGAGCAAGTAAATACAAGCTTGAGCACTTATGTACAAATCTAAAGGGAAAATGAAAAGGAAGAGAAAGGTCTTTAAAGATTATGTAAAAAATGGGGAAAAAATATTCATTTTGAATGGCTGTAGATGTACATTTTCTGCCTCAAGACTGTGGGAAAGGATGATTATTTTTTTCCAGTAGTATACAGCCATGTTGTTTTGGTTTTTTTTACCTGGTATTTGCACACATCCATACAGCATATGCCACATCTGGAAGCTTTTTAAAAAGCAAACATACACATGCGTACTTTTTGTGATGCTAAAGAGTCCCTGTACTTGTGAAATGGTATATTTCTTACTTGCCAGAATATAAATGCTTCCTGCAATTTTGATATTAAATGAGGACTAGTACTTGGGGGTTTGGAGGTTCACCTCATTCTAAACTGTTGTTATTAAGACACTGTACCCTTAATGTCTGTGTGCCTTTTTAATTAAGAACAAGAACTAGAAGAAAGGTATGTCATGTAAACAATGATATTTTAAAGGCAGAATTGTATTGGGTTTGCATGGCAAGCAAGACTTGAGATAATCACCATCTGACTCTTGTGCAGTCACATGCAATGTGTGAAACAAAAAAAAAAGCAGCAAGCAACTCATTACCACATTATTCTATGAATATTATTGTATGGGGGACATATCTGTACGGGGTGCAGGTGGCCAGGGACTCTCAGAGTAGGGGCAGAAGTTGTCTGGTGCTGAGGGCTATGGGGAAAAACACCCCAGTGAGAACCAAGGTGGAAGGAGGAGAGAGAGGAGGTATTCCAAGTATTGGAGCAGATATTCCCCTCCAGCCCCAGGAAAGACTAAGCTGGAGCAGATATCTGTGCTGCATCCCCTGGGAGACTCCAAGGCAGAGCAAATTTATCCTGAAGGACTACAGCCATGCTGGAGCAGAGGAAGAGTGCAAGGAGGAAGGAACAACAGAGGGAAGATGCTATGGACTGACCAGAACCCCCCTTTCTCAATCTCTCTTTGCTGCACAAGGAATGAAGCGGAGGCAGAGGAGTAAGAAGTGAGGTTCAGCCTTGGAAAAGGCATTTTCTATTGTCAAGTAATTAAACTAATTTTCCCCAAGCTGAGTCTGCTTTGCCTGTGATGCTAATTGGTAAGTGGTGTCTGTGTCTCGAGCTCGACACATGAGCTTTTCCATCTTATTCTCTCACCCTGTCCAGTTGAGAAGAGGGGTAAGAGAGTGGCTGAGTGTGTGTCTGACAACTGGCCAAGGACAACATACAAAAACAACCTGCTAAAAGTCATGACTGCAGATGTGTAGGCATAAGGGTGACTGCAGGGTGTTATATACAGGAAAGATAGTGAATTTTAGACTGACCCTGGGAACCTGGTGTTCCGAGCACCTACATCTGGGAAGTTGTGTACATCATTAACATATAGAATATAACAGCTGTGTAGAATTAACATTGTCCAGAAATACATTCAGAATAAATGTAACAAAGACAAATGTTTTGCAAAAAGACTGGTATTCCATCTGACTTTATTTCATTCTGATAAGCTTTTGTTTCACATTAAAACCCCTTCTCATGGTCAATTATCTCCTTTCTCAAGATAAGAACATTTCCCTGCTAGTACTGGTAAAGGATAAATAATCCCAACAAATAACTAATCTTTGAGTTTATGGAGGGAGAGAAAGATTCTGAAGATGCTAATTTCCAATTTGCTTTTCAATGTGTAAGACCAAAGAGCAAAGTACCAAAAGCAAGTAGATATGCAATTTGTATTCTACAGAGAATGAAAAATTAAAATTTCACATTTTCCAAAGAAGAGTCAGGGAAAAGAAGAACAAACTTTCGCTTGGGTCTTCTAGGAATATTTTCAGCCTTTTTATTACAGTTCTATTCTACTATCATATCCCTACCACAGAACTGTAATATTTAGAATTAAATTTTATTAAATTAAATTTTATTAAATTATCTTTATGTAACTCTTGGTGATATCAGAGTTGCCAACCTATATATCTTTTGAATACATAATTTCAAAACTGAAAAAGCCCATTTCTGAAGGGACAGATCTTGGCTGGTTCACACTGAGGCAGTTAAAGAATACTGTTGTCTTAGGTATGCCCAAAAATATAGAGGATTGAAATATTTGGTTACATTCTCAGTAATAAGTTTCAAAAAATATAACAAACATCCAATCATAGGCAGATAGTTTAAATCCTATTTGCTATCAATATACATTTATAGTAAGAGGGTTTTTTTGATCATATGTTGCAGCTAGTTTAAGGATAAGTGGATTAACAGACAGACTTTTTTTGTTGTTTTTTAAAAAAAGACTGTTCACATATAAAATAAAGTTTAGGCAGGGAAAATGAATTATGAAAACCAGAGTTGGTTCTAATGATTTCATTTTTCCCCAGCGGTGGGAAATGACCTACTAGAATATCTAGAAATCAATAATTCTACTGATAAACAATCATTCTAAGTAGATTTCTTGTTTTATATCGCTTCTGGTTTTATAGACTTCTGGTTTATAACACACATAAAAGACATAAGTTATAGTTTAAGTTGGAATTTCCATCAGGAATTGAAAGTCTGCATGCTTAATTAATATTTAAGTAATGGCAATTAGTATCTGAATTTCCATGACGTGATTGGAGCATAACAACATTACAGAAAACCTTCAATGTCAATGTAATTACTTCAGTATTACTTAAGATTGCTATCTTGAGGACTATTCTTTCTCTCAGAAAACCCAGTGTTAAACTTCAAAAGTGATAGTTTTAGTGATTCAAAAAGACTCATATATAACAATTCTCAGTTCCACCATTTTCTACTTAATTTAAGGAATAATTTATATAATGAAAATTGGACAGAAGTTTCTTGAAATTAATAATTCTTTTCAAAGTAAAGTTTTTAGAGTTGTTACTTTTTTAGTGAAATGGGGGCTCGGGGTGTTTTTTTGTTCTTTGCTTTTATTGACCTCCAAGTTTCCTGTGCTGCCAAACTCATCACGTCCTTATCACAAAAGAACAGAAGGATGCAAAGTGGTGTGGGTTGTTTCCTGTGCTTTATGTTTGCACACATTGCTTCAGAGACACAGCTATGATGAAAACTAATTAAAAATTCTCTGGAGTTCCTTATGTACCCCTGAGTGCTTGAGATTCCATGCAGAAATTTCTTTCTGTTAGTCCCCTTGGGAAAACTAAAACTCACAAGTATTGTAAAGTATTTTCCTAGCAAGCAGATGACCTTCTAAGCATGACCAGTCAGTACTTACTATGGTCCTATGTTCATGTGTATCATCTGAATGAGTACTCAGAATGAAAGAATATTCCACAACAATTATTGTAGTAATCATTGAAAATGTTTTTATATCAGCAATATACTTGCACATATTATTTTAGTTATTCCTTCTTAAACATATTCTTAATGGAAAAGAAATACTTCAAGTAAAACAGAACAGTTATAAAATTCTGTATTTCATAGACTCATGAAATCGTCTGGGTTGGAAAGGATCTTAAAGATCATTCAGTTCCAAACCCCTGCCACAAACAGGGACACCTTGCACTAGACCTGGTTGCTCAGAGCTCCATCCAGCCTTGAACACTTTCAGGGAATGTGGATGGAGCATTCACAATTTCTCTGGAGAGCCTGTTTCAGTGCCTCACCACCCTCACAGGAAATAATTTCTTCATAATATCTAATCTACACCTGCTCTCTTTCAGTTTGAAGCCATTCCTCTTTATCCTCTCACTGCAAGCCCTTGCAGATAGACTCTCTCCATATTTCCATGGTCTCCCTTCAGGTCCTGGAAGGCCACAATTAGGTCCCCCCAAAGCCTTCTCTTCTCCAGGATGAACAATCCCAATTCTCTCAGCCTTTCCTCATAGCAGAGGTGCTCCATCCCTTTCATGACCTTGGTGACCTCCTCTAGACTGTCTCCAACAGATCCCTGCCTTTCCTGTGCTGGGAACCCCAGGGCTGGAGGCAGCACTGCAGGTGGGCTCTCATGAAAGTACTGAATGCACAAACATCACAACTTTATGTGTATATGGGCAAATTCTTTACAACATTTATGTATTTCTCTTTTCCCAATGTATTTCTTAAATGGACCTGAGGACAGGAATGGATGGCACTGTATTAGATATAGATAACAGAAGAATAGCCTGATTGCAATTTATGCTGATGATATACTCCCTCCCTTCACTTTCTTCCTCTTTCTGCCTGAATGTTTGTTACAGACAATTAAACACGTGATGGATGAACCCTCAGCTCTTGGATTTTACTGCAAAGTATACAAAGTTTGAAAACACTGCTATGTGATATGAATTATGATCCCTTACTGACTAGTTTGCATTTCAATTGGCCTTGAAGAGTTTTACGTGTGTGAGCAATAAACAACCCACAAGAACGGTTGAATCTGAAGAAAATAAAAATTCTTTATCAAGGGGCTAAAAATAAGAGCAACCCTCACCCTATTTTTCTTTTGGAATATGCAAATGCTGTGCAGTATTTGCTGTATTTATATGTGTCCTTGAAAAGCACAATGGCAATACAAATTACATGTATCTCAATTCAAAATTGTTGCTACTGTGTCAAGGAGAAGAACCAGATCCCTTAAGCTATAAAATTCTGCAGGGAAGTTTGTAATTTCAAACATTTGCTTTCCATATCATGAGGTGCACAGCCATAATATCAGATCTGCAGTGTAACGGGTGTACTGACTTGATTCACACCTGCACTAAGTACACCTCTTACCACTCTGCTTGAAATCTTTGCACCTCTTGCTGATGACAGGATAAAAAAAGCCCATAAGTGTTTGCTGCTCTTTATGTTACCAAAAAAAATACAGGAAAAAGTTTTTCGCATGTATAAGGGAGAAACTGGAGCTTTATTTGTTTCTTTTTAATTCCATGTTTTGGAGGAGTAAAATAAACTAAAAGAAAAGCACCGTAAAATTTGATGGGTGGTTGATTTTCTTGCCTAAACTAAGAAGATTAAAACTCTGTCTTCAGATTGCTCAGGGAACGCCTTTGCAAGCCCTTAATGTAATCCAACTACTATCAAGAAACCCTGCTGGTTTTCTGGGGAAGTAAGGCTTCTACAAAGCACTCACAACGTCAGTGAGAATAGTTTTCCACAAAAAGACACAGGGCCAAAAGTCCTCTGTTCTGCATCCTTGGGATTTGTGAACTCACAGTGTAACTGCGCTGTTATTTGAATTTTATTTGCTTAGGCTTTTAATATAACTTTTAAATTAATTCCAATACTAATATATTGAAGTTTTCTTTAGTTTACTGTGTTCCTAATGGTACTTAAAACTAAGCAGAAGGTGCAAAACAAAGTCTTTGAATGGCATTTAAAAAAAGCATTTCAATGTTCTTTACCACTCATGAGTTACGTTCATGACTCCCAATTAAATCCATAGAGGAAGACAAATACTTCTTTACTGCTAAGTTCTTGCTAACAACTGTGCTATGTGAATATTTTTGTAATATTTATCTGTTCTCTCTAGTAAAGCATAGCAGGAGGGTATAATGTAATGCTTTAATATACTTCAGAATGTCAGGTGATATTCTCTAAAACTTAATTTCTAATATTTTTTATATTCATTCATTTTTAAATGCCCTACAAAAACATAATGTTACTAGGATCCATAATAGAGCAGAAAATAATTTTTAGTCATTATTTTATGTAAATATATCCAAAGAGTAATTCTTCCCAGCACTCTAGCTGCCTTAGAGATTCTGGTAGAAACTCTTCATTTTTTGTGAAATGAATGAAACAATTAAGTACCAGTATAAATGAATCTCCTAATAAATGTGAGGGCTGAACACAATCAAAATATGTACTGACATCTTTATGTTACGGGAATGAAACACTCTTTCAAAGAAAATGTGTTAAAACATTGTACAGCAAAAATGTATCTTCACTGTATAGATAAATATCTAAAAACAAGTACTAGACAGTTTTAAAGTTTTTCTGTGTTATTAAACAGAAACACTGTGCAGAATCATGGCCCCATGATTTTTCTTAGTGGAATCATGGCTTAGGCCTCCATATCTCCCCTATAATATATAAGGAAATTCTTCCTCACAGTCAAAGGGGAAGTCATTACTCAGTGTGAAGTGTGATTCTAACACGGTCTCTTCTCTGTGAAGAGGTATTAATCATGTTCATCTTTGCTGTAATAAGATGCTAAACACTGTCATTTAGCACTGCAGAGGTATAAAACTAAACCCCTCTATACACCATTATCTAAAGGCTACATCTCACAAAGGGCAGAAGGTTGGGCCCCTTCACTCCCTTTGTTGAGAATATTTTTTCCCATGATGCTAATAATTTCATTTTTATGGATATAGTTCTTTGTGTAATCAGATATAAAGCTTGATCCTTTGTTTATTGCAGGATTGAAGCCAAAGAATATAGCTGTCTATTATTAGATTTCATCCTGGTGTAATTACTTTGGTTAAGGGTACAATTTTCTACAGAAACTGTTCATTTTTCAGTAAAACAAGTAATATGGAATAATTTATAGAATTTGTCACATAGCAGTGCCTAAAGAAACATCTCTACAGGCTTATATGTATAGCAGAACAGCTGTGCCAATTTGAAGGAACTGTAGTGTGCTAACTATATCCATATAATTATATTGGTATTATTTTTGAATGAAGGCTTAAAAGAGCTAAAGGAAAGGTTTATCAAGCTTCAAAGGAAAAAATTAATGGAGTGTGCCTGAAATACACAAAGAGAAAAATTAGCAGGAGATCAATTACAATGCTGGTAAGAATATTAGTGATGACAGAAAGCTTGAAGAGTGTTTTCAGAAAGAAAAAAAAAAAAAAAAAAAGACACTGACCCAAACCAAACAGGCTTTGAAACCTGAGCTTGCATTTTCCTTACAGGGATCTGTGACCCAGGTATATGACCAAATCCATTGACATCAGTAAGGTTTGCAGATAAATTAGAGGGTACAGAACTGATATGTACATCTGGAAGGATATTATTTCTTTGTAAGATTAATAGTATTTAAAATGAGTTTAAAAGGAAGTCATTGACTTTTTCGTTGTAATGTTGTAGATGTCAGATCATGTACCTCTGTTCATCCTTCACATGACAGATCAATTTTGTCATAAGCAGTGCTTTCTTCCCAGTAAAACTAACTATATGAAAATTCTTTTATATATATATATGTATGTATGATAGTGATATATACTGCTTTTGTTCAGTTGCATCTCCAGCAATGCCAACCTGTTTCACTACATCAGGATATTTTTGAAATGTGATGTAAAATAATCTGAAAGGAACTATATCTTTTTAGAAAAAGGACTGCTGCAGGAATAAGTCAATAAGTCAAGAAATAAGTCAATATTAAACTGTTGAAGCAGTGTGACAGTTCCACAGGCAACTGAAAATATAGCAGATTTTTTTTTCCATTTATAAAACGCATACAAATATGTGACCATATCTGTATGTCAATATGCATGCAGACACACTAAAGGAACCCTTCCCCACCTGCAGTGCTGAGTTCAGCTCTGGGGTGCCAGCACAGCAAGAGAATGGACCTGTTGTAGCGAGTCCACAGGAGGCCACCAAGTTGATTAGAGGCACCTCTCCTATGAGAAAAGGCTGAGAGAATTGGGATTGTTCAGCCTGGAGAAGAAAACTCTTTGGTATGACCTAACTGTGGCTTTCCACCACCTGAAGGGAGCCTACAGGAAAGATGGGAGACAGACTTGATGATCCCAGAGGTCTTTTCCAACCTGGCTGATTCTATTTACAAGGGTATGTAGTGAGAGGACAAGGGGGAAGGACTTCAAACTGAAAGAAAGTAGGTTTAGAATAGATATTATGAAGAAACTCTTCCTGTGAGGGTGATGAGGCACTGGAACAGGATGCCCAGAGAAGTTGTGGATGTCCCATCCCTGGAAGTGTTCAAAGCTAGTTTGGATGGTGCTCTGAGCAACCAGGTCTAGTGGAAGGTGTCCCTGTTCATGGCAGGGAGGTTGGAATAGGATGATCTTTAAGATCCCTTCCAACCCAGACCATTCTATGATTCCATTCTCATTCCTTCCAAAACTTTAGAAGGAGAATTAATAGTTTCTTGCATTCAGACTGGCTTGGTCTATTAAGAGTCAAAGTAAATAGCATTCCCACTACTACGTGGCACAAAAGAGAAAGTTTTGGAACTGTATGCTAGGAATGCAGTGGATGGATTAAACAAAACTCACTCAAAATGCCCATTGTGTATATCCCAGATGTGGCATCATCAGTGCAGGTATATTTTATAGAAGACACAGTTCTAAAGGGAAATAGATAAGGGGCGAGGTCCTGATCAATGATGAATGTGCTACATTTAACAAAGAAAACTTCATTTCTTATCAAACCTTTATTAGAGCTATTAGTATAAAATAAACCACTATCATTTCCAGTCACAGTTGTCCAACGAAAGGTCTTTAGGAAAGGTTTCATAAAAAAATGAAGCAAAACATTGATAAGACAAATATTGCACAAAAAATAATCCCATAAGCAAAAAGATAACATATTCTATATGTTGCCAGGAATTGATTTTCAATGTGACTAATGTTTTAGCAGGATAATCAAATATAAAAAAAGTTACTGTAAGTAGTCTAGGTACAAGAATATTAGTATTGGATGCTCAAAGCCCAAATCATCTAATTATTACAGAAAATTCTCATTACAAGCTTGAAACCCCCATAACATTGCTAATGTTGTTATACATTAGTTTTGTAGTATCTTTATCTCCTTTGATTGTTCATTTTTCTGGTGTTTCTTCAGGTCCTAAGATTGACATAGCTGGTTTCCTTCAATAATCTGGAAAAGAAAGAGACTTGGAAGCAGTTTCCAATGAGTCATCCACTATCTCAGTATTTTGCTAAAAATGTTATGCTAATGGTCTGAGGTTGACATGGGCCTATTTTCGTATGACTTCTTATCTACTTCATAATTCTCTTATATCTATAATTTTCCTAAATTTACTAGTTTCATTAGTTTCTAATTCTGTATTTTGCATATTTTTTCTCCTCTCTTTCTAATCTCTAAAGCTGTTTTTACCTGACCCTCAGGGTTAGACTCCTATCAAAACCAATAACCATGTTGCTGTTTTCAGTCTGGGGCTTCTGATGTCATCTTTCATTTATATTTTTTTATACCACAAAATAGAGCATGAATCATAAAACTATCTGCTGAACCTCAACCAAGTTTCAACCATTGTAAAAAAAGGCTCTGTACCCTTTTATTGTCATATTTTAAATATATTTAGGTTGAAGCAACAAGGTCTCTACTAGTTTAAAGCATAGCTATCTTGTTCTGAGTAGAAGAGGGATTGTAACAAATGCACTTCTGCTATAATATATATCACTCTTTGAAATTGCTAAAGTTAAAATAGTAGTTTTAATGTTAATTTTCAAGTTAAAAAAAGTATTAAAACTTACATGTCAGATTATTTCAAAGTTGTAACTACACTGATGTTATTTATAATAATTAACAAAGACAAGAAACCCAGAAAACAAACAAACAAACAAAAAACCCAGAAGACAGATTCAATTTATTCATAAGTTGAATCCATCTAAAATAAATGCTGGCTTGACTGCCTGAAGATGTTGGTTTTCCTGGAGTTACCAAGAAAAAAACACAATTGCTTGTTCTTCTTTTTCCAGTGCAGTTTATCTCCATAACCCTGGAGAATTCTGCTATTGGTATTCAACTATGATTCAAAATATCTCACAAAGAATATTTTGTAGAAATCAATAGTGTCAAATATATTAAAGACACACTTTGACTGTTTTATGAGTAAACTGGGCAGTTTTAAAGTGCTCTAAAAGTCCAGGAAAGCTCTCATTTTGCAAGTGAAAGCCCTTGTTTTGTACAGTTTTATGGCAATACTTAACCAGAAGCTATGAGGGAAAAAAAGAAATTATTCTCTTCTTCTTTATACATTCCTTTCAGAAACCCCAGAAATTCTTCTCCAAAGACTGTGCACCTATTTTTTACCAAACAGCTTACAGAGTTGTTACTTTGGTACTATTAAAAGCAACGTTAGTTTTAATCCAACAAATGAATGTACATAGTGGCTCTGATCCAGCACAGTGGTTACTTACCCATATATATCTGTGATAGAAATACATACATTCTCATTTTTACAGATATACTGAAATGCTTTAATGGTCTAGAAAAAGAAAAAAAAAAGAAGAAATAAAGATGTCAGAAGAACTTCTAGCTTCTAGGAGTGCTGTCAAGCAGCACTGTCAGCTTGATAAAGTCTATCAGGATAAAGGGAATCAGAGCTCCAAACAGGCTGAAAAGTATGACTTTTTTGGTTTTATGATTTTTACAGTTCTTTTAAGGTCAATTTTACACTTCCTTTTTTTTTTTTTTTTCCTTGATGATGTTGTTGTTGTTGAATTTTTATATCATTATAATTATCTGTTTCACTTGTGCTCCTAAACACAGACACCAGAATAGCACAGATGCTTTTACTTGTGTGTCTGGCTGCAGATTTGCCCTTTCCATATTCATAGATAACATTCAAGTGTCTCCTGTTGCAATTGGCATTAAATTATCATGTTCAACATCAATGCAAATGAATGAGTACTCAATATTTTGTAATAGTAATTTGACATTACTTAAAGTTTCACATTCTAAATGAATGTTTTAAAAGAAGTATTTAAAATTGTGTTTATGGTTGCCACTGGAAATAATCCCAGAGATTTCTTGTTTTCAGGTTTGTGCAGAAGAACTCCAAATGGTATGATAGAAGGAAATTACAAATAATACATTTTCATTTTACTCTGGCCATTCCATAAAAACTTTCCATAAAACTTTATATCCAATTCTCTATTCCAGAACGTAATGTTAGCAGTTATCTTGAAGTATTTGTTAGAAGTATGAATATTTTTTAAGTTTTCAACCATGTCTTCAACTAAATTACCCCACCTAAATCCTTTTTAAATACTTTTTAAAATTTGTTTTAAACTTTGGAAACAAAGGACTGAACAACAGTATCTTCTGTTACTGTTAAGAAAAACTCTTAAGGAAATAAATGTTTAATGAATTCTTTTAAAGGTTCAGCTTTTGATTTTGCCATACACACAGATCTGGGCTTGATTTCACTATTACACGTGAGTACAGCGAATGATGCACTTACTTGTTTATCAGGTTGG
Source organism: Platyrinchus mystaceus (assembly GCA_035041135.1). Lineage (NCBI taxonomy): Eukaryota > Metazoa > Chordata > Aves > Passeriformes > Tyrannidae > Platyrinchus > Platyrinchus mystaceus. The sequence continues at coordinate 13,182,813 of JAWWLV010000001.1, forward strand.
ACAAGCAGTCTGACTCTAACTGGAACAGCAGAAACCTGTCTTCTTTAAATAACCAGGTGATAAGTAATGGCCTGATGCCTGACAACTAAATAGGCATTTCTTCAGACATCTTTTGGATAAGAATCTGAGGACTTTCGATTCTATTTGCAGTCACAGAGAAGTACACTTGAAGTCCTGGGTATCCCTCTTGATACGCTTGATTTAATTTGTACTTAACAGCTATATTTATTTAAAAATGCTGCAGAAAGCTAATGATTGTAAGCTCACATCTCTAAAATGTCATCTTTGTTTCCCCCAATGTACTAAATTGTGAGTTCCCTTTAAATAACATATTTTCACATTTTTATAAGCAAAAATTTCAGAGAGTAACAAGTTGACCAAAATCATAAGAGAGATATCATGAAGTTCCACTGTACAAATTAATTGCTTCATAGACTTTGATGTGATAAAATTCCACTTCATCTCACTTTCACTATAAATTTATAGCCAGTCATCCAAGCTGCTTCTTACTTAGAAGGGTATCTGCAAAGGGCATTCTGGTCTACCTGCAGTAGGTGGCTAAAATAAAAAGTGTTCCTCTCCCCTTTGATCATAAAGGATGCCTTAGACTAGTTGTTAGTTAAGTTAATGACTAGCTTTGACCACAAGTCTAGCTTTTAAACAGCTAAAATTAGATCATCTCATTTCTACCTTCTGTTTACATTAAAAATAGATTGGTTTTCAAGCACATTCTCTTCTCATTTGAGTCATGGAATGTTTTTCTGCACTTAGTATTATTATTTCTGAAATAAATGAAATGACAGAAATGTTTTTCACTATAAGTTTTTCTTACGAGTCTTGTTATAAGACCTGAATAATAAGCATTTTTTTCTGTTCTCATCTCATATTTCCTCTTGATTCTGACAAGATACAGGAGAAAGAAACCACACAAGGCACAGAAAACTTTAAATATTCTCTTTGATAGAAAGAAGTTTAAGAATATTGGGACAGATTAAGAAATGATGAAGTGAAGTTATTATGACAGTTTTTATAGATTTCAAGATATTGGAATAAACTTAGAAGTATATCAGGCAGCTGAAATTGTTTTTCAAATAACTAGACATCTTAATTGATTTCCAATGGTCCTTTATTGCATGTGTTTGACAAAGCATTCAGTGTTTTGCACGTTTATGTAGGTACTTTTCCTCATCTGAGAACAAAAGAAATAAACCCCCCACATTTTAAAAACAAACAAACAGAAAGCAATCTGCACAGCATTTGGGTCCCTGAATCAATTTATTTCTACAGTTATTTTCTTACCTCATAATTTTTAATATCTATCACTATTTTTATATGGCTTTTTTTATGAAAGCAAAGACTCCAGAGTTAAGAAAAAGCTCTCCTGGATTTATGGTTGAATTATAATTCCTTGGATTTATGGTTAGTTTATAATTCACTTCAGATGGTATAATGAAGCCCGGCAAAAATCAGAGGCTGTTGGAGTGAGAGGCCATGAGGACACCCTGGGGTTACAGATATTTTGGAAGTGGCTCTGAACCAGAACTTGGGAAAAAAAGGGCTGGAGGCAAGACATGTGGATCATCAGTGCAAGAGCTTGGGTCATGGGGAGTGGATGGCCAGGGGTCAATCAGGATAAGGAGCTGCAGCAACTAAGGGAAGATGTGTACAAGGATGTGCACACCAAGTGCAACCCCAGGTCATCTGCTAAGCAGTGAAGCACATGGGTGGTTGAAAGGATGATGTGGAAGAAAAAAAAAGGTTGAAGCTAAAATGTGATGGCTGTAAAAAAAGCAACTGTGAAAAGCAAAAAAAAATCCCAGAATAAAAATCCAACAAAACAAAGCACACAGACAAAACCCTAAACCTTTATATACAGGAAATACTTTCATCTGCAGATGATCCTTTATGCTCCAGGTAGAAATGATTTGGTATGTGACAGATGTGCAGGGTACTGTATGTGAAATCTTAAAAACTTATGTGTATCCTGTTTGTGTTGATCTAGATCTCCAAAAAGTAATTTCTAATTTCAACAACTGCAGCCAACAGGTTATGTGAGATGAAGTGATTTTCCTTTCTGACAAGAATTTTTTTTTGCTAAACAAGACATTATGGGGGTTTTTTGTTCAGTTGAGTGTGTGTGGGTTGTTTGGTTGTGGTTTTTTCCCATTTTGTCTGTTAAATAGTTACACACACAAAATTAAACCCTTTAAGAATTAAAGTATAATTACTACTAGATTTAAGAGACAGGTAAGAAGTTTTCCTATTGAAAGATGACCATTTTCATCTGAATGAACAAATCTATGATTTATTAAACTTTACCTTGTGAATTGTACATTACATATGCAATATATTTTGGTCCATACTTTTAAGGCTACTTTCTATTATCATTAAGACAAGTGGCACAGAAAGAAAATGTCACTTGAGGTATCCATCGCTGCGGTGAATACTTTATAGAGATGGCAGAAGGTACTGCTGCTGCTGTGTATAATTAACCATAGAGTTAACAAAGAAAGCCAAATCCATGCTAGCAGTTAATCCACAAATCCAAAAGTATTTGGCTCATATGTTCCCAACCCCCTTGACAGTCAGTGCCTGTGGTGCACCAAACCCTTTGGAGTGATAGTTCTCCTGGCACAGGATCAGGGGATGTGCTGCTGCTGCCCGAGCTGGTGCTGCTAAACTGCTGAATAGTAACGATGGCAATAAAATTGTGAACTCTGCAGCGTGGGGCACATTTTTGCCAAGAGCAATTTGAGGGAATTCACTTTGTTCTGTAACAAAGCCTATGACATTTTTTTGATTGCAGAAAGTTGCAGTGGTGGACAAAGAAAGGAAGGGGTTCCCTGAGGAGGATAATGAGAGGATTTGTGGTTGGAACAAGAGATATGTGAATAGGAGTGAGCTGCTTTGAGGCAACAGGGTGATTTTTTTATTATTATTATTTTTACAATGGGCAATAAACCTTGAAATGTGTGTGTTTGGGGGACTGGAATATATTTGGACCTATGATAGTGAGTGTATTTTGGCTTTGTGTGATAAGGACACCTTGAAAAGACACCTGTGAGAATGCACTATTTTAACCAAAAAGGCTTTGATATGTTATAAATGTTATTATTTTGGAAGTTATTCAGCATGCTACTCATTTTTATTCTGGCAGAACCTGAAGAATGTGGATATATAAATTGTAAAAAATCCTTATAAGGATTCACTCACTGATTAAAAACCTCCATAATTAATATTTTGATTGTCTTTTAGATAAAAAGCAATTAATGTTGAATCTTATAAAGTATTTAAGTATTACTTGTCCCCTCTTTAATTTAAGTTTCATCTGATTTATTGTGTTTAAAAGTTCCAGTTAATCATGTTACTTATTGTTACAGAGGGAGAATTCATAATGATTACAAAGTTTTATGTATATAGTAATTTTGGATTTCCCTGCTTTAATAAATATGTTACAGTCTATCAAAGATGATACATTTCCTATAAGGATCCTTTAAATTTTTAACCCCAAAACACATGACAAAGCTCATTTTGCATCTTTCTCAGTTTATTGAAATCATAAATGTATTGTAAAGAAAATTATTTTCTTTAATATAGAGCACAATTATTGTGCTCTAAAAAAACAAACCTAGTGCAATATTTTTTCTTCAGCTAGTCATAAACTTCATACATGATTCTGTCAGAAGAATTTCTATTTTTCAAAGTAGTTGAAAATACATTTTTATATTTTATTTTAAGTAATACAATTTAGATGTGGACAGTTCAATTTCTGTGTTTAAAATTTCTAAGTATACAAATCTGTTGGTATACTGTATATTATATATATTAGATTTGTCACAAGCTTAGATTTGTATTAACATGTATAGAGGGACTTCTATGGTTCCATTAAAGTATACATTGAAGTCTATTCCATATTGTAGGTTTGGGGTTTTTTTTGTAATTTTTGTTATAATTTTTAAAATATTACTGATAAGGAAAGACAGTTAAAAATACAGTCTTGAGTTTAGAAAATGTGTATCCAAACTTCATAGTCATGTATCAAAATTATATTTTACTTTTGTCCCACTTATTTCATTAAGCATGTCCCTGATACTGTTTTCTGCAGTAATGTTATTAAGTGAAAACTTCTAACTCTGAAACCAGTAACAGCTAGAAATTGTTGAATACATAAAAAATAGTTAAAGTGAGCTGTGTAATACAGATACATAAAAGTCCATTGAGTTAAAACTTTAAAAGACAAAAAATAGTGAATCATAATTTGTTGGCAGATCGTGTCTTTTCTTATGCAAAGAAGTTTGTATGTATCAAACTGAAAGAGAGCAGGTTTAAGTTAGATATTAGGAAGAAATTCTTACCTGTGAGGGGGGTGAGGCCCTGGCACAGATTGTCCAGAGAAATTGTGGATTCCCCAACCCTGGAAGTGTTCAAGGCCAGGTTGGACAGAGCTATGAGAGACCTGGTACAGTGAAAGGTGTCCCTGCCCATGGCAGAGGGGTTGGAAAGAGAGGAGATTTAAGGTCCTTTCCAACCCAGGCCATTCTATGATTCTATGATCTTCAAATATTTTTTTAATTTCAGTTTAGGTTTCTGTGTATCAGTAATTTTACAATTTCACTTCATAATGAAAAGTTAACATTTTGCAGAAATAGTTACATAGACATTATTTTCTACTCTTCAAGACATGGTACAGATTATTTTTTAAAGTCTTGGAACTCCATAAAATTTATTGTCCTACAAGTCAGGCTTAGTGCCTTTACCTGTACTGAAGTACAGGACAATTTGCTCTAATGAATCTTACACAGAAAGTTAAAATTACCTTGTTGCACCTTTTCTCCCCACAGGAGATAAAAAAGATTAAAAGATAAATATTTTCAGTTTATCTGTAGGTTTTTTCAGCTAAAATGTTATCATCCTTAACCTCTGGGAGTTTTTCTTCTGAAGACATTGACACTAGTTTTTCTTCTTTAGCTGCTTTAAAAAAATATATATTTATTCTTCCAACTTTTTTTGATATTTGACACAGTTCTTTATATTATCATTTAGCAAAATTTTTTCCTGTCCTGTCATTGGTTTTTAACAAAAATCTTTTTTTTTTTAATTGACATAGTATTAGCTGGTTTTATTTTTTTTTCATTTTTTTAAAAAAATCTATTATTTTCACTTTAATTCCCTACCACTAATTAAAGAAACATAGTCACAGAGTTTAAGGAGCTCCAGGTTTGACAGAACACATTCAATCCTCCTCCTGACCTAGAGGTACCCTCTTAGATAAACTGCTAAGGATAAGTCCTTTTTTATCTACTAGGGATTTTTTCTATTTTTCATTAGTGGCTACATAACCTACAGAATAGTAATGTTTTCACCTGCAAAAAAAGGAAAAACCTGCACATGACAATCATCTTGTTGAATAATTGTAATATATTATCAGTCAGACAAAGAGAAAACCAGCAGAATTGGTCTCTGTCTTCTCTCAATTAACTGCTGAATGTTGTGCCCTAAACAGACTTTTGTCTATGAACATTTCCTTCCCATAAAATCACAGAATGGTTTAGATTGGAAGGCACATCAAAGATCATCTGCAACCCCCCTTCCATGGGCAGGGACACCTTCCACTACACCAGGTTCCTCAGAGCTCTGTCCAGCTTGGCCTTGAACACTTCCAGGGATGAGCCATCTCTGCTGTTGGATGGTGACTTTTATTTCTGCCATAAACAATTTTATTCTTTGAGCAATATTATTTTGACATGCTGCAATCCAGAACACAATTCCTGACTGTTTTTTATGCAGCTGGGTAAAGTACCTCCGGATTTTGCATCACCTACACCAGGAGACATCCCAGGAAACACCAACAGAGGCTAAATAAGTTGCATTTCACACTATAGAAATATTTGGGTTTTAAGTCTTATGCAGCTTTTTGAAATGTGTAGAAGTTTTATGAATTTTTGTAAGCACACATCAGCTCTGTCCCTCTTTGGAGATTTCCTTCGAGTTAATGCTGTTTTAAACTGTAAAAATTGACTGTTGAACTTGCTGGACAAGCAACGCTCCAAGACATAGGAATAAAATAGTGCTTGTACTTTATAATCAGCGATCACAGGTTACAGCAGTAATAAGGTTTTTTTTCAGAAAGATTTCTAGTTCTTCTTCCAAATGAGCTGACAAGTCTATTCTGGTGACAAAGGGGAGTTCAGTAAAACTAAATATGGATCTCAATTGCCATGGCTTGCCTTCTGAAGGAGAGGGATGTTGGCAATGTAATGCTGGCTGCACGACTCCGCAGTGCTTAGTGAATGTCTGTAAAATGCATTGAGTATAAAATTATCACTTCTGAAAAACTCTCACGAAACCCTTTGCTGGCATATTTAGGTCATCTCATGCACTTCTTCAGTGTTTGATATTTGCAGCCCCTTGTTTCTTTTTGTCAGTGATCGTGATGCTTCTTGTACCTTGTATCTTGATTATTATTCAAAGTTCCTCAAAATTTCTGCAGTGTTAAGACAGCAATCCTTGTCAGACTGAAACAATTCCTTGTGATTTTCCTTTGGTAGAAGAAGTTGATGATGGGTTTTTTTGAAGGGGCATTTAAGCATGAAAATCAAGTTATTAATTTGGAAACATTTGCAGTCTGCTTTTGATCACAGTAAAAAAAATATTCTGTATTTTTTCTTCTCCAGCCTCTCCAACCTCTCCATTATTTTTTTTTTAAGTTTAAATTATTTTGTTTACTTGGATAATACATTGACTATGCTTGTGTCTTCCTACAGTTGTAGTTTTTTGCTCCCTGTTTTACTTTCAAGTCTAGTTAATACACATTGCACACAGCTCACTGGGCTGTCTTTCTTATCAAAACTTGAACACTGGTCAAGCCTATCTTGAAACAACTAACCAGAGAAATTGCTTCTGTTTCATATATGTGTGCCTAAAAGCAGAACTTAAACTGTGTTTTCATGCAAATGAATATTTTCTTTAAATTTCTTGCTTTAAATAAGTCTAAGAAATAGCCTACTAAAATTATTCTGTTCACTCCCTTAGTGTCTGGAAGACTGATGAGAGGAGACTCAAGTCCAGTAATGTTTGAGCCTTTTGAAAAAAACACAATTCCTGAAGTTCTTGCACTAGAGACTTAACAGTGGAAAATGATGGAAGAGAAAAAAATTCCTTTGAAAATGCTAATTTTTAAAAACATATCATCAGGCTGGGTTTGATGAATTTTCAAAGATTTTTCAGACTTTTGAGATGTTGACCGAACTTTTTTTTTAAAAATCCTTTTATAAACATAAATATTGTTTTTTTACTGTTTTTATTTAAAATTCAGTTTGGAATAGTTATGACGTTTTCCACAAAACACATTTCTTACATTAATCTTATATTTATTAAATAGCATAAATTAAAGAAAAAATTCCAATATTTATCGCTTAAAAATACATTTAATCCTGAATGATACCATTCTCCAGAACAAAGGGAAAATTCTAAATATATTTACTTTAGTGTGTTTTGACTTCAACAGTAAGTTTTGCTCTGTTTTTCTGGTTTCATGAACTTGTCCCTTAATTCTTTAATTTCTTTCTTTCTGATCTCTGCTAAAACATAGCTTTCACTTGTAGTGAAGTGTGTCCATATCTCCAATTTTTCTGTGCACTTTTTTCCATTCCAAATCAGACATTCTTGTTTGATTTAGAAAGATGCCTCTGTGTATGTGTGTATTTTGTTCCATTATTGTTCAAGGCCAGGTTGGATGGGGCTCTGAGCAACCTCATCTAGTGAAAGGTGTCCCTGTCCATGGCAAGGGGGTTGCAAAAGATGATCTTTAAGATCCCTTCCAACCCAAACCACTGTATGATTCTATTATTCTACGTACTCCAGCTGAATGAAATAATCTTTATTCTGAGCAATAATCTTAATCCTGCTTTTTACATCTACTGCATTTTAGGATAATAATCATATTTGTGAAAGAGACTTTTATGTATTACATGCAAACTGATCTTGAATATTTAATACTGTACTTGCAGCCATAATAATGCTTTCATCTCCACTTCAATATTTGTTATGCTTTTGTGTGTATATTTTTATTTCTTTACAGGAACTCTTGATTTAAATTAACAAAGGAAATAAATCTCATCTCTAGAAGTTGAACATATCAATTTTTTTATTATAGATCATGTATCTCTACCCCCTTTCTTAATTATACTTTTATAGATGCTTTGATCTCAAGACTCTTCTGTATACCACACTATTGGTTTTGCATGGCCAGGCTGTGGTAATGGGGGGGAGCTACAGAAGCAGCTTCTGTGAGAAGCTGCCAGAAGCTTCCCCCATGTCCTGCAGAGACAAAGCCAGCCAGCTCCAGGATGGACCCACCGCTGGCCAAGGCTGAGCCCTTCAGAGATGGTGGTAGTGCCTCAGAGATAACATATTAATGAAGGTGCAAAAAGTCTGCACACCAAAGTGCAGGTGAGAGAGGAGCGAGAGCATGTGAGAGAAACAGCCATGCAAACAGCAAGGTTACTGCAGAAGGAGAAGGTCCATGGTGAAGCAAAGATCCACCTGCAGCCCCTGGAAAGACCCCACACTGGAGCAGGTGGATGCCCAAAAGAGACTGTGACCTTGTGGGAAACCTGTGCTGCAGCAGGCTCCTGGCAGGACCTTTGGCCCTGGGGAAAAAGAAGCCCATGCTGGAGCCCATGCTGGCAGGACTTGTGACTCTGTGGAGGACCCATTCTGGAGCAGTTCATGAAGAACTGTGGCCTGTGGGAAGGACTCACCTTGGAGAAATTTGTGAAGAACTGTCTCCCATGGGAGGGACCCCACGCTGGAGCAGGGGAAGAGTGTGAGTAATCCCACCCACCCCCGAGGGAAAGGAGTGTCAGAGACAACATGTGATGAACTGACAACAGCCCCCATTCCCTGTCCCAGTACTGCTGATGTGGGGAGGAGAAAGACAATTCAGGAGTGAAATTGATCCCGGGAAGAAGGGAGGGGTGGGGGAACATATTTTAAGATTTGGTTTTACTTCTTACTACCCTATTCTGATCTGTTTGATAAATTAAATGAGTTTCCCCAAGCTGAGCCTGTTTTGCCCATGACACTAATTGCTGAGTGATGTCTCCCTGTCCTTACCTCGACCCAGGAGTTTTTGGTCATATTTTTCTGCCCTGTACAGCTGAGCAGGGGAGTGATAGAGTGGATTTGATGGGCATCCAGCCAGGGTCAACCCACCACAGTCAGTCAATAGTCTTTATATAATGTGGGGGCAAATAACTTGGAACAAGAATCATTTATCTCCAAGAATACCACCTGAGGTTGTAGCAACAGTGCACTTCACATAAAATACATTTAAATCCACACAAACAGAGAGATAAAATAGTTCTATTCCACAGATCAAATTCTCCTGCTCTGTATTTCAGCACAGCTCCCATGGGCACCCTTATGACATAATTTACATCTGAACACAGTTAGTCTAACTTAATTGCAGCTTTGTGTATAATTAATTATATTATCAATCTGTCTCCTTAATGTTCGTTTGGATTTACAAGTTTTTATGATATTAGGTGAAGAAATAGGAATATAAAAAGCTGTGGATTCCTACCTTGGATTTAAATCAGCAGGTTTGGACTCATGAGGAGAACACACAAGCAGGGAAGACTAGCTAAATGTAATTAGGAAAAATATTTTAATATCTTCCAAAAAATTTCTTTTAGCAATGTAGTGTCTTTTTTCTACTTGTCGTTCTTCTTAATTGCCGTGACCTTTAACAAAAAACAGAGGCGGGGGTTTATGAGAAGAGAAGCTTTGAGAAAAATATTAGGGTAACTATGGTAAAATTATCACTTTGGTTTATGTTTTTCTGTTTGCTTGTTTTGCTTTTACAATACAGACAACTTCATATACTTTATATATTCATGTATATCTTAGTCTTCTACCTTAGCTGCTGTATCTGCAAGCTGTGTATTCTCTTACTCTAAATTTATACTTTTAGCTTTTAAATAGAGTGGCCTTGTCTCTCACTGATAGGAAATGGTTTGTGAAAGAGCTCCATTGAAACTGCCTGATGCTATTCAGTTGTCATCTATCCTGTTTTTAGACTCAAAAACCTAAATTATATTTTGAACTATAGTTTCACATTCATTCAATAAATTTCCGTGAACTGAGAGAGCATTCCCATGGATGGGTTAAAGCACAGCACCCGTGTTCAGGGACCACTGTCAGAAAGTGCTTCTGAGGCACATACAATTCCCATCAGAAATTACAGGAATGTGCTATTAAGCTAGACACCCCTGTCTCCTTTTAAGGTCTGCACCGAGGAAAAGCCAATTAATCACAACCTAATAGAGAAACCTAAAATAAAGCAGAGGATAAAGGGAACCATAGGCTGAAATGCTGATAGATGGAGATGTTTGACCTTTAGTAAGGTGAATTCCTACTCAAAATATCCTCAATTTACACCAATTTTATCTTAAAAAAGACTTTGAGCATGGTCTCACCATCCAACTAGTTTAAAAATTGTTTATGTGGTGCAAAATATCTCAGACTAGAGCACTTAGATTGTCACAAAGGAGTAGATTGGGAAAAATTTCTTCACTGAGAGGGTTGTCAGGCATTGGAACTGTCTGCTCAGGGAATGTCGTCTCTGGAGGTGCTCTAGGAAGAACTGGGCATGGCACTTAGTGCCATGGTCTAGTTGACAACGTGGCGATTGGTCAAAGGCTGGACTTGATGATCTTGGAGATCTTTTCCAGCCTTAACAATCCTATGATTCTATGAGTGTATTCTCCAAAGGCATGAGAAGGCTGTACACTAGAGCCAGCTGGACTCAACCATTCATGCACAGCACTACTTTCACCTGCTTTTTATATTTACCCCTCTGGGATTACCACTACCACTCCTTTCTCATACCTCTTAGGACTTCTTCTGCAGGTGCTCACTTCACATGGAGGGATTCTGGCTCAGACACCTCTGTGCTTTCTCCTTTCTTGGTGGGATATTCCTCAAGGACTTGGTGCAGAGAGGGAGCCACAACACGGCCCCGTTGCCTCTGCTGCCAGTCCTGGAAAGCTTCCTTCAGGAAGTGTTGCTGTAACAGGAGAAGGATCTTTGCATGTTGTGAGCACTACTCAGAAAAAGTGCTACAAAGCAGCTAAGCCAAGAGAGGTTTTCTTGGATGCTGACTCAACAGTGCCTGGCTCTTCCACTGTGTTTTGTCAGTAAATAAGATACAGGAGATATCTTATGGGAGACATTGAAGGCCTAAGGTCATCCAGGAGTAATATGAGGACTAGATTACAGATCTTATGAGTCAACCTTCAGTCATTTGTTAAATAAACCATGATGTCTCTCTGAACCAATGTAATTAAAAACTATGGCATGACATGTGGCTTTAAAAAAAAAAACAAAACACACACTCAGCAAATTATCTTTTTTTTTATTAAATTTTGTTTATACTTTGTAGGTCCCTTCCAACCCAGCATATTCTGTGATTCTGTGATTACTAGGATAAGCATTCACAACTTAGCATTATCTCCTCAGAAAGCTGTTGCTAAATATCTTCAGTGATTTCAGCACAAAGAGAAATTAAAAGAAAATCCGCTACTCTGCACTGAAAAATTTACAAGCTAAGTAAAAAAAAAATGTTTACTGACACAATTAGAAGGGAAGAGCCATGTTAGTTTTGTTTTGTTTTATTTTTTAATAATACTATTATTTTCTGAGCAAACCAGATTCCATTGGGACATCAGTTATGCTATACATATACTATATGCCATACTATATAGTATATGTGTGGTGTGTTAAAACCCTTATTCTGAGCAAAAGCCAACATGGTCATTCATTAGTATTTTTAACAAGAATTTCAACTGTAAGATTTTAGAAAGAAATCAATTTGTAGGCATAAGATTTCTAATTTATCATCACTTTCACTTCAGTTATTTAGTGAAGTAGTGGTGGAAATGAAATGTGTACATGCTCTGCAAAACTGATGAATGTATCTGCATGCTGCCGTTCTCTAGACAATGAAAGGTGGATAAGGCTAAGTGGGAAAAAATTGCCTTATTTCATCTAGAAGAACACTTGAAGAGCAGTCTTTGATAATTGCAAAAGGTTTAATACTAAAGCATTAACAAAAAAGAAAAAAAAAATCTGTTGAGCACGTTACATCTCTCCTTAAAAGTGCAGAACATTAAATTCATAATATTTTTTGCAGTTATTTTTTTAAATGGCTTACATTTTTCTTTTATCACCCAAAAGCCTGTAGGACAGAATCCAGCAAAAGCATGCATCACTATCTGTCAGGTTTCCTCCTGTAAAACTATCCAGATTTTCTAACTTGATAGAAATCATCTCACAGATGGACAGAAAAAGAAAAGAAATTTAGGGCTGAAATCTAAGCTGTGTCTTTTGTACATATTCTGTTCCTATCTAGACTAACATTACAGAGGTAATTGGAGACAGCCAGCACAGCTTAATTAAGGGCAAGCAAATCATGCTTGACACATCTGGTGGCCTTCTATGATGGACTGACTGCAGTGGTCAAAAAGGAAAGACCAACTGATTTCATCTACCTAGAACTTCTGTAATGACTTCACGGTTGTCCCACGTGACATCCCTATCTCCAAACTGGAGAGACATGGATTTGAAGGATGGACTAATTGGCAGATAAGGAATTGGCCAGATGGACACAGCCAGAGTGTTGTGGAAAATGTGTCTCTCTCTAGGTGGAGGTGAATGGTGTCCCCCAAGGTTCAGTCCTAGGTCTGCGGTTCTTCAGTATCTTTATCAATGATATAAATAGAGGGATCGAGACTGTTACACCTTGTCATTTGTAAGGGAATTTTAAAGATGAATATCCATTTTAGAATATAACCTCCATCCCCATCTGTTTCACATAAGGACATATATCACCAAAACTTATTTCTGTAAGTATGCACCCTCAGTAAGTTTACAGATGACACCAAGCTGAGTGGTGCAGTTGAGACAACAGAAGGGTGAGATGCCATCCAGGGGCCGCTGGACAAACTTGGGCATTCAACAAGTCCAAGTGTAAGATGCTGCTCCTGGTCAGGGCAATCCCAGACATGAGCATTGACTGGGAGATCAAGTTACTGAGAGCAGCTCTGCGGAGAAGGACTTGGGGATTCTCATGAAGGAAAAGCCGGACACGAGCCAACAGTGTGCGCTTGCAGAGCAAAAAGCCAAGTGCGTCCTGGGCTGTATCAAAAGAGATGTGACCAGGTGTTGGCCAGGTCAAGGGGGGTGATTCTCCCACTCTACTCTGCCCTGGTGAGACCACAGTAGGAGCACTGCATCCAGCTCTGAGGTTCCCAGCACAGGAAGGACACAGATCTGTGGGAGCGAGTCCAGAGGAGGCCACAAAGATGATCAGAGGGCTGGAGCATCTCTTCTATGAGGACAGGCTGAGAGGGCTGAGGTTGTTCTGCCTGGAGAAGGCTCTGGGGAGACCTTATTGAAGCATTTGACCTACTTTGACCTACTGAAAGGGGCTTATAAAATAGAGGGAGAGATAGACACAAGGGATAGACATGGGGGAATGGTTCTAAACTAATAGAGGAGAGATGTAGGTTAGATGTTTGGAAGAAATTCTTTACTCAGAGGGTGGTGGAGCACTGGAACAGGTTGCCCAGAGAAGTTGTGGATGTCCCACCCTGGCAGTGTTCAAGGCCAGGTTGGATGGGGCTTTGAACAACCTGGTCTAGTGCAAAATGTCCCTACCCATGGCAGGGGGAATTGGATTAAGTGATCCTTAAGATGCCTTTCAAACCAAGACATCTTATTATTCTATTATTCTGATTCTGTGATACAGCAGAGAGCACAACAGTGACATTTCCTAGTGTGTCTGGGTGGGAATCTTTGTGTCACAACCTTATATTGTGGCACACACTTACCCTTTGCTCCTGTGCTGCTGTCACAGAGCTGTAGTCTCCACCTGCCTCATGGGACTTTTTACCAAGTGAGGTCAAGGTTCACATTTATCCTTGATTTTAAGTTTCCTTGTGCTTTTTTATTTTCTCCCACTTGCCATGTGACAGAATAATGCCTACAATATCTTGGATTCTTTTTTTAAAAATTTTTTAGTCTTTTATTTCTTAAAAAACTTACTAGGAAAGTACAGTTCTCAGGAGAACCTTCCTGTCAGTCAGCCATGTATTAGCATCTTCTTTTCATATTCCTCATCATTCCAGAATATCGTTTTCATCCTCCCCATTTTAAGAGTAGTGTGAGCTAAGAGCAATACAGTTGAAGAAGGAACATAAGCCTTTCTTTTCTAGATTGCTGTGCAGAAAAAGAGAGCTTCAGCTATCACATTATCATTTTAGAGTCATGCACATTTCATTATAGACCTATTTCATAGTTATAGTTGCCTATGTATTCAAATGCATACACCTCTATATAGATAAATATATATTCTTAAATACATAGAGTTTACATCATACGTGAAGTTAAAATTACAATGAAGGACAAAAACTGTGTGCTCTTTAATTAGAAAATTGTTTTTTAATATATCATTGCCTGCTGTCATATAATTGTCAGAGAAATTGTTTTTTTTCTTCTGTACATTAGTTTGGGTTTTTTAAAGGAAAAGGAAACCTTTTCTTTCCCACCTCCAAGCTGTGCAACCATAAAGAATATTTATGTTTCAGTTTATCCTAAGGGATAAATAGCAGTTAGGTAGGTAACTCTAACTGAATTTCAATGAAAGTTAGGACATCTGTGCCTTTGCAAACTTCCCCCCCCCCTTCCCCAGAATTTCAGGTTTTTAGCTGCAGCACATGCTTTCCCTTAGTAACATTAGGGAGCACTCTTATAATTAGAAACTTGCAATGAAATCTTAATGAGAAACATGAGACAATATATCATAATCTAATATAATGATACCTATTAGAATGTTAGAGCTCAACTCATCAGTAGTATACTTATGAATACTTATCTTCATTTTTAGGGAATTTTTGTAATTTAATGGATGGGTATAATCACCAAGAAGACTGGAAGGAATACCTGATTGCAGACTGACCCTGGAGCAAATTGTGATATAATTCATGTTTCAAGCAGGACAGGACTAGTTTACAGAGAGAGAATAAGACTTTTTCATCTCAGTAGTTACAGCTGTAGAGTGAGAAAGTACAGCAATTCTTGCAACCCTTTTATTTTATCACAACAATAGTACAAGTAGCCAGAGGATGTCCTTTATTGGCAGGAATGTGGACAGAATGACCTGATCAGTATTCTCCACCTTAACATTTCTGTGTCTGATAGCAATAATGGACACCTGGCAGCTGAGATTTTTAGCACTGATTTGGAAATATATTGCATATATATTAATCAAAGGGTTTTTCTTTTTGAATTATAGATCAGAGACAATAGAATGATAAATAATACAAGAACAAGGAAGCTTCAGAAAAAGGTTCCATAAGCACAACAGGATATGCTTTCACATCTGTCTGAAATATATTTTCATGAAATTCCTGGAGAAGAATCTTTTTAGAGCACTCACATATTTGTATGATTAATATCAAGAGTAATTTGTCATAATTCACAAGCTCTGTCATTTGCAGATAGCTGTCATGAGGTTTTTATGCATTAATAATCCTCTGTGCTGCAAAATATTCAGACAATGTGATTTTAGTAGCTTACAGCGAATGAAAGAATAGCAGTATAGCAGCCAACAGCCAAAAATATAAAAAGATTCTTTTTCAACATTATTTTTTCTTGTAATATATCATTTCCTTCTACTGCGTATTTGTATTTCTATTATTTTCCTTTTTCTGCTACTGCTCCATATCTCTTTTCCCTTTCATCCCTTTCTTACTTTCCCTTTCTTAATTATTCTTCCTCTTTCTTCTTAACACTCTCATTACTTTATTTTTATAAAATCTCTCTGAAAGGGAGAGAGCCCTATTCTCTCTATTCTGAGATTTTCATATACTTATAAATTTTCAGTAACCAATGTCTTTTATATCATGATTTTACATTAAAGAAAATAAGCTGGAGCATGAAAGCATGGCTAAGGCCAAATGCTAATTTCCCTTTTAAAGCTGCTTCTTCAGTCTTAGTTGGATTAAGAGAATGGAGGCAACCTTCTCTTGCCTGCAGCCAACACTACCTCAAGTCCTTCTCTACTTCTGTGTTCAGTAACCCTCCTTTCCACTCTTTCTTTGGGTCACTTAGATAATTTGAAAAGGCAGGTACAGTGTGAGAATGCAGCATAATTATTTGTTGGCTGATACAGACACAGTAGATATCTTGGGTGAAGAAGCTCCTGGGCTAAGAATTGAGAGACTCACTGGCACTGATGAAAGACTTGAGAGTTTGTTGACCAGTCAGTTGTCAATCATCAATCAATCATCAGCCTCTATTGCTACTTGCAGAGCCTTGATGTTGCTGAATTGCTGTCTTCTGACTCTGCTTCTAAGTTGTCACCTCAAGGGTTTTATACATTTTCGTGTCAGTATTTTCCCTTTTGAAATTCTGAGCTGCTCTCAATGCTTCAGCAGCGACACTTCTGGATTTTTACTTTCATTATTTCATACCACTTCAGCTCACATACTTTCTCACGCCTTAAAACCAGGTTCCCAGTACCACTGAGCCGAGGTCACAGGGCTGTCACGTTCCAAACGCAGCCTGGGGACACAGACACCTGAGTTCTTAGGAGGAAGGTGACTTCTGGTCCCTTCTTCAGCCTGCAGGACCTGCCAGCATCTCCAATCCTCTGGCAGTGCCTGTGGAAGCAAGTGCTTCTTTCTCACATTCAGCCATCGTTTCTGTGCTACAAACAGCTGCTGTCCTTCCTCCGGAGCTGCTGAAATCACAGCAGCCACAGTTAATTCTTGTTCAATTTGAGCCCCTAAGCGGGATCATTTCAGCTATTCTTAGATTACATATCTTATTTCTCTAAGCTTGTATCATTCTCTCGAGCCTGAAAATTTCTACTGAAGAAATCTCCTCCTCTGCAGCATTTCAGCATTTCCCTCTGTCTCTGTTGATTACACGTGTTGTTTTTTAAAATTTTATTTGGAAAAAGACTAACATAGGAAAAATGTATAAAATTCTTCTCGTTTCAGGAATTCTAGGATTTAGGAATTTTAGTTATCCTCTCTTGTTGGCTTCCTAATCCAAAATCCTATGTTAATGGTACATGAACAGGAAATAATGGTTGCATGGGTCTTATCATAGCACATACTTTTAGCAGCAGATCCTCTCTGTCACATAACTTATTTCACCAAAGTATCTAAGTTTAGAGAGATTGTAAAATGGAGCAGAATAAAAATAAATAGACACTTGTTCAAACATTTTGGGAAAAAAAAAGGTAAAAATTTTTTTGGGAATGAAAGTGTTGTCATTTGCTTATTTAAAGAAAATTGGGGTTCAGGCTACTAAAAGTAAGACCAATATTTTTTTTTTCCCTGTTCATATTACTAAAAGCTATTTTATTTCCTAAAAAAAAAAAATTAAAAAGTGACCAAAGCAGAAAAAGGGCAGAACAAATGTTGAGATATCAGACAGAATTTTAGGGACAATGACTCTGCCAGTATGTACTGACAAGGAACATAGTTATTGCCAGTTATGCTATGCCTAAACACTTCCAGTGTCCAGGGGCATTTTGTACCTGCCCATGGGTGAGGTAGCTTATACCTTCAATTCAGTCCAGCCAGATCAGAAACTATGAGGCCACATTAATCCATTCCGAGTTAAAAAGGTTTTAAAAATCAAGTTAGTGCACCCAGCTTTTCAGTAGGCTTATTTATTTTCTGTGTATTTCTATATAAATGCCTTTCTTTACTTCCAGGTGCCATATAAACTTAGGTGTTTTGAGCAGCACCATTTGTTCAATATACTCTATGGCATGCAGTTGCACAGCAGTGAAAAGCATTGTTTCAGCCCTGGGCAGAGTTCCCAAAGGTACCCCTAGATATCTGACTCAGTTATTGATAATTATGCAGCCATAGATGCATAATGTTCGGCATTTAAGATGATTTTTCTTCTCCCTCTGCCCTCAGATCTGGTTTTCTTTTTATAGTTTCATAGACGTTTTGCTGGTCTGAGGGAAACTTGTACCATGTTTCTTTTTTTTATACTGGTCTGTAGGACTTAGATTAAAGAGAAGCCTAATTCTCTTAAGTCATAACAGCTATCAACAGTGAGTGCTAAATGTACTGACAAGAATTTCAATCTAATTATTTGTATTTAATGACAATTATATCACTAAATGAATCATGGAAATACTAAGAAAGACAAAACTTTAGCTTATCAGTGAGAATTGCATGGGAAAAAAAAAAGATTTCATTGGTCCCTGTTTCCTGAAATCTTTTCAGCTCTCTGTTGTTGTGAGTCCACCCTCCATTTCATCAATCCTCAAAGAGACCTTTGTCCCAAACCATAAATAACACCTTTAATTATATTAACAACAGACACAATCACAATAAGGTGCCTAAAGGGGGACAAAAGGGAGGTTAATTTTGGCAAAATGAAAAAAAACCATACTCCTACTCTTATAAAGATGTGGTTAGGACTCTTTTGTGTTAACTCAAAACAACATGGTTTCTTCAGATTTTCTTTCACAGACTGCAAACTTATCAAAAAAAGAACCTTTGAAATAATATTAGGAAAGCATTTTTTTAAAAGGTAAGAAAAGATCATGTCATCTTTTAACAGTATATTTCTAACAGGAAAAAAGGGTAACTCTTAAGTTGTATCAAGCTGTGATATTCTAGTTTCATTAGAGTGTTGGCTTATCTGCAATATATCTGACTTTACATTGAAGTCAAATTGAGTTAGATATATTAGGGATTTCCGACCAGTTCCCAAATTCATCAAATACAGAAAACAGGTAGGAGTTAAGCTGCAAACTCTTCCATTTCCCTGATGATGTGGCAGACGAAAATTCACAAGGGTCATCAAGGTAAATCCTCAAGTGAATATTTGTGCAAATATTTAGTACCAACTGTCCTAACATCCTCTGAAAACATAAGGTAGCATCAGATTATTATTGCTATTTCAAATCAGTAATCATATCCCACCTGTCCTCGATGAGCAGTAACAAATAATTTGATTGAAAGAAAAAATAAAGAGGAAGCTTCAACCACCACTGTTTGGGATGAAATCACAAATAAGTTAAGTTTAAAAGAAACAAACAAAAAGGACAAAACTCTGTAGGGGTGAAAAAAAATTGTGCACTCAAATATATCATCTTTGAAGCCTTCCAGGCCTAGAAAATTGGACCATGTGTCATAGAACTTTTGTTTGGATAATTCCTATTCATTTTGTTCTCTTTTTTTCATCTATCTCAAGAATACTACAAATTCTTAATAATGTTATTATCTGCTAACAGCTGCTTCCTACAGCAGGATGTCTTATTTATGTTAATCTGTTAGAAACTTTCTTAGCTGTAATTTTCCCCACAGCTAGGAGTGATCTGCCTATTCCCAGTTAGGGAAATATGAAGAGTTCTTGAAGTTCTTGAAGTCTTGAGAAAAAGACTGACTACTTGTTTTACAACAGTGTATATAAGGAATTTTTTTTCTTTAACACATTATATACTAATTTGAATGATGTATGCTCTCAGATATCCCCAATGAGCCACAGGGGGAATGCTTTTGGAAAGGGCGTGAAAAGGAGAATGTTTTTTCACAAAGGCATATAGTGATAGGACAAGGTTGGATGGCTTTAAACTGAAAAAAAATTAGATTGGGCATTAGGAAGAACTTCTTTCCTGTGAGGGTGGTGAGGCACTGGAGAAGGTTGCCCAGAGAAGCTGTGGATGCCCCATCCCTGGAAGAGTTGAAGACCAAGTTGGATGGAGCTCTGAGCAATGTGGTCTAGTGGAAGGTGTCCCTGCCCATCTCAAGAAGGTCCCTCTGACCCAAACCATTCTATGATTCTAAATATAATTTAATTTGTACAATTTGGAAATGAGCATTTTATTTACAGAAGATTCAAGGTATTGAAAACACTTTCAAATTGAGAAGTGGTTTTGATTGAGTGAAATGAGGCACCTTTTTCTGGTTTGCATTTTTTGGTTGAAATATTTCCATTTTTTCAATTCTAAGGCAGGATTTTTACTTGTTTATTTCTTTGTGACTTGAGTATCAACATCTGTGCTTATCTTTAGAAATGTCATTCATCATTCACAGTGTGCACAAATGCTCATTAGAAAAACTGAAGATACCAGAGGAAAGACTAAATAAAGGAAGTGGAGTCAAAATTTCAATTCAAAATAACAAAATATCAGGAGATTTTCTTTGCCATTTTACTTTTTCTATAGAGAGTATATTAGAAGCTCTTTTGTCTTAGATGAAGGTTAACAATCACTATTGACTATTATCAAGATATGAATTAAGTGTTACAACATTTAAACATTTTGAAATTTAGAAAATCAACAAATTATTATTAATTCAACCCTAACTTGCTTGACAAGTGTTAAAAACTCTATTGTTACCTTATGTAAATTCACAAATATTTGAACTAAGAAAGAGAAATCATGGAAAATACAATGAAGAGTGGCAGATACTGTATTTAATGTGAGTGTGTAGAGGTAAATTAGAATGTTAAACCCTTATGTTAAGTCCCAATTCTTGCTGAGCGGGGCCTGTAAACTAAATAGCTTCTTTTTGTATTGTGCCCTTATAAGTCTAAAAAAGGTTCAGTTCTGCTTCTAGTAAGCTTATTTCATGGCTCTACCCCATTTTACTAATTGTAAGGGGTAATAAATTGCTAATTTATTAGGAATCTGGAATGAATATTTGCCTCTTAAGGATGGAAAAGTGATGTCAAAGTAGAGCAAAGAGGGTCTTGCCTTGCTAACTATGGTGGAGGAAGAGTAAGTTGGACTTGCAGCACATAATACCCACTAGAGCAGCTGGCTCACACTCATATCTGCAGTTCCTCCTTTGAAGGATCAGAAATCTTCACCAGTGTGAGAATTCTGTCAGTCCTGAGCATATTGGACAGAGTTTTCCCCTTCTCTCATCTTTTATTTAACAAAATATTATTGCTGACTGAAGAGAGAGAATAAGAATGTAAAAAACCCTTCAATATATTGCTTTTATGTTTGCCTTAAACCTTCATTTACAGTGAATATGATAGAGATAATAAGGAAGTTCTTTTTTTTTTATGTATTACCAAGGTCCATAAATGATTTTTCTGAACTGGACAAAAAAGCACCAATAAAGTAGATTTGCAGCCAAATTCTGCTGATGTTACTTTGTCTCTGGGAGAGGACATTAGCTATAATGATATATCACATTGTACTGTACAGCAATAAGCACATTCTCAAGTACTATGTGACCTAATTTTTCTCTGTGTTATTAAAACAGAAGAAATTCAGAACAAAATATTTAAAGCTGCATATCCTTTTGTGCTGACACCTCTCTGAAAGTGTTTTTGGCTATCTATCTGTCTGACCTTTGCTAGCCCTCTTCAGAATGGTGATTGGAAGGTTTTAACTGGGAAAACATTACACATTTCTCATTATGAAAATACTGTTTTCCTTACTGACTTTGCATGAGAAATGCACATTTGACATGAGAGCAGCCTTTAATAATGGGAATTAATAAATAATTTAATAATGGGAATTTAATTTTAAATTAAAATCAAAGTTGACAAAACTATTAATATTTGCAAAACTGTTTCAGAGCATAATAGATACTATGTAGATTTTTTAAAACTGTGATTTTATCCACCTAAAACAGTGCTTGTCAAGAAACAAACAGGGCACTAATCATCCATTGTAACAGAGTACAGATTTTTAGATCAAAAGTAATGAAATATGAGAGAAGAATGTCCACCTATGGTTTTTGATATTTTACACTCAGCAGTTAAGCTCCATTTTCATCTCATGGAGTAATACATATGCAACTAGAATCTCTAAACTGTGCTTTTCATCAGCTTCTTAGAATTATCAGCTGAGATTTTGGATTTTCTTCACAGTGTCTGGTTCAGATTTGTACAGGACAAAATTCAAATTCTAGTATGATTCCATGGCTATTAGTGAAGACAAGAGTTTTATTAGACATAGTCAACTTTCTTTGAAAATAGATGAGGAAACAAATCAATATATGTGTGTATAAAGTGAATTATATCAAGTGCTTAGAAAATCCTCAGACAAATTACAATTTAAATTACTTTTATTGTGGAAAAGAGTTTTCAGGAGAGTTTCTATTTTTCTTATACAACATCAGATAGCAATGCCAAAAACAATGTTCCCAAGTAGATACAATAAGTGCCTGAGAATGTCAGCTGTTGAAAGGTTAAGAAGCAAATAATGTTATATTCCTGGTCTAATTAGCATATTTATGACTTAATGTGAGTATTCAAGTTAAACATTCAGATGAACTACCTTCCCTAAAAAGAGAATTTATATAGCTAATATACATACACTATTCCTTCACTTTAATTCATGCATCTTAAAATCCATACAGCCTTCAGGGTAGCATCATCAGCACATTGTACATACTTCCCTAAGCTTCCCCTGAGGTCTTCTGTACCTAAACTATGTTGACTATGCCTGAAAGGCCGTCCTTCCACCATGGGTTTAGTCCCCAAACTCCTAAGTAACTTTTATTGTCTTCTGCTGCACATCTTTTAACCTCTCTTGTGAATGCCCTTTCACTAATGTTGTGACCTAAACTATATGTAGTGTTTCAGATAAAAACTTGTCACTGTGTTACTCAGTTCCTGAAAAGCATCTCTAATTATCATTCTGCTTTTAAGAGGTACATTTCTTCTCTGCAAGGGAAAACTGACATTTAGGAGAGCCTCACAAAGGATTCACATCACCTGTATCACATTGAAATTGGATCTTGGGATCCTCAATGGGACAACACTCAAATACATTTAATGCTTTCATTAAATAAGTCTTTCTGCAATGTTCAGAGGAATAAAACTGCAAGGATTATCCCAACCGTTATTTATTGTTTCTTCATGTTATTCGTTTTGGGCAACGAGGTGATTCCTCACCATATATTTTATGAACCTACTCAGCATCATGGTTTATATTTCAAGCTGAACCCTTGGGATTTCACTTTGACTTCATATTAAGCAATACACTTAAAGAGGCTGTCGATATGGTGGCCAAGTTTTTTCTGATCATGACAAGTTAATCCATGCTGAAATATTAAGCAGAGATAGTAACGTTTAGACATTTAACTTCCTTCTGCTTATACATCAGATCTGGCAAAAGACAGTCAGAATATATTCAACATATTTGAGTCTTTAAAACTTGTCCATTCCTTCAGTTTTTTTCCTGTCTTCCACTAGGAAAATTTCCTTCAATTTTGAATTATTTTTTGAATTTGAAATCTGCTTGATTTCTGATTTTTTATTTGAAATATTTGAAATGTTTTCAAATGTTACTTGAAACAGATATTAATGACAAGAGTATTAACATTAAGAGTACTGTACCAGTATCTCAAGTTTACCCTTGTTATAATATATTCCCAGTTTACCCTTGTTATAAGCATTACATTTACACACAATAAGTGGCAGACTTTCTGAAGGTTCTTTGCAAAATAAATAGACAACATACAAATATGATAAATATCTTATTTTTACACAGAGAACACTGAGAAACAACTGGGTTAAGTGACAAGAATCAGAAAGAAGAATGAAAACAAGTTTCCTGAATAGAATTCACTGTTTGCTGAAACTTTTAATTGGTTTAGACTCTGCCTTCTTGTGTTTTCTGTCCACAGGGTGCAAATTTCCTTCAGTTCATTCATGGGGTTAGTCTATGTGTGTATATGGTATGTAGTATATTTGTACATAGTTCATCACAAGTTTTCAAAATGATTATGTAAATTACTTCAAAATGTCTAGAAACTGCAAGCTGCAAGTCACTCAACTCTGATTCTAATTTGAGGAATAACACTCAGAAGTTTTACTGAAACCATCTTTATGTCTTGGGTTAAAAGTGCAAATATACATATTTATGAAATAAAAATTGCCATTCAGCAATATTCTTTCAGTTAGATTTTCCATTGGTATTCACTGAGAGTATTATAATCATATATTCATTATAGAAAGTATTCATTTAGAATATTAATATGAATCCCTATATTCTTTTAATATTCCACGATTGCAGAATATTAATGAAAGAGAACACAATAAATCAGTGAATGCACATTAAAAGGAATATCTTTAATTATTTGAAAAAATATTTTTGACACTGTTCTGAAGATCCTTTTACATTTCAGAGGAGGGCCATGTGATTGCAAGCCAGCCTAACATAAGTTTACATACCATAATCATGTAAATATAAGATAGATAGAAAGCTGATGGGAGAAGAATAACATTATGCACCTTTTTGAGTTTTATCATGCAGACTTTCTAAATAAAAGACACTGTTAAATCAGTGAATGGCTCTCCTTTAAGTAACATTTAGGCTTAGCCTGAAAGGCTTTAACATCAGAGCAAAAGAAAAGTTGACTTTTTTTTTTTTTTTATTTAAGTGAGAGCACATGTGAAGAATTACTACTGTTTTTTTTTTTAACTTTTTTCTGTTTTCCCAA
Source organism: Platyrinchus mystaceus (assembly GCA_035041135.1). Lineage (NCBI taxonomy): Eukaryota > Metazoa > Chordata > Aves > Passeriformes > Tyrannidae > Platyrinchus > Platyrinchus mystaceus. The sequence goes on from JAWWLV010000001.1 coordinate 13,207,325, forward strand.
GATCTTAAGTTCAAAAAAATTGTGAATCCTATTATCTCACATCATCACTTCATGTATCGAGGGTGAAAAAACCCCTTTGTCTTTCACAGTTAATTTGTCATTTCATATAGATGTTGCCATATGTATGTTGTCAAAATTTTAAAAGACATTAAACATCTAATTGATTTTTAATACATTTTTGATTTGTTTTCCTCTAGGTGAATTCCTGAGTGTAGTTTCAGTTAGAGGTTTAACCATGAATCTTGAAGAAAACTCTATGCAACTGATTTCAGAGGGACTAATTTTTCCTTTAGAAGGGTGACTATGCTCTGACTGACATGGCTGCCTACATTTCAGAATGATAGTTGCCTCAAAGTGTTAAATTTAATTTTAAAGCAAGTAGAATTTTTTTGCTAAAGAGAGACTAGTAAAGTAGGATATGCTTTGTCATAGGAGCATTTACTACAATAACTTGCAGTGCTTGTTTCTTTCATTACTTAATAGTTTGAGTAAGACAGTATTGTCAAACTGCCAAGTTATTCAAGCTCATGAAGTTTCTCACTGACATCAGTATTTGCAAAAGTGGAACCTATCTGACTTCAAATGTGATCCTGAAACAGCTAAAGTGGCAAGGATTAAACATGAAGGCTTACTACTTTAATATTTTAATTATCAACTGAAATGCATTACAGAAGAGGCTGAGAAGGATAGGGTGCCAAAACCAGAAGATTTTGAATGAAAATGTCTGCAATTCTTAAGCTTGTCTGTATAAATACGTTGAGAACATATGCAGTAACTTTGAGTATGGTGCAAACTTAGCTAAAATCAAACAGGAATTTTACATAAAAGTTGGAATGAAGTGCTAATTGAACCAGGAAGGCTAGAGAGTCCTTCAGTCGTGCTTCTCCATGTTTCAAAGTTGTGGCAAGGCTATAATGTCAGAACTCAAGAGCTGGCAAACTGCACCTGCAATAATGTCAATTAGTTGTCTGAAGTGGGGAGCAGACTTGTCTTCGAGATCAGAAATCCAACATATATCTTACATTTCTTCCACGTGTGAGTGTCAAATACATTAGTATTAAAGTAGCATTTGTACTGGGCTGCTGAGAATTTCACCAGCACAGACAAATTGGGCGGATCAATATGTTGCTACATTGTCAGTACAAACTGACTTTGAGTTTAGGTAATGGCTGACAAAATGATTCAAGATGAGCATGTAGAGGAAATAATTGCGCCTCCCATTAGAGAAAGCTCCCTGCTTATTCAGATGACTCCACAGAAGGCTATAACTGCTGCTGGTCTCCTGAGCAGGGAAAAAAAAAGCAGGGAAAATAGGAGGTTAAAGTAGGGGAAGCATTATTGTCTCTTTGCAGTCACAGTGTTAAAGGAGATTTTAAAGACATCAAGTACAATGAGTCAGAAATTCAGCATACTGAGACTGCACGTCTGCACAGATTTTTCAGCCCCAAAGATCTATGAAATTTATTGAAGGTAGCTGCAGTTGTCTGACAAAATTAGTTCAGCAGAGACATTGCAATAGGGTCAGGTATTTTGCTCAGCCAGGTCGTAATGCCCAGTTACAGTAACAATTATATGTAGTTGTCATGCCAGGTACACAATTGAGTGTGACAGTGGAAATGCTTTGTGAATATTCTATCCTTTGCCTGTTAATGTTCATGTTGCACTATTGATGACTATGAACTCAGCACTGCACACAGCCCAGCAATTTCTGCTTGGGAACAACCCCTGTATTTATGTTGCTGGGAAGAGCACTGCCTCATCCCTAACGAGCTGCCTGACTGAGCCTATTCCTATCCCTGTCCCTGGCTATTTGCCTACCTGAGGCACGATGGAAAACCCGCCCTAGTCTATCAATATATATTTGATCCCATGAAAGGTAAATGGACTGATACAACACCACCAAGTGGTGCTCCCAATGCTTCACCTGAAGCTCTTCTTGCGCCATCAGCCCCACAGCCAGCTATTGAAACACTGGATATACTCAATTCTTTCTCCGTTTACCGGCAGGATTGGGTCACCTGTCCCTCAGCCCTTTGACCCTCACTTCCAGAGCTCAGTCTCCCTTGACACGCTCGGGATTGACCCAGCGGCATCATTGGTGTCCAGATGGATGAACAGCAGAGCTTATCAAGAGTAAGGTAAGACTTGGTATTCCCTCCATAACATCCCAGATTTGGGGCTGTCTTTGGTTTATACGGCAAGGTTTTGGTACTGAGACGGACTTTAGGGGTGAATTCTGTGAGAAGAGGCCAGGAGGTGCCTCATGTCAGAGAAAGCCCGTTCCAGCAGGCTGTGACACAGACACACCGCTGTCCAAAGACAATCCTATCAGCAATGCTGGTGGTGCCTCTGCAACAGCAGATTTAGGAAAGGGTAAAAAGTGATGTGCAGCAGCTGTGAGAAACAAGTGAAAAAATGTAAGAGAAACAGCTATGTAGACAATAAGGTCAGAGAAGGAAGGGGAGGAGGTGCCCCAGGCACCAGAGCAGAGATTTCCCTGCAACCCATGTAGAAGACCATGGAGAGGCAGCTGTGCCCTTGCAGTCCATGAAGGGCCACATTAGAGCACATATCCACTCGGCAGCCCCTGGAGGACCTCAGGCTGTAGGAGGTTTATTCTGAAAGACTGCAGCCTGTGGAAAGGACCCATGCTGGAAAAGGGAAAAAATGTGAGGAGACAGGAGCAGCAGAGAGGATGTGGTACAGCCTGACTGCAATCCCCATTCCCTATCCCCCTGTACTCTCAGAGGGAGATAGAGTGGTTGGGAGTGACGTTCAGGCCAGGAAGAAGGGTAAAAAAGAGAAGGAAGGTGTTTAAAGTTTGGAGTTTATTTCTCACTATCCTACTTTGTTGTTAATTGGAAAAAAATTACATTAATCTTCCCCAGGTCACTTCTGTTTCGCCCATGACAGTAATTCATGAACAATCTCTCCATCCTTGTCTTGACCCACAACATCTTTCATCTTATTTTACCCTGTATTCCTGAGGCAGCCAGCCAAGATTACGCACCACAGAGCACCCAGCAAGAAACAAACTTCCTGAGACATGCAAGTTAGAGCCCATCAGGTGTGTATTTCCACCCTTACAGGTAGCAGCTCCTGACAGCTATCTCCCAGCTTTTCCTCCCCACACAGACACTTGTCTCTGGCCCCCAGGGAATTATACCTGCTCTCAAGCTACACATCTGCAGCTGGCAGGGAAGCAGTCTTCCTTCATTTGACAGAAGTCACAAGTGTCCAGCCTTTCTTTTAATGAGCATCTCTATCCACTGATCATCTCAAGTATTTTTTTGATCTTTCCTTAAACTAGGAGTCTCAGGGTCTTGGCTCTGCACAGTCTTCCCAAAGCCACTGACAATCTTGCTCAGCTATCCTGATGGTGCATTGTCTGTTTGCCTCTTCTTGCAGCTTCTTCACCTAATGGCATTGTTCTTCTATCCTCATCTCATTTCATATAGTATCTCTCTCCCTGCCATAGAAAAAAATTACCAAACCTCTGCTGTTTAAACAGAAATTAAGTACATTTTGTCTAGATGAGATATAACTTACATAAAATATATTAATTCTACAAGTTATAATATTGAGTTATTTCAGTAATGCACTGAATGTCAGTAACAAGTATGTAGCTATGTGTGTATGCATGAACAAAAAGCTGTTGCTATCCCAACTTAATATATTAGCAAATGATATACAGAATTTCATATAAATAACAAATGGTACTGAAATTTTATTCATAATGTGTTTGGGGTAATAGAGTTGGACTGCAAAAAGACACTATCCTATGTAAAGCCACAATTAATATGTGATGCAAAAGTCAGTTGCTTTCTCTTTAGGTAAACAAATAGAAATAAATATAAAGAGGATGCTAAACTACTATTCCAAAACAATTTATATATAAATATACAAGAGCTGCTGATATATGAAGTGGTAAATTGGTAATGTTGCGTATTTCATGGTATGTTGCAATTATGTTTTAATATATTGTTTTCTCATATTGCCATAAGAATTTGCATTTCTTTGATCATCATTAGACAATGTGTTTATTGCTATTTTTATGAAAATCGAGTAAATATTAGATAAATGAGAACCTTTGAAAATTAAAATTTACAGCTTTTATCTCTTTTGATCATGAAATGATGGAGGTTTCTTCTTGTTCAGATTAAATTAATGCAATTTTTACTTGTGACTTCTCAAAATGATGCGAGATAATAATATTGTGTTAGTAAGAGGGAAAGACAGAGTGGAAATATGACTTATTCTTCTATACTCTGTGAACAAGATAGTTCATAGTCATTACCAGTGGGGATGACAAATCTTACCATTGCCAGGTTAAACTGATCAATTTACAACTAACTTCTTCCACTTAGCCATGGCATTCTGGTCTTGCTATGCTCTGTTTGCTTTAAATGCTTGTCCCTCAGCTTTAAGAGCTCTAATACAGGGAAGGATTTTTTTTTTTACAGTCAGTAAAAGCAATCCCAATCACTCAGCTCTACATACATATTTAAATACATATTATTCAAGTCTAACTCTTGCATTAACAGAATGGCATGGACCTTTTCATATAACGCAGTCATACACACTTTTTTGTTATATTATAGAAGACTGGATAGACATAAACACTTAGATATGTTTCTGGGATGGTACCCTATGATAGAGATAGAAATCAGGCATTTTATTTGTTCTGTTTTTACGTTCTGTTCCATTAAGGGAGTGGATCAATGCAAAACCTCCGTGCACTATGAAATCACACACACAATCTGCTGAAACTGTCTCACTAAATATGCCAAGTGTCGGCTAAGCATGATTATGGTAAATTATTGGATAAAGTCTTTTTTCCGGAGATATGATGCAATGTCATGGGGTATGGATGATCTGATTAAAAATAAAAAAAATAAAAATAAATGCTGTTTTTTCATAGCATGCCGGAAATCATGTTTTTCCAGTGGATGAGAATGTGCTTTCCTCAGGGATCTACTTGCATGCTGCAGGGAGACAAGATTTCACAGTAAGATATAGGAGGCAGAAGAGACATGAAAATGCAGTGAGAGCCTGAAGGATCAGGATACTTGCCTGAAAAAGGAGAGAGCAGTTGGGCAGGCATTAGAGTTAACAGCAAAAAAACTTCTTGAAAATTATGGGGAGTTTGTTACAATTTACAGTCTTAGGTTAGTTCAGACCAAAGGGGGGCAAAGAACCATTTTCAAAGAATGGTGAGCAAGCAGAGTTGTGTGTGACTTTTTAATTTTTTAATAAATTCCACTCTGTCAGACCTAATCACTTTTAATTAGGTCTATTTAAAAAAATCAAGTCTTTTGAGTGTCAAGTCTGATAGAACCTCTGCCTCTTATTGTGTAGGATTTTAAGCTGGGGTTTTTTTGGGAGGAGAGGGTTGAGAGGTAACTTAATAAATCACCTTCATTCTTGTCTGGAGAATTTGAATAGGAGACAGGCTGGGCATATCCACCTCAAAGCTCTGGCTAACTCCAAGTCTCTGCAAAGCCCTTAGGGCACACAGGTTGAAAGTTTCCAGATGGAGACAAAACTAAAGTTTTTCTCAGAGGAACAGTGAAAATTTGCAAGCTGCATAAACTTATACAATAATTATAATAATTAATCATTGATAACTGATATAATTAACAGTGAAAATTATTAATAATTAGTTCTTAGACAATAATTACAATCCAAAACTGAGACCAATCAGAGGTAATGCACTAATGCTATAAAGTCTTCCTTTCTTATATGGTAGTTTTGACTGTTTATCTTAAACTGAAACAAATTCTATTTTTGTTGTTTCCAATGAAAAATAAGATGGATTACTCCCTGTCAAATAAGAATCCCAAAAGCATCCATGTCTTTCTTATTTAGCCATCCACCTGGCAATGATACCTAAACCTAAGAACCGTGTCAATACTCAAAGAAGCACAAGCAAAATTTGCACAACAAATCTGCCCCTATTTCCTGTAGTAGTAAAAGAGCCCTGACAGCGTTAATGTGAGAGGACATTTCACAGGTTCTGATTTGCAAAGGGGATAGAATCAGTTTCCTTCCAGCTTCAGTACAGTCAGCTTTTGGCTTGGCTTTATAATAGTAGTTGCTACCTCCAAGTTATTCTGTTTCCGAATTTTAGGTGTATGTTGGTCAGTGCTTTTCTTTCGTTTACTGGATAGCAGGTTTGCACGGATGTAAATGAAAGGATAATTTCCCTCTTCGCTGATACAGGTGAGGCACAAATGACATGGCACCACACAAGATACATGATCTAAGATGGCAGTCTTAAAATATTCACATCATTATCAAGAGAAGTTACACTGCAATCAACTGGATTAAACTTACCTTAAATTTTGTGTGTGATGGAAATCCTTTCCAAGGAAAAAAAACCAAAATTTGTGTACTTAGGACTTTTATTTCAGAAACCCAAAGTAGCGTGCTAGTCATTATAAAAAAAGTATTTGCTTTACTGAATAAGATCTATCTTCTAAATTAACTGCTGTATCTCTAACTGTAGCCAGTAGTAAGCAAATATTTTACACAAAAAGAGTCATGCAACAAGTAGATGCAAGGTAATTTTTCAAACATTAATTTGCCATCTTAATCCTGCCCTTTAAATGTTTAAATTTTGAATAATTAATTCTTGACCACCCTGTAAAACATTTCAATGTATTAAATGTTCTAATCTGATATTGTTGGCATGTACAACTCCCGTATCCATCTTTTTTCCTCTCTTTTTTTTTTTTTTCCAATATCATCCCCCATCAAATCTCCACATAAACTAGAATGAATATTTTGGATGGAGTTTTATGGTGACTGCTTGTACTGTGTGACTATCCCAGAGTTATGGAGCTACTCAGTAGAAAGGCTGGGATATTTGATCTATTTTAGTATTATTCAGCAAATAAGGGTCATTTTCATGCAGTGGAAGGTTCGATATTATTTGCCGTATGAGTATGACAGAAAAACAAAGAGTAAAAAAATCAGGTAGTGTTTGTCTCATCAGCCTCATCCAACTTTTAGTCATCCCCATAACTAAGACTGTAGTTTACAGCACACCACGAATACAAGAGAGTGGGAAGCTAAGGTGACAGATGGGATATAAAAATATTAATAAAATATAATATATTAATAAAATAAACCCTGGTACCAGTTCCAGGTGGGCACCAAGGGCTGCAGAGGAGGAAAGACATTAGTGGTCCAGTGAACATCAGTGATGAGCTGATTTTCAACCTTCATGATCTTATGCTATGGCATAAGGGGGAAAAACATACAAAGTTTACAGCCTCCTAAAATCCAGCATAGCTGCTCTGGAGTGCACAAACAGTCCCAAAATGGTGTCATGTACTCCCAAATGACATTCACTGTCAGTACTGTGTGCTGAGGTGCATCGATACAGAACTACACAGTACACAGCTAAGCAAACAATATTCTTTACAAAGGCAGATGGTGAAATTTTTTCCATTACTCCTGTGGCACATTGGGCTTTATACCTGGAATTACAGGCAAAGATACAGAAAGTGTTATAGAGCGGAAAAAAAAAATTATAATATGATTTATGACAATGAAACCTAACCTTGAGTAAAATCATAATTTTCAGGATGATGTTGGAAAGAATTTTTTTTAAGGAACAATCCATTAAAAATAGAGGTGAGGAAGAGAGAAATTATTCCACTAGAATATTAGTATTTCATAAAAAGAAAGTGTAATCTTGGAATAAAAGGGACCTCAGTTCATAATGTCAATTTCATCCTTTCCTTGGAAATCAGAAATAAAAAGAGCTGTATTTTTTATGGAAAGGTAGATCAATAATTTTATTTAATATACATTATATTCAGAAGAACGAAAATATGTTTTCAAAACAAATGATGGTTATCCAATTAACCTAAAACTATTTCAATTGTCTTTTTAATCTTGGAAATAAATTAAATGGCTTGTTATTTAGATATCAAAAATATTAAGATAATTTTATTCAGAAACATTATTGAATTCATTCAGTTATTACCAAAAAACTGGGAGTTTTAGCAGTTTTAGACAATTAAGATAGGAAATCTGTGTATGTCTTTAAGATTTTAAGTGGGTTATTTCAGAATTACTTGAAAGAACTGATCAATATTTCATAGAATCTCACCACTGTATGTAGTTGTTTAATGCACTTTGATCAAATTGAATTATGGCTCTTTTATCTCACTGTGGCAGTCAACATTTCCAATAGATATCTGTTGACAACAGTGATTCTGACTGTCTAGTTACATTGTCCAGAAAAAAAGACAGCTTTTTGAATAACAACTGAAGTCATGAACTGGCACTACAGAACCAGTCAGATTTATGGACATTAAATGTAAGGAAAGAATGGATTCACTGGGAAACGTGTAAAAAATAATAAAATTGTTGAGGGACCAAATATCAGTCTAGTGCTATTTCACCAGGGTTTTAAGTAGTTCAGCAAAAACACAGAGATAACAGCACCACTTTGACATTTTTCAGATGCCAAGAAAAGAACAATCCTGCATTCACAGAATCCCTGAATTGTTAAGGTTGGGAAAGACCTCTAAGATGATCAGGTGTAACCTTCAACCTGCCACCGCCGTGTTCACCACTCAACCATGTCCCTGAGTGCTACACCTCCACATCTTTTAAATAACTACATGGATGGTGACTCCACCACTGCCCTGGGCAGCCTGTTCCAGGGCTTGAAAACGTTTTCAGTGAAGAAATTTTTTCTAATATCCAATTTAAACCTACCCTGGCACATCTTGAGGTCACTTATTGCTTGGGAGATGAGACCCCATCTGGCTACAACCTTCTTTCAGAGAGCTGCAGAGAGCAATCAGGTCTCCCCTGAGCCTCCTTTTCTCCAGGCTGAATACCCCCAGCTCCCTCAGCTGCTCCTCATCAGATTTGTGCTCCAGATCCTTCCCCAGCTCCATTGTTCTTCTCTGGACACGCTCCAACACCTCAATATCTGTCTTGTATTGAGGGGACCAAAACTGGACATGGGATTCGAGGTGCCTCACCATGGCTTATAAATACAATACCATAGGTACTGTGACTGCCCCACCTGTATGTATGTCAAGGCTATCTGCATTTAATAATACAATGAGTTAAAGTAGACCAAGTAGGTGCAAAAGACTAAATAAAACAAAAAATCTGCTGAAATATTGGATTAATGTCAGTTTTGTTGATGCATCTGACAATGAAATACAGTATTTGATTTCTTATGAAATGTTCTTTTCTTTACAGAGCGTTGTTAAAGTTTAGTGTGATGGATGAGACATTATTCTAGGAAATGTGAGTTAGAAATTGGTAGAAAATAAAATCACAGAATCACAGTGGGAAGGGACACACAAGGATCATCAATTCCAGCCCTTAGCCCTGCACAGGACCATCCTCAAGAGTCACACCCTGTGCCTAAGAGTATCATCCAAACGCTTCTTGAACTCTGTCAGCCTTGGTGCTGTGATCACTGCCCTGGGGAGCCTGTTCCAGTGCCCAACCACCCTCTGGGGGAAGAACCTCTTTCTAATATCCAACCTAAACCTCCCCTGATACAACTTCAGTCCATTCCTTTGGGTCCTGTCACTGGCCGTCAGGGGGAAGAGATCAGTGCCTGCCCCTCCTCTTCCTCTTGTGAGGAAGTTGTAACTGAAGTTTCCTCTCAGTCTCCTCCTCACCAGACTGAACAAAATAAGTTTTGCCAGACAAAAGATTTCTGAAGATCAAGAGGTTGAGGGAAAAGCTGATTAAGTTTAAGATATGAGTACATTACTTGAAAGTAAGCATTACTGAAGTAAAAATCAATTAATATAAAGAAGTATTTGCTACTTTTAAAGCCCCTTTAGACAAGTGCAAAAGGACATTCTCATTTCATTGGCTGAAAAAGATCTTTGAAGAAAGTCTCTGCTGTTTCAGGGAGACCTTGTATTGATCTGTAAATTGGTAAGTCACATGCCACTCCTTTGCAGTTTCTGACTCCAGGAGAACTTTATTTAAATTTTAAAGAATTCTGTTGAATTTTACACTTTTTATCTACTTTTGGATAATAACTTTGCATTAAATATATTTTTTCCCCCCTTATTTCCTTCACTACGTGCCCACATAAGTGTAGGGCATGTATTTTGCTGTGTTTACAAAAGTATTCAAGAAAGATGTTTTTTTTTAAAAAAAAAAGCTGTAAAGTTTAATGCTGATATAAAACCCAGGACCAGACTGTGAATTACTAAGTATACAGAAACAATTTATAATTTGTATCTTCCGTCTAACTTCTGATGAGAATTTTGTGTTATCATCTTTCAGAAAAAAAAAAAAAAAAAAAAAAAAGAATTACTGGGAAACACTTAATTAGCTTGGTTGCGGGATTTAGGAAACTTTAGTCTAACCACTTTTGCCCAAAAAGAAAATCAGTATATTAGGAAATGCTAAAAGGAGTATATTCATAAATGCCACCAGTGAATAGGGTTTCCACACTCTACTCTTATGAAATACCCATGCTAGAAAATGACCTTGTAAAGAATAGCTAATCAAGTTTTAGTTTATAACTATACAGTTTAGCTTGTTTCCTTCTCAGTCTCTGTGGTTCCTTTCTTCCAGAAATTATTTTCTTTTGCAAAAATATCCACGATACAAACTCACCTTTAAATCCTTTTCTGACTACACAGTAGTAAAAAATAAAAGTGAAGTTCAGTTGCACTGTAGTTTCTGGGCATCTCAGTGAAGGTCTGTCAAGAGCTTGGTCAAGATTGCTCATACCAATCTTTTGTATGTACATGCACTAATTATGATTGTCCCTAAACTTATTAACACAAAATTAACAGCTCAGAGAAAATTTTCACCCTCAGAGACACTTATCATTTCTATGGTTTTATTTTTAGGCAAGCAATCAATCGAATAATAGCATAACAATTCACTAGATCACATTATCATCCTTAGGGTTGTTAGCATTTGCAAAGAGGACATTTGTGCTGGTCCTGGAGGAATCTACAACTCCAGAATTCAAGATCACTAATCTGGGGACCAGATAAGGGAGTAAGAGTCAAATGGAACCCTTTGGAAACTGCTGAAATCAATGTGTATTCTGACTGGGACAGGAAAGATTTTCTTTTCTGTAAGAGCTATCACGCAGTGCATGGACCAGAACTGAGTCACTGACTGTGGGATTAGATACACACAGCATGTCAAACAGCTACAGAGGAAAAGAACCCAAGTTTTGGATTCAATATGTCCCATGTTGCAAAGAAGGATGTTGCTTTCTTTCCTTTGCATATTTTATAGTGAATTTTGGAATTAAGGACTGTTACTTGTTGGCATAAATGGGAAGTAGCTTGGAATAGGATTTTTAATGCTTAGGGGAGTGGAGAATCTCATGACTGGATTTCAAACCACTTACAGAACCCCAGTCCATCCTTTTCAGATATGTGCATGTCTGACCATGATATATGGCTGGAAATATTTGAGTAAAACATAATTTTTCTTTTTCTTTTTTTTTTAAGTAATTAAAAAGAATGTATTTATACAAAACACAGTCACATCATTCCAGTAGAATTAATATACTTACCATACTTACTTTCGCCAGTTAATTTAGGAGTACACTTTTGGTTTTAGAGGTGATTTCTCTGAATGATGTGTGACAAGAGTATTTTTTCCTCCTCTGTTTTATTATCATTGCAAATTATTTCTCAAGTAACCTGTACGGATTTCATGAGGAACCCCAAACGTATTACACGATTATGTAATTAGATGCTTTATTGTAATGAACATGCCATGAAAAAGAATGAATTAAGGTCATAGAGAATAAATTTAGCTCTGACATTTGCTACTTTAGAGTCCTTGTTTTTACAGCTCTAGTAGTCTATTAATAGCTTTGTATAAATGTGTAAATGTGGAGTGCCACTATGACATTTTCCTCTCACTTGCAAACTTGAAAAGGAGCTGATTTCAACTGCTTTAAGAGTAGTGGAGGTGCTCCTTTGGAAACCATCTTTTTCCTCAGTTGAAGATGTCAGATGATTCTAAGATACTTAAAACAATGGTAGAAAATTCAGTAGATTCGACATCTACAGGGAAGATACTTCTGCCCATGAATGAATTACAACACAGAAAGTGGTGACTGGAGTGCTCAGTTGGTTTGACATCAGAAAAATCTAGGGAGTTATTTAAAGAATACAGATTCACTAATTAATTTTTATCTGAAGGAGGACTGTAAAAGAAACTGGAGTTTTAGATCCTGACTGTATGCAGGCTTCAGTTATCTTCATATCTTGTTGTTATAATTAATGTAGGACTTGAATAACTTGTAAGAGAAAAGAATTGGGGTGATTTGAGCATTGGAAACTCTTCTGGTTTAGATGGCTCCTGAAGTAAAAGATCCTCAAAATACAGATAAAACACTGTAAGTCATCAACTGTGTTGTAGTTTGTTTGTTTTGCTTTGGGTTTTGGTTTTAATTCTGATTTGCATAATGAAGCAAAATTTATTAAATAAATTATGTTCAGTTTGGGATGCAGAAATGTATGAATTGACCTGTTACTGTGAAGGACTTGATCTTCATTTCGCTACAAACAACCTTCAAATAAGAAAGTTTTCTTATGTCCTTTTTTTTTTTTTTTCCCAAATAGGTAATTTTCCCTGCTTAAAGCCAGGTTTATGTCTCAAATACTTTAGATTCCAGAAGCAGCATTCTTGTTTGTTTGACTCTCTTTTTTTTTTTTTGTATGCAAATGGACTATATTTTAGCAATAGGTAGCATTCAGGTTTGCATCCTAATTGGTGACTTAGAATGCCCAGCATTATCCTTCAGCAAAGTCAGCCTTTCATATTGAAATTCTTGAATGTCACAATGACTGAGAATAGATGGAGAACTATTAATTATGTTTATTTAAAATGTCCTAGGGTTTCAATAACTCTCTGCAGGGGAAGTGAAGAGCATAGCATTTACCTCCTTGTATAGACGTTATTTTATATGAATGGTTTTAAATGTTCTACTCCATAACACTGAAGAAGAGACTGTGTGACCTTTTAGATTTATATTTTCTTTTAAAAATATTTTAAATTTTTACTGGTGTTTCTCTTTTGGGTTCACTGTAATTGGTGCTCTTTTAGCTGAGCGGGAAGAGTCTTTCCTACCTATAGATATGTAGGAACACACATATATGTTTATATTTGTGCATTTACACATACACACAGGGACATACAGAATAAAATAAATAAAGGCATAAAGAAATTTTGTGTTGCCTAATGCGCACAAAAGATCACAAGGAGTTAAGAAACTACCAGGCTATGCAGCAATGGGCTCAAGACCCCAGTAAAACATCTGAAGAGCCTTTGCTGGCCAGGCAGGCACCATCCAGGTAGGAAGGAGTCCTCAGTATTGCCAGCTTGCTGTCTTGCAAATCCTCTAATGCTAATACTTTTCCATATTTTCCCTTCAGGCTTTTAAACCTGTCCATTTCATTGGTTTTCCACTTTGAGTTTTTGAGGGACTGATAATTTTTTATCTCTACAGTTCTGTCTACATTTCTTATCTTGCACGGCCCTGTTACGCAGACTTTTTCACTTCTCAAAAAGTAACAAATGCCTCTCATCTCTGAGTCATAGGATCAGCAGATTCTTGAAAGACAGATGCAGAATTCCCTGGTTTTTGGTGAGGAGAAATTACAGTGATTTAGGAAGGAAAGGGTTATATGGGCATCCTGATCATAAAATTCATCATAGTTAAATCAGTTAACTTTATCAAAAAAGCATTAGACATTTCCATTAGAAAGAAAATGTAGCAAGGACAGAACAAGCAAATATGTCTTTCTCTTATAATAAGAGATGTTGAAATAGTCCCATAATTTTTGAAGATTGCAGGAGGCAGCTACTGCTAAGTGGTTTATTAGTCTTGGCACTAGACAAAAAAGAACTTGCCTTGGCACATAAGACTTTATCAAATCCGATAATTCTCCACTTTCCATTTCTCTTGCGCATGAGCTTAAGCAACAACATCTTAAAAAGCCTGGCAAATGTCTGCCAGAAACAGATGTAGAACTGGAGTATGACAATGTTAAGTGCGATGCATATGGAAACATCTTTTCCTTCATATAAGCATGTGATTTTCTATATATAGCACATCTAGTGCAATAATAAAGTCTACTTTAAATCTTCTGATCTTAACACTTGTTTTAAGAGAAGAAACACTGTTATTCTCAGCTTACAGATGGGAAAACTAAAATCAAAGAGCCAGAATAAAAGAGAGAAAATATAGCACAGCGGCTGCAGGGAAGCTCATAATGTGATTCTCAGTTCAATATTCTGCCTGTGTGGCTTCAATGCACTCTTGTCCACAGCTGAGGCCCCTGTAGTACTCCTAAGTATATGATAAAAATCTGATGCATGCAAGTGAGACCACTGGGTAACTTCATGTGATGAGCCATGATAAGTTCTATTGTTTGAAAAAATGCTTCAATCCTAAATCAATTCATTAAGGCTATCCAAATCAAATCAGATTCTAAGAGGACATTTCAATAGGTTTATTGGTAAGGTTAGGTGTTTAACCATCTATAAAGTTCTTTGTCAAAAGGCAGGAGGATTTAGACATGAAATCTCTGCCTTTCTTTCAGCTTCGGTACCATTTTAGAATTCATCTTTCCCTTGCCTTCAAAAGGAGGACACAAAAAAGGTATTTCTAAATGATTTGAAATCTGGAGTAAAGTTATGATAGTTTTCAGATATGAATTAAAAACATGCTTCAATAGCTGCTGATATTTAGCACCTGCATTATAGTTATTTTGGTGTGCGTGGGGGAATGGGGTCAGAGAGTTGAGTAGACGTATAGGATAAGAATCAAGGAGAGTGAAACTGATACAATCTCCTCTACATGTTTCCACATAATGTCCCAATGCCTCTTGAAATGTGAGAAGAGACAGCGTTCTGATATATAGGGCAGAAATAATTGCCTTCTGTGTTCTTCCAGCAGATAATGTAAAATAAAAGGGTATCTAATATTTTATACTCTCTCACCACACATACAGCAGAAGGCCTTTAAAAGATTTGTTAAAGATCCTCTAATATGATTTATTTTTCTTGGCAGCAGTTGGGTACCTCGGACTGTCTTCTGAAGGTTAATTAATTTTATGCTAAGAAGGTAGTCTTTCAGAAGCAGCCATCTAGTGGAAATAGAAAAGTCTTTAATTAACAAACATCGGATCTCATACTCAGTAGTTATATGAAGACACACAAACCTGCAGTCTTTATATTATCACACCATATAATTATTTCTCCATATCCTCTACTACCCCAGCTTTTCATCAAGAAACTGCAAAACCTTTGTGCTTCTTCAAATTGGATCTTGCTTTTCATTGTACTGCTGCTAATACTAGAAAAATACTTCAGAATATAGGATTAGTAGGAAGACTCTTTCTTTGGAATGTACCATAAAATAATGAATCTTTGCTTTCAAAGACTGACTTTTATGTCTGGGTTCTTAATTCCAAACATTAAGAAGCAGCATTATAAGAAAGTATTGCTCTATTTTCAAGCAAATTTCAAGAGAAATGTAGAAATATTTTCCTGTCAATATTCAGAAATTATATTAATACATTATACAACAGGGATTTTTAGGTCATAAATCACTACAATTTGAGATAATTGTTTGTTTTAGTTAGGCTTTTAAGTTCTGTCTTAAATTTCAGTTTCACTCTGCTAAACATTGATAGAACTGATTATTTTAACCTCAGATGATGATTAGGAAAAGCATTTATTCTTCCATAGGCTTCTTTAGTGCTATAGATAACAGTTTCACTGCACAGACTCTCAAGGACAGAGCATTGGTTGAAAAGAGAAAGCAATTTATTGTCATCTTGTCACAGGAATGCTCACACAGGGAGTCTAATCTTCTGAACAGGGTGGTCATTCACCATTTGGTAGAGATGGGTGATTCCATTGCTGACAACAGCATCTTTTAACTTGATTTTAAACTGCTGTTTTCCTCATTTCATACTCTCCAGCTGATAATACTTCTGTAAGACGCCCCAGCATGTGCACCATCCACCTCTATTAATTATCCTATTTATATATAAAATACCTCTGAAATATCTCATATGTGTACATAAGACTATTCTTTGAAACCATTTCTGCATCTACATGAATCATTTCTGCTGTTTATTGTGGTTAACCTTGGCTGGCTGCCACATGCCTGCCCAGCCACTCCTACCCTCTCCTAACTGGGAATGAGGGAGAGAAAACAAGATTGAGAAGCTTATGGGTCGAGATAAGGACAGGGGAGATCACTGACCATGGGCAAAACAGATTTGACTTGGAAAAAATTAATTTCATTTATTGCCAATGAAAATAGTGTTGCATTGTGAGAAAAACCAAACAAACAAACCAAACCAAACAAACACAAAACCAAAACAAAACAAAACCCCCAAAACCAACCAACCAAACAAACAAAAAACAACCACAAAAAACTTTTCCCCCTTCTTCCCTTATCCCAGGCTAAACTTCACTCTTCTAGTTCGCCTCTCCCCTGCAAATGGTGCAGGGAGATGGGGAGCAGGGGTTAAAGTCAATCCATAACAGTTCCTTTTCCTTCGTTCTCATGCACTTCCCCTGCTCCACTGCGGTCCTTCCCACAGGCTGCTGTCCTGAAGCATAAACCTGTTTAGCATGGACTCTCCACTGACTACAGTTCCTTCAGGGAATATCTATCTGCTGCAGCCAGGGGTCCTTCACAGCCTTCGGTGTGGATACCTGCTGCACTGTGCTCATTCCAGGGGCTTCAGGGCATCCCTGCGGGGGAACCTGGATCACCTCCTCTCCCTCCTCTTTCCATCTCAGTGCTTACTGGGCTTTTTCCCCCTCACCCCTCACTGCTGGGCAGGTTCCTTCTCCTTTCCCCAGGCTGTCCTTGAGGCACCACCATTGTGGCTGCAGGGCTCAGTCATGCCCTGAGGTGGGTTGCTTGGAGACAGCTGGAATTGGCTGTTTCCAACATGGGGCGGCCCTGGCTGCTCTTCACAGCACCCAGGCACTTGGAACATCTTATCTATTTACAGTTCAATCATTTCCACATCAGGAACTGTCTAGGACTCTCTAGGCCACTCCACAAGGAGTGGCATATTGAAAGTGCTGGGAGCTCAGGCAACTATTTGGAGCTGCTTCTTTTTTTCCAGCCCAGACATTGTGTTACCTGTGCAGACAAGCAGCTGGTGAGTTGTGTTTCACTCAGGGAGTTAAGCATGGCTTAAGAGCAACACAAAGGGTGTCCATAGGCCCAAAGAGCCAGCTAAACCACAAATAAAGCTCCAGAGGAAGCCTGAATATCCTTATATCTCACTTATCTCTTGGCCCACTCTCCATGCTCACTGTGATTTGCCATGTTTCACGTTACCACCCAACATGAGGTTGTCAGCCTTTCAGCAGGGCTGTGCGCCTGCACTTCTCAGTTCCACTGTTTCTCCATGGCAGCCTTCATGTCCAGCTGAGGGGACCACCAGGAGACACTCCACCAGTACACACCAGCATCCCTCAATGTTTTATGAAAGCAGTCAAGCCCATTTTCTTAGCCAGCTTCTGAGAACACCAGATGCATTGAGGTCTGTTCCCATTGTAGTTAATCCAATGCACACCTTCGTATGGTTTTAAGACCTGGTAGCAAGGCTAATAGTTTTAATATAATTATTCGGTTTAAGAATCTTTCAAAGCATAATATTATCTGAGTTTTCTCATCATGTCTGTCACATGTCAAATGATTTTAGGACTTGTCTTTTAAGTTTCTGTAGCACTTCCATTTCACTTTGAAATCATTTGAGTATGAAGACAGCTGTAAGTCTTGATTTGGATATAGTATTAGAAATTTAAAGACTGGATAAAATAGGAATGCATTCAAAATTCACTAATTTAAGTCTTTAAAACAGGTGACCTCTTTTTCACCTAAATTAACTATGATTTCCTTTTTATTCTGGGTCAGGCCAGAAGAAATGTTTAATTACTTATTCCAATTCTTAATTAGCTATCTCCCAGATAACATTCCTTTTTACCTCATTCAAATTCCTCTTGAACTTCCAAGATAACCATTTGTTCATAATAGTTTCAATTTGGACTCTCTGCTTGATCTCATCCAAGTTAAGACAAAGGGCATACCTCCCTGGAAGAAAGCTGTTTGAAATTGTTTGCTCAGTTCCAGAAAAAAAATGGCCATTCTTAGTCAGAAATATTCTATGTATCTTCATTATTAACAGTTGTCAAGATTAGATCTTGGAAAAATTTTTAAGGTTTTTTTTGGAAGGATGAGTATGTTGTGATTTACCTGTATAAAGCTGGTTTATGTTTTTCAGAATAACTGTAGGCATGCACTGCGGTGGTTTTGCACTGTGTATTCTTGCCCGTCCTCTGTCTTTTGTTTTCCACAGCAACATAAGTCAACATTTCAAAGGTTAGACATCTCACAGTCCATCCTTGCAGTGGCCTTGATGTTGTTGAGGAAGCTTCCAGTTTGTTGACAGTGGCTAAGATTTGTTTGTCAGGGAAGGGATTTCTAATCTGGGCAAGAGAACTTTGCTCTCAGAGTCAGGCAATTAGTATTGGGTTGCAGTGCTTTCCAGGTTATAGGAATTGTTTTGCTAAATCCATACAGACAGGTGTCCTGGTTTTGTCTGGGATGGAGTGAAATGCAGCACAGCACTGCATTTTGGATTCATATGAGAATAATGATGCTAACACACTGATGCTTTAGTTGCTGCTAAGTGGTGGTTACCTAAAGTCAAGGACTTTTCACTGCCCTGTGCTCTATCACACTGCAGGTGCTTGAGAAGCTGGGAGGGAGCATGGCTGGGACAGCTGATCTGAACTGGCCAACAAAATATTCCACACCATAAAATGTCCTGTCCAGTATATAAACGGGGAGGAGCTGACTGGGGGACAGGCTGGGCGTTGGCCAGTGAGTGATGAGTAAGTGTATCGTGCATCACTTGTTTTGCTCAGGTTTTATTCCCCTTCCTATTATTAATATCATCATATAATCATCACCATCAACATCATCACCATCATACTGTATTCTATTACAATTATTAAGCTCTCTATCTCAACCCATGTTTTATCTCTGTCAAATTCTTCTCTCCAGGAGCGAGTGGAAGATGGTGCTTAGCAGACACCTGGATTTAAACCACTACAATGGGGAACACAACTTACCTGGTACCCTGCCTTTGATTGTTGGCAGAGTTACAGATCTAGAGCCAAGTTCCTGCTCCAGTGGCTGAAATTGCGCTGGTTGGAATGAAATATAACAAAAGAATTATGTGTTTCACATGCTTGAGGCCAAAGCTATCATTGGCTCTGAAAGTTTCTTCAGTGACACAGAATGAAAACGGTGGGTTTATACTGTGTTTCTTACTTTTCTGCTATTTTTTTTAAGGAGAGGATACCAGCAGAAAAAGATCAGTGAATTTCTACATTTAAAAACCAGCAAGATTTACAGTGTAAAAAATAAAGTACTCTGAACACTGCACTCAGACAGCAAGTTGTTCCATTCAATGTGTTAACTCTGAGATGTTATTAAAAATAGAAAAGACTCATCAAAACACATTTCTGAGGCATATGCTTTAAAAACATCAGAAGCAGAGATAATATTTTCTTCTCTCGCCTTTTCTTTTTTTTTAATATATATATTTGCCAACCTTCAAGATGATTTCCCAGGAAAGAACCCAGAAAAGCCAAAGTATATATATTTCCGGGGACATTGTTAAACTTTTGGAAAAGGCAGCAGGACTTCCTACCTTTGGTATGCTTGATTGCAAAAGAAACCAGGGAGACTGAAGGGTCTAAAAGTAGACAATGATTACTTAGTTCTCCATTTTGCATCACTGAGATTTAAATTATTAAATGTAGTAATACTTGTATCACTGTTCCTAGTTTTGTGATAATTCTTCTCACTAATGGCACAGCTGCAATCTTGCAAAAATGAATAATAACAATTAGCAGTTTCATTTTGTGTTATTCATGAAATATTCAAAGATCAGAGGCTTAGTAATTTCTGGTCAAAATCCAGATAGATACAGAATGCTACTAATCCAGCCATACAAATATCTGTGAAATGCACCCAATAATTTTTGTTTGAACCTCCTGCCACATTGGTGGGTTTGATAGTTTTTCCTCAATCAATTTTATTGACAATGCCAGTGGAAGCATCCCAATGCAATTCAGTAAAATCAATTCTAAAGTTAGTATAGATTTTGCCCACTGGATGTACACACAGTTTTATGCAAGGTCCTCCTGTGGATTTCTGTTGGGTAAACAGAATGACAAGAAATCTTGGGATTACTGGGGTTTTTTTCCATCTCTAGGCTTTTTTCAGAGTTGGCATGAAGGAAAGGCTCCACAAATGGCCTGTGTCCCTCCATACTTGCAAGACTGCAGCAATCTCAAGTTTTATTCAAGATATAGTGAAAAGCTAATGGATTATAGTTCAAATGCTGGAATCTGGAAACAAGAATTCTGGAAACAGGTCTATGGATAGCATCTCATGCCCTGTTTTACATGGGAGGATAATGGTTATTTCATTTTTACCAAGGGCATGAAATTCAAATGTAATATTAGACTAAAACTTCATAACTATGCTGAAGACCAACAAAATGTGTAGGTTCACTGCAAGTACCTTTTAAATGTGAGATTTTAAATTAATGCAAGGCCATTTCCTGTATCCTCTGCCAGAGGCAAATTCTTATCAGTGTGAAGAAGGGCTGCTATACTTACTTCAAATATTTAGCAATCCATGCCAGAATTCCTTTTAGCATGATTTTGACTCAGAGTAACTAGAGCTATGTATGATAATCAAGATGTGAAAAACAGGGTGACAACTGTTGATAAGGGCAAGTACAAAGAAGAGAGGACATTTAAGGAGCGTGAAAAACATGTCTTAAAATTAACACAGAGAGGGAAGAGAAATGAAAATAGATTTTCACATTCCCTGTGGTTTCAAGTTCCTTGCTGTCCCAGTTTTCACCATTACAAATAGAATAAGAAAAGGTGGAAGGCACAATGAACACAAGCTTACTGTGTTGCCAGCCTGTAGGCTTCATTCACCCAAACTGTCAAACAGGCTGACGCATTCTCCAGCATGAAATCTATCCTTCTGCTTAAGGTGAGCATATGCAAATTACTCAATTATGCAAATTGGTTCCTGAAATAATTGCAAAAATGCCAGACATGAAGGTGTGCAAATTGTGGTAACCTCTAAACAGATGAATTTGTTTTAAATGTTTCTCTCATCTATGTCCTGATCCATAAGTTATTTAATCATATGTCATATTTTCAATCTTTTAATTATAAAATGAATTCTGCTTTATTTAAATTCTTTTTGTCACCAAAAATAGGAACTTGCTATTCCCTGTGTGAAGATGTACTACAGAAGCAGATCAAAACTCTACTGGGATCAGTGGGCTCTGGGAAGACAAGTGGCCTTTTCCCATTAACTCTATTCAGCCTCCCCTTGCATCCTTCAATTCAGCCCTCCCTACTGCTGCTGTTCAGTCAGCAAATCCAAAAGAAACAATCTATAGCTGTTAAGATGAAGAGCCCATTCCACCTTTTGTTGAAGAGTTAACTATAATAGAATCATAGAATCATTGAAGTTGGAAAAGGCCTCCAAGATCACTGAATCCAAGTGTTAACCCAGCACTGCCATGTTAATGACTAAACACTCTCCCATGTGCCACATCCATACAATTTTTGAACACTTCCAGGGACGGTGATTCCACCACTTCCCTGAGTAGCCTGTTCCAATGCCTGATCACACATGCAGTAAAGAAATTTGTCCTAATGTCCAATCTAAATCTCCCCTGGTGCAACTTGAGGTTGTTTCCTCTTGTCCTGTCACTTTTTACTTGGAAGAAGAAATCAACCCCCATCTCACTACACCCTCCTTTCAGGCAGTTGTAGAGAGTGATAAGGTCCCTCGAGCCCCCTTTTCTCCAGGCTAAACACCCCCAGTTCCCTCAGCTGCTTCTCATCAGACTTGTGCTCCAGACCCTTCCCCAGCTCTGCTGCCCTTCTCAGGACACGCTGTAGGTCCTCAATGTCCTTCTTGCAGTGAGAGGCCCAGACCTGGACACAGGATTTGAGGTGAAGCCTCATCAGTGCCCAGTACAGTGAGACAATCACTGCTCTGGTCCTGCTGGCCACACTATTGCTGATAAAGGCCAGGATGCCTTCTTGGCAATGCTGGCCTTCTTGGCCACTTGGGCATACACTGGACCACGTTCAGCTGCTGTCAAACAACACTTGCAGGTCCTTTTCCATTGGGCAGCTTTCCAGTCAGTCTGTAGTGCTACAGGGGGTTGTTGTGACCCAAGTGCAGAACCCAGCACTTGGCTTTGATGAACCTCATGCCACTGGCATTGGTCTATCAACCCAGCCTGTCTGGATCCCTCTGCAGAGCCTTTCTACCTTCCAGCAGATCGAGACTCCCACCATGTTATTTTCTCTGTTAGTCTTGCTCCTGATTCCGACCCATAAATACTCAGCCCTATCACCACCATCATTAAGGTGCAACGAAAACATACCCTGACATACAGGGCCACCCCACTGCCTCTGCTTCCTTGCCTATCCCTTCTGAAGGGTTTATAGGCATCCACCAGAGCACTCCAATTGTGTGTCATCCCATCATGTTCCTATGTTGGCAACTATGTCACAGTCTTCCTGGTGCACTGTGACTTCCAGTTCCTCCTGTTTGTTGCCCTTGCTGTGTGCATTGATGTAGATGCCCTTTAGTTGGGTTATTGATCCCACTGCCTTTTTGGGGGGAGAAGCTCTAATTCCTGCATGATTGTTTCCAGCAGCCTCTGTGGTTTCTAACACATCAGTAAGCTTTGCTTCCTTGCTGCTGCAAATCACTTCCCAAGTATCACATAGACACAAAAAAATGCTTTAAGGGACAGTGACATCATAGTTTCAAAGAAAGGATTGATATTCTGAGCTTATATTTAATTGCAGTTTTTGAAAATTCTGATAAACATCGATAATTTTATATTAGGCTTTTTAAACTGAAGCTCTGTAGAAGCCCAAAATGTTTCAGTTTCCCAAATGTCCTTGAGCACCTGAAGTTCTGAAAAGATGTGACTACATCCAAACGCTGCACTAAGTAATGTGTGAGTGCCATAAATATTTCAAGGTTTTAAAATATTGCCCTAAATTCAAAAATTGTCACACCAAATACTGCTTGGCTCTAGTCCAGTGACATAAGTATGGCTTCAAGGAAGAATTTGGTTAATGTCTGAGTCAAAGATGGCAAGACAATAGCACAAAGCCTTGCTGCTGTTTAAAAGGTTTAAATAACTCAACTGAGGCTGGATTAATTTAGACAACATGTCTGACATTATTAGGTAGAAAACTTACTGATAAGTTTAGGGTTTGTCCTGAGCATTTTTAGTCCACCTTTAAACAAGTGGAACTCCAGTGATTTCAGTAGTATTAGCTCTGATTTATGCTGGTATAAATGAGAGAAGAATCTACCCATATGTCTTCCTGCATGCCTGTAATAAATCCTGCAGGCTATTGGTGCTATATAAATAACATGTTAGGTTTGGGATAAATTGCCAGACAGAGGCTTACATATAAATATTGTCAGAATTGGGTTTATGAGGTGATTTTTGTGGCATAGCTTACAAATAATGTCATACCATGCAACTTTTTCACAGATTATTCAGGAACAAGATGAAATAGCAGAAGCAAAAAGAATTTGGGGTTCAAGTGAAATTTCTAAGCAGTCTGTGGTAAAATGCAGATTTATTTCCAAGTTGTGATTTTTTAATTTCTCTTACTATCCACTTTTTTGTTCTTGTCATATTGGTTGCAATGATATAAAAAAGACAACTGTCCCTTGCAGTCTTAAGTTAGGAGTATTTATATTGGAGCAGTCAAAGATTCTTTGCAAATACTGGATTTCGATGCACCTATATTTCAATAAAGGGATGAGAGTTTGAGAGGTTTTGCTATTGTCCCCTTACACTACTACTAACATCATCCCTGCTTAATTTGGCTCTTAACTGCAGGAACACGTCAGTGCCATTTGCAGAGTATTTAACTATGAAGATAAAATCATTACTTTTGAATATATCCCCAAGAGGCTACAGTGAGAGCTTTTCATTTAGTAGTTTTCTAAATTGTAAATAAATACTCACAAAAATATGTTGACCTTCAAGAGCTGTTATCAAATTTATGCCTCTTTTTTTTATCACAGTTCTAGACTAGTGTTTGTCTGATTGGTTTTTTTTCCTTTCTTTTTTTATTTTCATGTGTATATCTAAGCACAGTATTTCTAGAAAACTGAGTCAGTGATATGATTCCCACCAGCAGCAAAATGTAATTTGAATTTTGGGGCCTCTCCCTAAATCATGACTAACCAGCTTATAGACCAATAAATAACCCTTAGCACTCAGACTACAAAAACTACTGCAGTCACATGGAGCTGAGGAAGACCATAAGTTTAGTCATTAGCATTAACTTGTGACCAGCTGTTGATCTAAGTTTTCATGGATTGCACGATGTCTATAATTTATGAATACAGCTGTTGTCCCATAAGCTCAATGAATTGTTCCTTTTTTCTTGTCTCAAAGTTTCTGTTCGTCTTTACTGCTATTTTTAAACATTTTTAAATGAATAAAGGTTAGGGTGGCTTTATTCTGCATTTTTTAATGTTATGATTGTTAATAATTGATACCAGTCAAGAAGAAAGTTGTAATTAATAGGCCTCTTTTTACTGACTGTACATTTTGCTAATACACTTGTGTTTTGCTCAAGCCTTCTAGCATAAGTCTCCATGTATTCTTGATGGTGTGTCTGCAGAACCTCCATTAATGCTAGAATGATTTATATCTGCACTGTAAAAGGCATATACTGTGTCTACTTTTAATCCACCTCTCCTAAGTAAACTAATTCCCTGGAATCTGTAGAAGCGAAGGTAGAATAAGTTCAAGAAAAGTTCAAGCTTCTTGGATGGTTATCATGAAGACTGTTCTTCCTTTGGGATGTAAATTGTTTTAAAACCATATTCAATACAGTTTTGCATTGCTTTTTCTTTTAATAGCTACACCTTATCATTGTTCTCAGTGACACATCAGTTAAAAGATGCAAAAGTGTTGTGGAATATTCATGTGACTGATGGATCAGATTCCTGCTTTTAGTCATTTTCTGAAGAGTCAAGCTAGACTTCTGCTATACTCAAAGCCTATAAGTAAGTTTAGTGGTCTTATCTCATGTCCTGTTAAGTTTAACATTAATTAACATTAACATTAAGTTTAACAGGAAAGTTTAACATTGGTTCAAGTTTATCAGAATAAATAATGATGAATATTTAACAAGAGCTATTTTGAGGAACCCTGCATCTTACTCAAGATTAAACAGAACCAAATTCTTTTTTAATTTAGGGTATTTATGTAAGGTCCACATTCTACCAAGCTCAGATTGCATGTGCTTTTATTCCTCCAGACTACAATTAAAATTCATTTCTACATTTTGAGATTGAGTAAACTCTACCTTGTTAATACATATTCTCTGATTTGATGAAAGATTCCTTCATAAGCTGCCAACCCTGCTCCAAATCTGAAGGGATAGATATGGATGCAATCAGCTAAGTGAGTCTTTATGCTGCCTGGCATCAGCACAATCAGATGTGGTCATGACACTGAAGGAATTAAAAGTGCAGATTTCAGACTAGGAACTGGAAATAAAGTGTTTTGCTTTAGTGACCAGGGAAAGGATCAGTTACTGGGAGTAAGCCTGGAAGGAGCACAATAGACCACAATAAGATGAGACAGAATTCCCAAAGATAATATTTACACATAAATTTTGTTGTTGCTTTGGAGGATTCAGAAAGAGCTGAGCTGGAACAGTAATTGTCTTATAATGTGTTTATATATTAACAAAATACATCGTTTCCTAGAAAACAGAGATTATAAGTTGACATAGCTGTTTCTGTGATAGCTGCTTATCTGAGAAGGCAGAAACTAGCACCTCTTCTGATATCACCAAGGAAAAAAGCTGTGACACAGCGAAGATACTCTATTACTTTGTGACAGGTTTGAAAGGTAGTCTTTTAAATACCCACAATCCATCAAATTAATTTTTCAAGGGATTATTGATCACAATGCAAGGAAAGGGTATGATCCTAGTTAATCTTAGTTCTATGGTCTTAGACATCTGGTTTCAGGAAAAAAAAGAGTTTATTCTGAGCCATGATATGTCTCCTTTTTTTGGTATCCAAGATGGGCAGGATTTCCTCTGGTTTTCATTGCTATTTTCTCCTTTCCTTATTCTATTACTCTATTCCTTATTCCCTGCAAGCCTCATTAAGAAAAGGTAAAAGAGACACCAATCT
>JAWWLV010000001.1:13233762-13250976 GCA_035041135.1 Platyrinchus mystaceus
CTCCTTTCCTTATTCTATTACTCTATTCCTTATTCCCTGCAAGCCTCATTAAGAAAAGGTAAAAGAGACACCAATCTTAACCTTGATTGTGGAGGAAAAAATCTAAGGAAATAGGGAAAATAAAAGGGAATATAATAAGGAATGAACAAGGAGAAAAGGAAAAAAATAAGGAAAATAAGGAGAAAGAAAAAGTAATAATATTCAGGCAATTATAAAAAAAAACCTGATAATTCTTAAAAGAAGAAATGAAAGTATCTTAATGTGAGTTCTTGATTCTTCTGAAATCTCAGATTTTATGGATAGTAACTTTAACATATTAGGCACAAAAAAAAAAGATTAAATTTTTAATATTTATAAAAGACTTTGGAGTTAAAAGCTGTTTTCTACAGCACCAAAAGTGATAGATTCTAAAGAAACTGAACTGTCTTGAAAGGTTGGTGTTTTTTTCCTGTGCAGCATGACTCTTTAATTTAGTCCTGTCAGTGTACTCCCATTTGTATTCATTATGCAGATTCCTAACAAATTTTTCTTTTATATTTAGCATGCATCAGGTGGCTTTCTCAGTGATACTGAAGTGTAATAAACAAAAGCAACCCATAAGGCCTTTTGATGCCACTCCTATGCTAATAAACTGAATTTTCCCCAACTCTGTATGGAAGTTGCTTTTGTTATGAAGGTGGACCAGTTTCTGAGGGCAGGTCATGGTGTTCTGTCCTAAGCCTCACAACAGGACTGAGCACAGTCTTGTCTCTGAGAAAGAGTTATAGAAGGTATCTAGTGTTGCAGTTAATGCAAGTAAATATTTCCATTACCATGAGAGAAACATGCAATTAAAAAAAAAAAATCTCATTTTAAAACAAAAGGAAAGTGAACGAGGATCTTGACATTTTATTTCTTGACCTGAAGCATAAATTGGTACATTAGAGGAATAAAAGAATAATGGAATATTATTTTGAAGGGAAATATCTTGCTCAGGAAGGAGAGGAAGGACTAAAAAATATCTGCTGATCCATATATCAGAGATGTATATGCTTGTTCTCAGGTATGTCACAGGGGGAGACTGAAAACCTCGGATAATACCCTACATTGTCAACATTAGGTATCGGACAGGACTTTTTGTGCAAAAATGCCAAGTCATTCAGAGCACAGGCTTAAGCATAAAGCTAAATCAGAACATCTGTTTGGAGGGACATGCTGTGGGGCTCAGGGTGGGATTCAGTGCCTAATCACAGCCACTGAATTTAGCATTTTAGATGCTGTATGAAAGGATCTCTTGTTGCCCCTCCAAAAGGGTGAGAACAGTCCACTTGTCCCAAGTCATATCTCCAGCCTCATATAGATATTTCAAAATCCCTGACATGTCTAAAATGAGCTATAACTCTTGCAAACACCTGCTTGGTTATAGGAGAAGTGGAAGTAAAGAAATGGGAGAGCTCCAGATATGCATCTCACCCACTATTGAGGGACCTTTAATAATGCTGAGTAGAAGGCACTTTGGATGAGTTGGCCAGGAGGTGATATACTTCAAAATTTTAGGACAATAAAGAGAATGAAGAAAAAGAATAGATTTAGGAAAAATTACTTCACTTGCCTTGGAAAACTGACTGATGAATTCTCCTGGAAAGCTGTTCCGAGTTAAAATAATAGGGACAATGATAACAATGACAATAATGTTTCTTTAAGCAAATGCCAGTTCCAGAAGCTTCAAATACAACCAATTCAACTTAGAAGGAAAGATAGAAGGAATAGCAAGAGATAAACTTGGACAACACATAAACTATCTAAATTTGTTTTAAATAAAACAGTGGAGATTAGGAAGGTTGAGGACAAAAACTCAGCAGAAGTTTGCACGGAAATAATATCAAAAAAGTCAAGGCACTCTGTTCTGTGATTATGTCAGCAAAGGCTGTCAAGTGTATGTAATAAAATATTGTCAGTGCACTATGTAGAGAGCACAGAAATAAATAGACATGGAGGATCAAGCCGCTTCTTCCAAGAGGATGAAAATTATTAGTTTATAGTACTGAGAAATATGAGGTATTTAATGCCTTTTTGCATTAGTTTTCACCAAAATGGTCAACTATGATCAGATGGTTAAAACAATTAGGAACAGTGATGTAGGAATAAAACCTCAGCTCACAGTAATTAAAGAAGAGATTGGAGTGTACTTATATGAATTAGATGTTTTCAGATCATCTGGAGTGATAAGCTGGATGGCTAATGAGATCCTCAAGCATTAGCAATTACCTTACAGAACTCATGTAAATGAGCAAACCTATAAATGTCCAGTAAAAAAGGGAGATTGTTGAAATTATTTTATTTCCTTTACAACTTCACAATTCCCTTCTTCCTCTCAGGTTGTTCTTCTCCAATCCTTCCTCACAGATGATCAATATTGCCTCTGCTGAGTGTGTTGGGTATGTTAGTATGAATCAAACTGGATCTTAATTAACCAAAAGATGTAAAGGTTTAAGACCTGATTATGTCCAAGCATACAGAAACATGCTCATGTCTCAACCATCACCGAGTTTGGACTGATCTGGGTTATAATCACAATTTAAATAAGTAATATAAGCATAAATATTACATCTACAACATAGAAAGAACAGTGTATTCACATTTTAGTTGTTCTGTTCCCCAGGATCAAGTCTCACTTAACCTGACTGGCCAGCAAATGAGTGGGAGCAGGAGAGCACGGTGACACATCACCTCTGCACCCTGCTACAGAACGTGGGTGGGCAGAGAGTTGGGCACAAATTTGTCTTAAATTGCTGATGCTGGAGCTCATCTGCCAAAGCCTGAAATGACTTCCCAAGGTGCAAAGTAATGTATTATCAGCTTTTGGAATGATTCATTTTTCTGAATTCTTCTAACCATGAATTGGGCTGTAAAGGAAGGCTGATTACTCAGTTCCTCCCTGCACCAAGTTCAGTCTTTTGCCCACAGTTCAATACAGACAGGGAAGTGACTAACTTGTCATTTTTCTTTTACAAACAGCTGCTGGGGTATAATTGGTGAGAGAAAATGAACAACCATCTACAATTCGTAAAGGCTGGAATAAAAAACCCATCCAAATCAATCAAGGAAAAGCAGGAAAAACTGCAAAGCAATGCAAAATTGGGGGAGAATTGGAAAATGATCACTTTAAAAAGAAAAGGAGAAATAAAGTTGTGGAGAAATTGAAAAAAGAGCAAATGCAAGGAAAACAAAGTGAGATCTACTGACATGTGCTATCATTGCTCTTTAAGGTTAAGTAATTGAGAGGAAATGTCTTTGGGTACATATATACGCAGTAGAGTCACAACAAAACTAAGTAGAAGCTTAGCTGGGAGTTCTTTAGATACATAAATATAGTTTTAGGACCCAGTTACTACAGTCTGCCTCTCAGTAAGGATTTTTGGCTCAGGCACAGTGTAGTACCATGGCAATTGCCTCCCTTATTGCTTACATCTGACCAATTACTTCACACAAATGAGAGTTTGGGAACCATTGTTTTCTTGGCACATCTTTACAATAGCACCTTGCTACCTTATTACAGCCTTTGAGAGAAATTTTCACTGAGGTTCCTGATGACTAGTTCAGCATCATGTAGGCAGACTGTCATGAAGCAGGTAATTGAACATAATATGTTGCATCCTTGGCCAAATCAGATCCTGCTAAATCGTTTTCTCTTTTAGGGCTGTAAGGTACAATTTGTCTGCATAAGTAATTTCAAAAGTATCTAAAAATACTTGCGTATGTACCATACCTGGTACTGTTGGGGGTCCACCCTGGTTGGCAGCTGAGCCCCACTCAGGTGTGTGGTCAATACCCAGCCTCTCATCTGGTGCGGTGGAAGAGAGAATAAGAACAGGAAAAATGAGAAAACTTTTAGACAGTTTAATGGGTAAAGTAAAAGCTGCGTGTGCAAGCAAAGCAAGAAGGGGAATTCATTCACCACCTCCCATGGGCAGGCAGGTGTTTATCCAGCTCCAGAAGAGCAGGGTTCCATCACACAGAATGGTGACTTGGGAAGACAAATGCCACCACTCTGAATGTGTCCCCCTGCCCTTTCCTCTTTCCCTCAGCTTTTATTCCTGAACAAAAAATCATATGGTATGGGATATTCCTTGGGTCAGTTGGGGTCAACTGTCCCAGCTGCACCCCCTCACAGTTTCCTGCACATCCCAACCTTCTCTCTGTGGGCTGATATGAGAGGCAGAAAAGGCCTTGGTGCTGTGCAGTCACTGCTCTCAACAGATATAACAAAGGTGTATTATCAACACTGTATTCATTACAAACACAAAACATAGAAACACACAGGAAAGTACAAAGAAAATTCACTGTATCCTATCCCAAATCAGTACCAGTACCTATACATTGTATCTGTGTAGTAAACTGGTTTAGTTTCATTATGCCTCAAATGAAGTAAACTAGCATTTGCAACCTATCTGCTTTAGACTAACTTCAGGAGAAATGTATATTCATATATTCATAGTCATTACCAATTTAGGATGTTTAGAAGAAAAAATAGGTGTGATTGTAATGATCTGTAATCAATTTATAACTAAGATCTTATCTTATTTACACAACCAGACACTGTCCTGGCCAACCTGCCCTGACTGGCCACATTTGAGCCAGGTGGTCTAGACTAGATGATCTGCAGAGGTCCCTTTCTGAATCTGTGATTCTTTCATTGTAACTAAACAGTGCTCTTACCTGCAACAAGCCTAACTAATAAAAAAAGGAAGCAAAGGAAACATAACTTTCTTTTCCTTTTTTCCTACTCCATCATAACAAGTCTGTTATGTCTCCTGATCATCTCTCCCTTTGCAGTTCAGTAATAATGTGTTTTTAAAAGAATTTCTCTCAACCCATTCCTTTTGATTTTGCTTCAAGTTGGGATGAAGGACACACTGTTGCATAAATCTAACAGTTCAAATACAGTTCTAAACTTTCTTGAAGTTAAGGCATATTTGAAGGCGGTCTTGAGGGCTGGAGTCAAGAAAGCAAAGAGACAAGGAATGGACACACTGAAGTCAAATTACTACTCTGCCCTTATATAAAGGCAAAAGAAAATATCTTCAAAAATTTTACCAATGCCTGGATGTTAAAATTGAGTGCACACTAAGGATGGTTGCAACAACAGCAGATTAGGAGGAGCCAATAGTTCCCTCGAGGGTAGAGAGTCTTTACAGAGAGATTTTGACAAATCAGAATGTTCAATCACCAACCATATGTAATTTAACAAGTGAAAATGCTGGATTCTGCACATGGAACAGTGTAATCCCGGACTGTGGAAGAGTGAGGGACAAGAGCCTGAAGTTCAATCCTGCAGAAACAAATCTGGGGGTTTGGGTTGGTGGTAAGTTTAATAGGAGCTAACAATATGTCCTGGTGGCCAGAAGGGCCAAAGTGATCTTGAGGCACATTAAGCACAAAAGTGGTTGTCCCACTATACTCAGGATTGGTGCAGTCTCCTCAGGAACTCTGTGCAGTTTTGGGCTCCACAATATAAGGATATAAAAATATTAGAATGTCTCCAAAGAAGGAGAGCAACAATAGATATATGGTTTTACTTTAGATATATGGTTTAACTCTAGATATCTGGTTTAATGCTTTGGACTGGTCCAGAGTGAGTT
The DNA here is from genome assembly GCA_035041135.1 of Platyrinchus mystaceus. Classification (NCBI taxonomy): domain Eukaryota; kingdom Metazoa; phylum Chordata; class Aves; order Passeriformes; family Tyrannidae; genus Platyrinchus; species Platyrinchus mystaceus. The sequence continues at coordinate 13,239,384 of JAWWLV010000001.1, forward strand.
TTTCTCTTCAGATATTCTTTATTTGAGATGTGGACTCATAAGCCAAAGTATTCAAGTGATTATCTTTTGGCTGAGCTATTTTGACTGAGAATACATGTACTTATGAAACATTCCACTTTAAAATAATAGATATTGACCTGTTATAATACTGACTTTTTTATGTCTGACAGACTTTACTTCAAAAATGGAATATCCATTAATCAATTTTGACATTTTTAGTTGAAATGGCTCCCTAGTGAGTTTTGGATCCTTTTGCATTGCACCAGAATGCATCAAAATATAATTAGGTGACTTTTTTTATTATTTTAATGAGAAATATAATTCAGTGTTTTACCTCATGAAGAAAAATAGTCTTAACTAATTACTGGAATTGGAAGATTTTAAATTTCCCTATGGTTATTCATGATTTCCACATTTAGCCAGGGTTAATCTTTGTGGTTGAGAAAAAAGACAGAAAGCAATATTTATAGCCACATATTTAATTCGTTTACAGTAGAGATTTCTGTATTTTCTATCTTCTCATCTACCTGAGGCCTTTCTCCTGCTGAGCCACAAGTGATGGCACTAAACCAGCATGGGCTCATGAAATTAAATAAGTGCTTTTGAGATGCAATTAATTCCTTTATCTGCAAATTGCTTCTAGGCTTTATCAAATGCAGATTGTCAAATGCTTTCACTTTGGCTAAAATTACACTGCTACATTAGTAAATTCTGAGCACAGGAAGACCAACTTCAAAACCTGAGTTCCTCAGAACTTATTTTTTCCATATACATAATTATAAATATTGCCCTTAAAATTCAGAGATGTCATGGACTTAGTGATTATCTATGGTTCAATCTGGATAGAGTTTTGCAAGGGGGAGTCTAATATGCTCCATCAACATAATAAAGAAATGCAAGCCTGCTCTCTCTGAGACAAACTGGAGCCTTGTGAACATAACTTGAGAGCTTTAGCACTGAACTCTAGAGCATATTCAAAGCCCAGAAACCCCCCATGTCCTGGGATGCATCCAAAGCAGTGTGGGCTCAGGTCAAGGGAGGGGATTCTGCCCCTCTGCTCTGCTCTGGTGAGACCCCAGCTGCAGTGCTGCCTCCAGCTCTGGGGTCCCCAGCACAGCCAGGACATGGACCTGTTGGATCAAGTCCAGAGGGGGCCACCAAGTTGATTAGATGGATGGAGCACCTCTTCCATGAGGAAAGGCTGAGAGATTTGGATCTGTTAAACTTGGAAAAGAGAAGGCTTTGGGGTGACCTAATTGTGGCCTTCCAGTACCTGAAGGCAATTTACAGGAAAAATTTGGCAAGACTATTTACAAGGGCATGTAGTGACAGGACAAGAGAGAATGGATTCAAATTGAAAGAGAATAGGTTTAGATTAGATATTAGGAAGAAATTCTTTCCTGTGAGGGTGGTAAGGCACTGGAACAGGTTCCTCACACCACCCATACAAGCTGTGGCTGCTCCATTCCTGGAAGTGTTCAAGGACAACTTGGATGAGGCTTTGAGCAACCTGGTCTAGTAGAAGGTGTCCCTGTCCATGGCGGGAGCTTTGGAACAAGATGATCTTTAAGGTTCCTTCCAACCGAAATCATTCTATCATTCTATGACTCAATGATTTTGTGGACAGCAGATTCTGTACTATAGTGGGTTTAAGACATGGTTAAATATTGTATCAAAATTACTTTTATGTTCACAGTTCTGCTGCTCTGTGTATGTCAGTGGCAAGACTGCCACGTCCAATGTTAAGTAATGGTGAATTATTTTGACAAGTTAAAGCTACAAGCATATTGTTAGATCCAGTGTTTTATGAAAATGCTTTATTAAATATGAAAGTATTCTATCCATATAAAGACTTTTTTTCTTTCTGCAATTCATTCAACTTATGCAGTAATTTAACATTAACATAAAAAATTCAAAAACATAACATTGATTCAGGAAACTATTCATAATGTGAACAAGATATTCTGCCTAGATTCACTCCATAACTAGTACAAGGCATCTTTCTCTAAGGAGCAATTTTCAACCAGAGTCTTAGTTTAACTGTCATGGCTTACCTCTTAGAGAAGCTTACCTTTATCTGAGTCTATGAAAGTGATTCTTTCCTATGTCAAAGACAACCTGTCCTATGCTAATTAGACAGCTAGAGACAAAGAAATTGGTTATGCCTTATCTCCCACTGTGCCAGCGTGTCCTCAAAAGAGTGTTCACAGCTTGCTTACTGTATACTTGAGAAAGCTCACAGCAAACATACACTGACTCAGTAACCTGTAACTGAGGTTTTGGTGAGACCATCCTTAGAAACTATTTGTTTCATCATCTAAGTTCCTTAGTGAAATTCAACCTCTCAACAATTTCAAGGTCAGGGTTTGAGTGCCCATTGATCCATAAATGCGTCTCAGAAGTTGTAGACCTCAGTTTCTCATCAGGCAACATGTAACCAGAAGGCTGGAGGTTAGACAGCCTCAGACACATTTGTACAGCAGAATAACGGGAAGGAGTCTAAATCTTCTAGAAACATTTTAATGTTGACACTGCTATCAGTAAAAGCTAAAGTCAGCCTTGAACACTAACCCTGCTTTAACACTGTAAAGGTACAAGGATAAACAGCTTTATAGGGAAAAAAATTGGAAGGTAGTGTAAAGCAAAGAAAACATACCTCTGGATTTGATAATTCCTCCCAAGAAGAGGTCATTTCCAGCAAGAATGCCACAATAAAAATCATATTTTGCACACAAAGACAACTTGCCTGTGGCTATTACTTTATGTAAGTACTTTCTATGAAAGATAAATGCCATGGTTAGAATTCTAAGAGGCTGAGAAATCTGTGAGTAACCCTCCATTCAATCTTGCCTAGAAAGTCATCCCTTTAAGCAGAGTTGGCAGAAAATGAGTCAATAAAATCTCAGTATGTGATTTAATCCCTGACATGGACCACAATCTTGAGAACACTTGCAAGTCTTTCTTACTGATGAGTTACTAGAATAGCTTTGCAGAAATGTCTTCTTTTGTGCTGGGGAAAGTAATTCTTCACCAGCTTCTCATGGGCTGATGTCCTGGCATATCTCTAAAGTTATCAGAAATTTGTTGTGTAGCAGTTCTTTAGCTACTTACCCCTTCAGAATGGTTGGTTATTCTGGATTTTAAATGATTCAGCATTAAACCACATGCTGCAGTCCCAATTACATTTTTTCACAGCTTTTTCCAAGTTAGTGAAAAAATTATTATCTTCAAACATAAAAAAGTATTTGCTGTGAGAACTGGGCATTTTTTATTCCAGTGGGAGGAGATGTTTTCCTTCACAGTAAAAAACCTGATGTGTCTTTACTGGGCAGGAGAATAATTATTGTCTGTTTGATTAATTAGAAAGAGACATTAGTATCTCCAAAACAGAATAGGGCAAACAAAGGTGCAGTATCAGGAAGAACTAACCATGTTGTTTGTATAAATAAATACTAATTAATGTGATGAAGAGGTTATTGAATCTGATTGATCACATGGATGGATTTAGAATACAATGGGACTAAGGTTTCCCTAGGTTAATAGTCTGTTTCAAAAATACAGCAGAGTTTTCAGCTAGGAGTGCTCTGATCAGAGACTTGGTCTGTCAGCTGAACTGGGTAGATGGGGAAAAAAAAATTGAACATCATAGATCATTTGTCTCTTACGCTGCAAGTGTGATCTCTGTTTTCAATTGTTTTATTTTAGCCTTGATAAAACCTTGAAAAATAGAATACTGGATGTTCCTATAAATAGTGACCATGCTTGTATATTAAAAAATGGGCTGTTAAAATGTTAAAATTTTCCCAGTGTAGTTTTAGCCTGTGTCATCCAGAAGCCTCTGAAACAAGTTATAGGTACTTTCCAGGAGTCAATGCGTCAGCACATCAGAAAAGGAGGTTTTCTCACCAGACATCTCGATGGGAACATTCTATTTCAGAAGTTAGGGGAGTTTAATTGTATAGAGATAGGACTCTGTGCTTTGTCTGACTCAGCACTGTAAAGAACAAGACAAAAGTTCAATTTATTGGTGAAGATGTAGCTCTAGAGACTGGACTTCAAATACGTCTTTGTCTGGTTATTTAAAAACTTACAAGGTGTTTTTCCCCATCCCCTCACTACTGGTGAGCCATTTTCATAGCTGCTGACACAAGTCTCAGTGATGGTAAGGGGAACATAAGCATGGAAAACCCTGTGACATATGCAAAGCAGGAGGGATGTAACCTGTACCTGTATGGAGCCTGAAAGCCCATATTACAGTGGCATAACAGCATGATTTGTACCTGTTAGTCAGTTAATCTGCTTTACAGTTTATTCCCTGTGACATGAGACATTGTCAAGTTTTAGGAGAGGATTTTTGACAAGTTCTACCCACAAATCACAGGTTGGAGAGATGTGTTTTACTTCCATATGTTTACATATCCAATCCAATGTGCACTTAAACTGCCTAATCTACCACCCTTTGGCATTCTCCCTGCTGTTACTGTAAGTAAAGAGAAAGTCAAGTCACATAATACAACGTCTATTAAATCTTTAAAATACATAAAATTTTGATTTCTCCAAATTCTTAATGCTTAAATCTCTTTCTACAAGATTTTTTTTTTTTCCAAACTCACTAAAGGCTGTGGAAGCTGGGCTGGGCCCATAGACAGCTTTCCAAGTTATCTTTATATATATTAGTTCTTTGGTTTGTTAGTTTTTGGGGTTTTTTAGGGCAAGTAATTTCTAACCAGTGAGGGATCTTGGTATTATGATGTTGCATGGAGTGGATACAATATTAGCTGCTTTTTCATTGCACTACATTTTGGAGGTGAATATTTTTAGATCTACTTTTAAGATGCAATCTGTCTTGGCTATATGTGAAGGAACACAAAGACTTGAACATTTGACAAATATGTATTTGATTTCAATAATTTGTATAGCTTTAGAACGGACTCCTGGAAAGCAAAAAGGCTCCATATAGATTTTTTTTGAGGTAGAGCTTCACTAGAAATAGCATAATGATGTTAATTTTCTAATCACTGTTGCATATGTATAAGGCATAGCAATTGATATTGTCAGCCATTTCAGAGGGAATAAATGTCAATTTAATTCAGTCGGTATATATGAGAAAATGCCACTCATAGCTCTTGGAAACATTTACTGCCATCTTAATTGCTCTGGTGAATCTGAAAAATATAATCTCTAAGTTCTGTACTTAAAATTGATGAAATTTATTTCCCTCTTCAGCAGATATTTTTTTTAAGATTACTTATAGACTAAAAGTACCCTAAAAGAAATCTTCCTATGCATACTCAGGGGTAACAAACGTCTGATATTGCACAAAGATTGGATTTTAAAGTACGTCTGTGGTGGTGCACTTTGCCAGCAAAGACTTTTGGATTGCATTTTACCATCGGAAAAAATAACATTTCTTGGGGTTTCCATCCACAGAGACAGTATTTCTCCTTTTTAAAAGAGGAAACTGGTTTTAATAGTCAGTTCAGTAAGTCCATTCTGGAAATCTATGATAGTCAAACACCAACTGAAGGAAAATGCTTAATTGTATTCTGTCTTTATGGTTACTTGGATGGAAATGATGCACCATCAAAGCATCAAAAAGGCACAGAAAAGAGTAGTTTTGATATTTCTTTTGTTGACTGGAAACCAGAAATGGCAGGATAAGAGGATCAGAAAGGCAGACATGTTACAAAGATTAGTTTTGCAGAATATTGTGCTGTCTACAGTGTGAAATTAAGAACTAAAAGACAAATCCTATTTGTCTCAGAGCAGTTGCTTTCAATCAATAAAGTCACATTAGTGTACAGACTTTCTGGATCACGTATTCACCTTACACTGCTGAGCAGCTGAAATGAATAGTCTGAAATGCCAACTGAGCATTCCCAACCCTTATTGGCTTCACATTGAGTTGTAAGTGCTTGTCGTTTCCCAGATTCAGATCTTTCATGCATAAAGTTCCCAACAAAATCAATGCTCTCTGAGTGTCTGGACCACCAGGAACTTCATTCTCCTATCTTTGATTTCTATCCGTAAATATTCATGTTTTTATTATGGAGATGGCAATTTCCATTCATGTCCCACAGTCCCAGATTTTTCAGTCTAGGTAACCTTTTAGAAAAACTGTAGCTCTTTCCTGTCTGTTCTGTTGGATTTATAGGCTATGTGAAGATGTGATGGACACAGGATACTGCAGCTCCAAGACAAAAAAACTATAAAGCATCCCTTTGTCCTTCCCTATAGATCCTTCCAGTGACACTACATACATTAACAGCTGCTCAAAACTGGGGGAAAAAAAAAAAAGAAAAAAATGTGTTTCCATGATATCAGGGATTTTAGACCAAATAAGGAATACAGATCCTAGGGCATTAAGTTTATTTTGCTATGTTGTTTGGCACAGGTTCATGGCTGCTCATATACTAGAACACTCCAACCCAGAGCCTCTTCAGCAGTGAACAGGACAGGTTGCTCAAGCAACAAGTCCTGATCTTACTGCCAGAGACTGATAACACTTCATTTTTCAGTCAAAAGGAGGCTGCAGAAGAGGTGTAACTCCATTACTTTTAAAACTGCGAAAAGTACCTGTGCTGAGATTTCACCCTTCCACCCCTCAAGGGGAAAAGAGCAGAAAGGAGGCATCTCAGGCCACATTCCTTTTGTGCAACTTTTTGTACATCTTAAGAATGTACCCAACTTTGTGTAGGGGGAGTTCTTAAAAGTAAAATACATTATACTGTTTCCAATGCAAATAAAACCCTATTATTGTCCATTGTATTCCATACCTACTTATCAAAAGTTCCTGAGCACATAGCCAAATCTTAAATTGCAAAAGAAAACAGTTCTATGGGGCTTGATGAAGGCAAAATGCTTTTAGAATAAAGCATTGACTCCTAATCCTACATCAGTACATAGAGCGTTCATTTTAAAATAAAGCAAAATTACAGTATTATAGGGACAGAAAAATACCGCAGAGCTGTGGCTTGGAAAACCTGAGAACTCCTGCAGAGAACATTGTTTCACATCAGATCAGTGTGAGTTAACAGGGAACATAATGCTGAGCATAACCAGAAACATCTGAAAGTGAATCCCAATTCAGCAATAACTGTTTCTAATAGGAAAGGGAGGATTGAGAAAGACAACCCTTATTAAGCAGCCTAATGTCTTAATACTCTGGCCTATTAGTTTTCTGACATCTCCACATTGCAATTCTATTCCACCTTATGTAAAATACAGGTTTTTTTAAGGTGGTGAATTTGTTTTGCACAAATCAAGCTGCCGAATTGAGGATTAACCTGATCCTACTGTTGTCGCAGGGTTCAGGCGGCTGAAACTTCCATACCATTAAAGAAATATTGTGCAAGACTTCTCTATTTTTGAAGTTCTGCATTTTCTGTCAGGGTAAATTTGTGTAACAGACAGATACAGATTGATTGTAGAGGTGAAATTTCATGTCTATATTATTGTGTTTCTTAGTTTACAGTACCTTATTACTAAATATCATTACAAAAATGTGATTTGTTTTCATTTATGATGACAACAATGACCTGAGAAAATGCTACCTCTTGAATCATTTTTGATCAAGAAGTTCTTATTTATTAAGCTAAAAACTATAATGAAATCTTGACCCAGCTGAAGAAAATATTTCCTTTTTCCCTGACACAAGCCTGCGCTTTAACATCCTTAATGTTGCACCTAAAGGTGGACATTTCCAGAGGAACCTGTCCAACTTTGTTTTTCTGTCAAATAAATTTTGTCAATTCATTAAATTTCATACGGTTTTGCTAGTTTTGTCCCAAAAGTGTTCTGAAAGAATGAGTCCCTGTAATATAAAGGGGTTAGCTAGCACAGCCTCTTAAAATGGTAACACTGAAATCACAGTGAAGCCACTGAAAATAAAGAATAAAAATGTCCCTTTATGGTGTGATTCTTGAGATGTCCTGCATAGGTCCAGGAGTTGGACTTGATGATCCTGATGGGTCCCTTCTAACTCAGTGTATTCTGTGATTCCATAACAGACAAAAAGAGAAGTTCCTTACACCTACCTGGATAAAATATTTCAAATTGTGTAAAAGCTTATGATCTCTCTACAGCAAATATACTTTTAGTCTAAAGTTTTTTGTTTGTTTGTTTGTTTGGGGGGTTATTTGTTTTTGTTTTGGGTTTTGTTTGTTTTTGTTTTTCAAAAATCGGTTGATGAACACTAAAACAAACTAAGGATCAGTACTGGGGAAGTCTGCTGCTATTCCAAAACCTTGCTGAACTTTGTTTTATCTCACACTTAGCTCCTCATAGCTCGACCTAACTTCTTCCAGGGCTTCATTGTGGAAGTTACTTGTTTAAAAACTTTATCTTAAAAAGATGTAACCCAAACAGCATGACCTTTTAATCATCAGTTTTACATCCCAAAGGTCCTCGTTCTATGCTGTAAGAAAATATGCAGCAGGCACTGGGGTTATTGCTGTTTCATAACTCTTGTTTTTCTCGTGAAAAAATCAATAATATCTTGATTCAAAAAGTATGGATTGCACTACAATTGGCTAAAGATATGAGGTACTAATTTCCCTTTGGGAATTATTGTGGTGAATATGGCATCTTTGTCTCCACAGCATCAGGTTGCTGGGAGTGGATTGGTTGATCTCTATAACCCCTTTGTGTTTTGAAATGATAAGTACAGGAGGAATTGTGCCAGGCCTGATTGGTGCTCCAGTTTGTCCTTTGTGAACTGATTCGTGTTTTGCTATTATACTCTCATGCTGAGCAGCCAAAGAGGCACTCAGGGTGTAATGCAACATTGCTCTTTCAATTGCAGAGGGAGATACTGGGAAGATTCCCATTAATCAGGTTCCAAAATGGCACTTTCTTTTTTTCTATGGATGTGCTTTCCTCTCCTCTTGTAATTTATTTTCCTGCATCCTTATTGTTGATCAGTTACCCAGATTGGGATGGTGTATCAAACCCTTCAAAAGACTGCAGGTTTTCAGGCTTTCTATGGATTTTTATTTATATGAAAATCTAAGTTAGCCTTATTGGACAGGGTTAAGTATGTGTATATCCACATATGAGTTTTTTTGCACTTTTTTTTTTTCTGAATTGTGCAAAGATTTTCTGGAAGAAACTGCAGATGGTCTCATTAAAATAATAAACTGTGGTGTAATTCTGTTGCTTACAAAAAGGACAATGCTGGCACTCTGGTGTCTAATCCAATTTACAGCAGAAAATGTTTTCAAACTAGAGTTTTTAACCAAAGCGCTTCCAATGCTTTCAAAGTTATCTCTCCTTGAAAATATTAGCTGGAGTTTAATCTGTTTGAAGAATCTAAATAGACCTTTTTTTCATGTTTTAAAACTACTTTATGCTGCCTGTTTCCTCGGCCTTTGCCGTCACAAACCGTATACCAACAGTGACAGTGCTTTCCAAGCACCAACCTTGGTTGGAAGTTCTCCCAGGCAGCTCTCACCTTGGAAACATTATGAATTCCAACTTCTAGTGCTGGACTTGATCCTGCAATAGCAATTACTCAACAGTTTGGCCAAGCTCAAATGTTAAACCATTAAAATCTGTGAACTGCTAAGCATGAGATTTAAACCTAACATATTAGTGTCTGAAAAAAAAAAACAACCCAAAAAAACCAAAAAAACCCCACCCCACAACAAAACAACAACAACAAAACAAACAAAACAAACAAAAACCCAGAACATGAGAACTCCCACTCACCCACCCACTCAACCAAAAAAACCCATTCAAAAAATCCTAATCCTAGCCCAAAATCTAATCAAAATTCAGAAACCATTGCTATTCTGCAGCAGTCATTTAATTAGGTTACTCAGGCAGATGCCAGCCAAAAAAACCAACCTATTCCTTGTTCATATCAGATGGCAAGTGTAATCATCCATCTCTGCCAGAGTGAAGCTCTAATTCTGTATTTAGAATAAGTTTCTCTTTACTGCCTCTTTCTGTACAGTGACATGAACGTGTGTGTCTATGAAGGGAGATGGGAGAGCTGAAAGAAAGATGACTTTTGGGATTATGTCAAGTAGAGGTGATGGGGATGACTTAAAAGAAGCTTATTATTAAATTTATAATGTCTTCCAGCTTTGTTCAGGTAGATATGTTGTTAATTCACATTATCAGGTAGCAGAAAAAGTGCTTTTTAGAAAGGTTAAGGTGAGCCCAAAAAGATTGATGAAAATCCCATTCTGTATGTCTGGAAGGTCAGTTTGGAAAGAGTAACAAGATAACTCTGTCTTGTAATGTTAGAGCTATAATAAAGCATTGTCTGTATCTAAAAATCCACTTTACAACCCCTGCAGACCAGCACAAAAGTTTCCACTAGTGATTCTGAGCTTAAGGCTCAGCTGTCTTTGCCTTTTCTTTCATTAGTGCATTCTGCAGCTGGACTGCAAAATAGACCCTCTTGCCAGAACTGAAACAGGTCACTGAGATCAGAGCAGCTCTGCTGCTGTGGGTCATCCCGTGGCTCAACTGGAGCAGCAGTGTTGATGTGGAGTGGCATTTTTGTTTGAAAATGAAATTTTAAATTTTTTTTTTCTTTAAAAGATATGCATTGAAATTATAATAAGAAATCATTAAAATAATTTGGTATGGTTAGGAAGTAGGCTGACATCAGTTGCTCCCATCTCTCTCTGACTCTAGGTTTCTCTGCCTTATGTGCACATAGTTTTTATGTACACCTTCAGATACAGCTTCCTTTACTCCCTTAATTTACTGTTAGACAGCTGAGTGCTGTCATATAAATTATTCTCTTCAAAAAGAACTGAATGAGAGATGGAGAGGCTGGGTTTTTACATTCTATTATTATTCATTTGAATGCTGTTTCTGTTAAAAAACCCCCTGAAAATAATGTTCACGATTTATGCATGAGAATTATTTCAATTAAGTTAATGGTGAATATTTCAAGTAAGACTAGTAAAGAAACTTCTAAATGTAGCTTGTGCCAATAGGCTCTACAAAGCATTTCCAGACATTAGAGAGAAGAAAAAGATAAACACTTAGAAACTTGGAACTGACTGTAGTTCAGTCCAGCATTGCTCTATCCATGGGACTTTAATAGATATTCTTTGACAAGACCACTTTCTGTCATGTGGTTTAGAAATCTTTTGAATCAGAATAATGAAGAGATTCCCAGCTGGGACTAAACATCTGCATATGGTGAATGCTTCATGTTGATCAATGTCTGGTATTTTACCAGAAACTTTATCAACATAATAAAACATGCACTTAAACCCCAAACAAACAAAAACCAAAACCAAACCAAAAAAACCCACCAAACCAAATGAAAAGAAACTCAGATATTTTAACCTTTTCAACATAGTTTGTTTACATTAACAAAACTAATTACCTATAGCAGATGGAACTAGACATTGAAGAGAACAGGGAATGGTAAAAAGCCACAGGTTACTTTGAAATTAGGCTGTGTGTACTTATGGAAGTGACCTTTTAGAACTGATAAAATGCAGTGCTGAATGCTTTTAAAGCTACAATTGAACAAAGCACATCTTGTGTACCAAAAAGTAAATGTCTATCAAAAAGGCAGTGTGAAATATATGAGACTCAAACTGATGTTTTGTATAGCCTGGTA
>JAWWLV010000001.1:13251076-13280117 GCA_035041135.1 Platyrinchus mystaceus
TACCAAAAAGTAAATGTCTATCAAAAAGGCAGTGTGAAATATATGAGACTCAAACTGATGTTTTGTATAGCCTGGTATCCTGAAACAAAGACCACTCCAAGGTTAATTTGCTGTACAAATTTGAGAAGGGGGAAATTTTTTAAACTATTCTCTATTACTTGTTTCCCCCTGAATTTTAAATGAACATTCTACAATGCCAGAGTTCCCATAGTTATTAACAACTAAGAGCTGTCATGGATTCCACAGTATTTTTAAAAAATATATTTGGGGATTTTTTTTTGGTTTTGAGTGATGGATCTCTATAAACAGTTATTTTCTTAATTCATTTCAGCTTTCAGAAGTTTCGGGACTAATTTTTGACACAAAGCTGTCATTTCAAAAATTTAAGTTTAAAATACTTAGTTGTAAAAAAAAAAAAAAATAATCCCCAGTACATAAATACCATTATTTTTTTGTTTATGTGGTTTATGCTTCCCAGATAGAGTGTTTCCTTTAAAATATATGAATGTACTCACCCATCATCACTTTCAGATTTCTTCGCTCTTTTCCTTTTCCCTCCAAACTCAAACATGATAAAATATGGCAATTAAATTAGACATCTCCACCCTGCAGCTTTAGTTGTGAATGCCTAAATACGAGTAACATTTTTAAAAATAATTTCTAGCACTGTCTCTTCTTGTATTGAACAGTTTATGCTTACTTGTTTAATTCAGTACTTTGCGACATAAAAAGAAATATTGAATTGAATTAACTTTGACATTCAAATAGCAGGTCACACTGTTTTTTGAATGCAATAACACTTAGAGGTCTGAGAAGGACCAGTATGTACTGCATTTGGATGAGAACACTAAGAAATAGTTTCTACTAATACTTCTATTACAGCAAACTGGGAAGAGAAAGGAATATATTAGTTTAATTCTATAAGGAAGGAATCAATGCTCTGGGAAATTATGAAGTTGGGAAAAAAAAGTCTTTGTCAAACTAAAAAATTATATTCAGTGCACCAGACTAGTGCATAAAATACAGTAAAAGCTTCCAATTCTGATGTATCTGTGCTTTTGTCAAGATACAGTTAGCTCAGCAAATATTTGAGGACCATTTCAGTGGAAGGATAAAGGCAGATACTTTGTGAAAAGGAGTGTGTCAGCATATTTCTCATATTAAGCAAAAACTAAGAGGAAAGAACAGATGGAGTAAAAGACTTACAACGGTTATGGTGCACGAAATGTAATTTATGTTTAAACAATTAAACATTTTGAATGGACTGCTTTAATTAACTTCCAGTGCAAAGCAGTAAGCACTGTAGGTGGAGTTATCAGGAGTTTCCTGTGATTTATGAGCTAAGCATGAAAAGCAATATTCCTAGAATGGCATTGCAATAGCTACATATGCATCTGAGGATAACACTGGATACAATTTGAAAGAGTGAGCAAAAGTGATCTATTAATTCTTGGGGACATCTGGTTGTTCTTATTGCATAATTTAATTAAACTACATCCAAATATAATGGAAATCTTGCTAATTGGCTCTAGGAACTTGCTGAGCCAGTCTTATACCTTATTGTTAATGTTTGGGGATTTTTCCTTTTCATACTTTTCTGACCCTGGGATCTGTAGAGCAGATTTCTTTGTGGATTTCTTCACCAGATTTTCTTGCTTATGTGCAAAGGGCCAAGTCCTGCATTTTGGAAGGATAGATAATTTACCTTCACAAGTATTATCCTTGACACTTAAACACAGCTTTTGCAATAATATACATCCATAGGTATGAAACTTAAAGACTAAGCAAATGTCTTTAGTAAAACAGTGTGCCAGATGTTTTATATTCCTTGTCCATGGCTTCCTTCCTATGCTACTTTGAGACAGTGACCTTTCCTGTCTTCTAAAGTATCTCTGCCTGTAGTGTCTGGATGGGCCAGCTATGAACTTTCCTGATGCAATAACTGTTTCATATAAACCTCTGTGAGACTCCCTGCACTCAACATTTCTGAATATCAGCCTTTCAGTTGTTCCATCTAGTCCTTTCCCCCCTCGTTGTTTAACTCATGTGTTTCATCTTGAGACAGCATCCTTCTGACACCTCAGTGCTCCAAATGCCACCAGAGTGAGCTCCTCAGTCCCTGACAAAATCTACAGGCTGTGTTGTTCATCCTCCTCTCCAAATGGCCTAATGGACAGCGAAGTGTGAGAGGCAAGCCTGGACTCTGATGTGAAAAAGTGTTGAATCACGCCTGTGAGGATGGTGCAGTGAAAACAGACTGTTTTCGGATAAGGAAGAAAAATTATACTTTCCCCAGTCAGATGGGGAAAATTGCAAGTACAAAGTCAGTTACAGCCTAAGCTTGAACCTTGTCCATATAATTCACTCTGACATAACAGACACTACATACTTCTTAGAGATCTTGGAAAGAACGGGAAGAACTGAACTCTTTCCTGAAAGTGGAAAAAGGCGTTTGGGGAAAAGGAGAAAGAATGGAGAAAAAAAGCAGTGAAGAATTTTATTGGGGTCTTGTGTGCCCAATAAGATGTAGTTAATGTTACTAATTACTGTCCTATAGATCTCCTTCCTTTCTTTCCCCTCTATCCTAGCCTGGAAACCATCTAGGCTATATATATATATATTCATGCATACATGTAGAAATGTGAAACCACTATAACGAAGCTATGAGGGTGGTATACAAGACCATATGCCAACAAACAGTGTTAAACACAAGCAATGAACATATATCTCTAACAATAAAATACATGTACACATGTGTATAGTTCAGGATACGTAGAGATCTGAACAGTGGCCTCTTCTACATTCCCATATTTGAAGCAGCTCCTTGTTTTCATTGTGGTCTTGTATATAACACACAGAAATCTCTCCCCATGCTGTCTATCACACACAATTCTATGCACGTTAAATTAATATTCTGAAATTTGCCCTACCAAGCTGTCAAGGTTGTATTCCCACAGTGATCAGCAGTGAGCTTTAATGATCAATAAACTTTTATTGATTTCTGTTTATGACCTTGGGGAGAGTGGTATCATTCCATCCTTAGACTTTCAAGACATCAGTTTTCTTCTCATGCCTGCACTTTTGGTGGTCCCAGTTCAAATTGCCTGTTCTCATTGAATAGTCTTCAAGCTGAAGTTACCTGGCAACAAACATTTCATTCAAATAGCCCAGTAACACCCACACTTGTAGGATCCTGGAGCATTTAACTGGAAAAAATATTGATCCATGAGAAAATGCATATATAGGTATTTGCTTGTATTAAAACCTTTTAGTTATGACATCATCATTGCTACATTATCAAAATTGCTTCAGAGGAATCAATCTCTTTTTCCACATAATCTGTTCACATTACTGTCATATTATGAGTCCAGCCAACCAAACTGTGTATTCCTGAATCTGCCTCATCTAATTTCACCACTAGCCCTCTGATAAAGTGTATTTAAAATGCTCTAGGCTTGTGAAGTCAGGTATCTTTTTTTATTTTAATCTTACTGGAATATACAAAAACTTTCCATAAATATAAAAACATTTTAAAGTAATACAACCATTTGCATTATCTATGATACAATAATTGCATAATATTTCATGTAATACAATTCTTGAGACTCTCAGCCTCTGATTGCTCAAAATCCAACTCAACATCCATATTTACTTTTCCATATACATATTCTGCAATTTTGATGAGAATCCTGATTTTCCATTTGTTATGTAGAGTATAATTCCTATTTGTACGGATTTGTTCCTTTTTTAAAGGTGTCCTTGAGTTCTCCAGCATTGCTTTGCAGGACTCAGTGGGAAATGAATGTCATAGCTCCTCTTGTTCAGCCATAGACTGACAGCAAGAGTTTGTGCTGGAAGCCTTTCCTCCAACTGGATCAACATGTTCTGCTTTAAACTTCATGGGGAGAGCAAGAAGAGGGATCATAAAGGGTAATTGGTTTCTCCCTTCAATGTATATTCAATTACACAGACAACTGTTACCAACACAGAAACCTCAGTGTTTGATTAGTCATTTCTAAGCTACAGAATCCCTGCCAGGATGCTCTTCCTTTTATTATGTCATGGAACATCCTACAGCTTTTTGCATAGTTGTCTTGTCCACTGATTACAGGTTTGATTGATGAAGGGAAGGGCTCCTTTCTTCTTCCTTTTCCCTTTTTTTTTTTTTTTTTAAATAAATGACATTAAATAACCAGAGTGTCCCACAGTTAGCACATATGGTTTTCAATTGGTTTCTGGCTTAATTTTTTTTCCCCTTTTTACCTGTGGAACTTTCTAATTACAGCTTCCTCAAAATGTAATTTTTGCACAACACAGTTGGATCTATTCTCAGATATTCTCAGATATCCAGAAACACTTCTCTATTTTGTAGTCCTTATGCTTGCTCTCAACAAAATCCTGTATTATTTTAAAGTTTTTTGCCCTAATTTAAAGACATTCTGCAGTGGACAAAGCCCGGTATATCTCTCAAAACTTTTGAATCCATATGCTCATAACCATTCTAAAGGGCAATAACTATATGGTTATTTAGTTTATGGTACAATTGAAAGTATTTTGGTGTTAAGTCTTTAAGTGACTGAGGTTGGTGGCTGAAGAAAAGTTATTTTAATTTTATTTGAGATGACCAGTTTTTCTGAACAATTAGGTCTACAGAAATCTAAATTTTCTGTGTAGTGATTTTAAGAGCTTCTAAAAATTATATTATAATAAAACCTGTTCTCTTTGGATAGCAAAGTCAGTAGAAAAGACTTGTGGTCATTATCCTCTTCTTACAGGGCATGAGCAGTGGAGTGAGTGCTGATGAAGTGTCTAGGGATGAGACACAGTGAATTTTTCAGATAAGCACACAATGCTTCCAAAGTTTAATGTTATACCAGTTTACACAGCTTGAAGTCATAAAGTCTGTCCATCTCACAAGTCACTTAGGAGTACTTTCCACTTCAGTGAAAACTGTTATGTGTGTGAGAAAGCATAACTAGCAAAAAAACCCCAAACAAACCCCGAAACAAACACAACAGTCTAGTTCTGTTAAGCTGTTTGGAGCTAAATCATTGTAATTGTGGTGTTAAATTCTGAGACAGACTTGGATTTGCTCAAAGACCATTCCTGAAATCAGTCTTTATTTCTCGATGTACACATTAGGTAGGTTCTTATCTGGTATTCTGAATATTCCAGGGATGCCAAATCAGTCTTGTCAATGTTGTAAAGTACAGAACACCAGCCTGCAGCACATTTAAATGCTGTACAGTCCATTGGTGAAATTGCAATAAAACTAAACATCAAAACAAAACTTATATAAAAGTTAATAAGCTTAACATGCAAGATGCTTTCAAGCATTTAGAGAAACTTCATTACCAGAAGTCATGATCACTATAAAGCTAGTACCTTCATTACAGAATTGAGGAGAATATAAGTTTTTCCAAGCAGGTTTCCTAGTTATTACAGTGTATACCAATATCTTAAACATTTGCCTTATTGCTGAAGAGCAGTGAAGACTTTAAAGTGAACATTTGATACTATCATGAATTTACATGGTACCAAGAGATTACTTGCTGTGAAAGACCAATGATCTGAATCAGGAAATGCATCGACTTTCTCAGGCTTTCATGGATCCAGGAGTGTCATGGGCGGTCGTAAGCAATGCAACATTCATTTTCTTTCAAAAACTGATGTTGTGCACTGGGTCTGGCTGAGTTCTAACCAACTTTCTTCACAGCATCCTGTGGGGTGTTATGTTTTGTATTTGTGTATAAAACAGTCTAACTAACATTTTAGGTTTAGGGGTGACATAACTGTGGCCTTTCAGTATGTGAAGTGAGTCTACAAGAAACATAGAGAAAGACTATTCACAAGGGCCTGTAGTGACAGGACAAGGGGGAATGGCTTCAAACTGAAAGTGAGTAGGTTTAGGTTAAATATTAGGAAAAAATTCTTTACTGCGAGAGTGGTGATACAGTGAAACAGATTTTCCAAAGCTGTGGCTGCCCCATCCCTGGAAGTGTTCAAGGCCAGGTTGGATGAGGCTTGAGAAACCTGGTCTAATGGAAGGTGTCCTTGCTTGTGGTAGGGAGTTTGGAACTGGATGATGTTTAAGGTCCTATCCAACCCAGGCCATTTTATGATTCTATGATTTTATGATTTTGGCTCTTGCTGAGAAGTGTCAGGGCCTTCTTTTTTTCCCACTCTGCCCCCACAAGTTTTCTGGGGATGGGCAAGAGACTGGGAGGGGACACAGGGAGGGGAGGTGACCCAAAGAGACATCCCATACCATGAGACATGCATAGCTAGGTAAAGGAAAAGGAAGTGGCACGTTCTTGTTTATGGTGGTTGTATGTAAGGTGTGCTGAGGTCATGATTTCTAGGAAGTGGCTAATCACTTGCCTGCCAATGGAAAATAGTGATTAATTCCTCTTTCTGCTTCATTTATTAAACTTTCTTCACACAAGTCTCACAAGACCCACAAGTCTCCTTTGTCTTTCCCTTTCTCCCCAGTCTGCAGAAGGGAGGGAGGGAGCAACTGTGCAGGTGTTCAGCTGTTGGCCAGAGAAAACCCCCAAACACAGTCTCACCACTTAGAGGTTAATTACATTGGGAGCAGTTTGGTAGAGTAGTACAGATCAACACTGTGAGGATTGCTGAATTTTACTTAAGGGAAAAAGCTAACTTTTTTAGCAGCTGATGAGTAAATAGGCCTTTCCAGGATGCTCATGGGCATGGTTACATTTGTCACTGGGATACACTGGCAGCATCTCTAAATTTTCCTTAGTCAGAAGTTGAAGTTTCTAACTGTTATTCCGAACCCCTGCCTGTTAATTTGTTTCATTTTGCCAAATATTTGACAGTGAGCCGTGCTCTGGACCTTGATTTCTCCTTCTCACAATTCAACCTCTTATTTGATGATAATAACAACAGAAGAAACCAAAAAACAAACAAAGTTAACTTTTACCCTGATGTAAAATTGTGGAGGTTTTTCCTACAAGAATCTGTGAGACTGAATTTGTAATAGCAAATTCTGTAGACTCCCTAGTGTCAGAAGAATTGATATAAGAAAACACGTGATCATGCTCAATATATGAGCTGAACACATGCTCTGAATACTCAAAATAAAGTTATGGCCAAAAAAAGAACAAACTATATATGTGAAGTCACAGGTTAGTTTTAGTCCAATGATTGTTTTTAGTATAATAGTGAAACTGTGAGCCAATTTAAAATCATTACACATTTAAACCTGCTAACATCTACACTTTTTCTCTGATATTCTGCCTACTCTTCCAGTGTCCCTCTGGGTCCCAAGGCTGAAACTCGGGAAGACCAGAGGAAACTCAGATGCAGCCAACACACCTGATACAGCCAGCAGATGTAGAGAGGGAAGGGCCTTCAGCCCCAGAGAGATGAACGGTCTAAGGGTCACTGCAGAGCCTGACAGGCCAGTTGTTCTGATCTAGATCAGGAGCAAAATAAATCTGTTCTAGGACTCTCTTTGTTGTTGTTTTTGTTGTGGTTTGGTTTGTTGTTTTGTTTTTTTTTTTTTTTTAATTTGTAATTCAAGTATAAATTGAAGTCAAATTTTGTGATAAGGACTTGGTGCTTAAGACTGATTCATAACTGGTCCTAAGAGAGCATGAAATCTTCATTCAGCAGAGCATAATGGCATAAAAGGAATGCAAATACGAGTTTATTTTGGCTGTTCTGATAAACTGAAATCCCATCAAATAGGCTTACTCTATCTTTGCAACTATCTCAGAGAAAATATGCAGGGAAAATTTATGGAAAACCAACTGCTATTATTTTAAATCTGGTTTTAGCTAATCTTGAATGATTCTAAAGATAATTCCATATGGTAATTTTATCTGAATTAAAGTTACCTCCTATCTCATACTTCCTTTGGTGCAGCAGAATAAAAATTAGCTCTTTTTTCTGACATTGTGACAATATTTCAAAACAAAACATTATTTATTCAATGCTCAAAGGCTCAAAGTATTTAGGAATATGGATTAAAAAATGTAAAGTCTAGGTGCAGGGTGTTGGCTACACCTCTGGAAATTCTTGATGCTAGCCAGCTAGTTTCATCTATTTAATAGAGAAAAGAAAAAAATCAGTCAGAGAAAAAGCTGCAGAACCCCTTGCTGCCCTTTTGTCTTCCTCCCTCTGTGTATTTGTTCCTGTCTGACAGTTTTGTGCAGACACAAACTGGGCAGGCTCTTCCTTCTCCTTCAAATCTCTTCTCTAGCCAGAGGTGGGAGAATTTTTGGATCTCTTTTGGTTCCAACCTGAATGAAACCAGACAAATAAGGTTTACCATTACTGATGATGGAGGCATTATTGTCTTTGCTGGTTTGAGTAGCTGCATTATGAAAGGTTGACTTGCATTTCCCCTAGATTATCTCAACTGTAGTCTCAATTCTAGTGTTATCTGAATAAAACAGCTAAATCACTATACCTAACTACAAGAGATTCTTACCACATACATCAAATATAATACAGGCATTTCAGAAGTTACCATAATAGATTAAATTTGTTTTTTACTGTTTCTTGTCAATAGTAAAAAAATGCTGTGAAATAATTTTGAGTTTATATTATTTCCAGCAAGAAAACTGCAGCATACTGCAGATGCACAGAGATATGTTTGACTACATGCACATTTAAAACTTTAAAACTTCTCTAGAGGCTTTTGGGGTATAAACAAACAACTACATCAAGCCTTTGAAAGAGAAGCCTTTTCTATTACATTTGATCTCTGTCCCGCCATTGCTTTAAAATCTGGCATTTTATTGAATATAGATCCACTTGTAACTGTTTGGGGATTATTAAGTGAATAGGATTTTTGATAAATGGATGCTTTAGTCCCTCTGCAACCTAATTTATCACTGAAATTTAAAGATTTAGAGTTTCCAGATATCTAGACAGGAATGCATAAACCATTTACCTCAGTTTTTCTGATGAGACGTATATTTATTATTTGACTTACAGACAGCAAAAAGGTTGGATCAGAACCAATAAGACACACAATCTTTAGTAATTATATAGGTTGATTCAAAATAATGCTCATCTCTTGAGCTCTCTGAAGCAGAACTTCTTCCTTTGGAAAACTGACAACTCCATAGAACCACAAACTTCTAGAAAGCCCATTTTTATCTGACATCCTACAGTTTCCTTACATCTCTGCCACAAAATACAAAGTGTCAGACCTTTGACTGTGAAGCCACGTGGAATTGTTACTATCCTCAATATTATAACAAAAATGGTTTATAAAGATTAAAGGAGTTGAAAGTCTCTCAGGTAACCCCATCTACATTATGCACAGAAAATAAATCTGTTTGCTTTCTTGCTCAGACACAGGCAGAAATTGGATGAGAACTGTTAAATGTGAAGTCAAGGTGTCAGTTTTTATGGCTGCTGCATCTAGGATTTTTCTCATTAGAGGTCAGGGTAATTCTATTCTGCACTGAAATTCACTTCTAAACCTTTAAACCCCTGTATGGTTTTGGCACATGTAATAGGCCAAGGGAAAAGTTGTTCTCTATTGACAAGGTTGTAAAGAGGAAGGAATAGGGTTTATAGGTGATTACCTTAAATTACACTATTACCTTATATTATCCCAGTCTTTTAAATTGGTGCTGTGAAGCAATCCAGTGGATTTTTTACAGTAATGTCATATGGATACAGAGTGACCTCGGGTTTTCAGTGTTGAACGTCTCTTCCCTCTATATGAAATATTTCTCTCCTATTCTCAGGTGTGCATCCTATTTGGATAAAATCTAGTAGATCTCATACACTGGAAATTGGCTCAGAGAAAAAAAAATAAAATGGAAAATACTGCTTACATAAAAGAAAAAAAAAAAAGTAGTTTACTGTTTGGGATTTTAGCACATGGGGTTTGTATTGTTCCAAGACAGGAAATTGCAAAGTAGATGTAGCTCAACAGTATTAACAAATAACCTCGGAGAGGGATATACTTTAACCAGCATTAAAATAACTGAAATGATTTTTATTGGAGATGCCTGTTGACCACAGAAGATGGACACAGGCTGAACACCTTATTTTAGGCAGCTAAAATGAAATGAGAGCAATCTGATCTGAAAAAGGGGGGCAAGATACCAGGGAGCAATGGGTGAGGGCAAAGGGCTCTTTCCGCCCCTGCATTTTGCCAGGATTTGGACGTCTGGGAATTTATATACCCTGTTCATCAGGAGTTCAGAATAACTGATGTAAAAAGAAGAAAATAATGCTTTAATATTCAGGACAAAATGAACATAGCAATATTGCAAAAAGGATATATTACTTTTTCCTTACAAAGATGAAATGACAAATCTGGAATGGTTGGGGTTTTTCTCCAACATTTTGTCAAATTGGCACATCCCTTTTAAACATGCTGATTTTAACAAAACTGTTTTCAAATGAAAAATCTTCTCACCTTTTATGTAAATCTGAGTTACAATTTCAACTTATCTCTTCAATATTTCCTAGACAAGCTCTTCTGTATTTTCTTTTTACATTTTACCTGAGTTTTCTGCAATTTACAATCTAATTAACAAGTATGGAGTACGCCATTAATTCAAGTGCACTATTCTTTCTTTCCCCAACTTCCCTCTCTGAAATTCTGGAATTTATTTTTTAAAAGTTTGGGTAAAGCAAATTATATATTTCACTATCAAACATATATTTCACTATCAGTCCTTATTACACTAGACAACATTATCAAATATCTTATTTATGCAAGTTTAAGACCAAAGTAAATCCAGTAATTCCTTTCAGAAATACACGGTCCCTTCCTTTCAACCTGTTATTCATGTCTTTCCTGTAATTTTCTGCATCCTTGCAGTGAAAGTCATTCTTCTGTCTGTCTGTAATCAGTCTCATGAGAGGATCCACCCAAGAGTGTCTCACCAGTCTTGCCTCCCACTACAGAGGCAATAAATTTCCTTCCACCACACAAAATTCTTCTTTCCTGGCACTAAGCTGTATCAACCCCTATCACGTTGCACTGTGGGGGCAGACACCTCCTAAATTATTTTTTCTTGCACTGCAGATATCAGTTTAGGTTGTTAGTTTGCAACGCTCATTTACATCAGCTTTACTTCTCCTAGCTCTGTTTCCTTCCATCTTGTGAGTCTCATCTTTCTCTGATCACTTTGTTTCTTTTGTTCTTCATATACTCATACAAATGCACTTTCATAATTTTCTTGTCTGTAGTCTTCATATCAGAGGCACTTTATACAGTGTTTTTTAAGGTTCTCATGTACTGATTTCCAGACAGACAATACTCATTTATCAATATTGTGGATGTTCAACAGGAAACTTTCTGGACTTGGTTTTCCATAGATATTGATCATGATGATGATACTAATATATTCAGAACTAGACTTGTCATAGAAGATCTTCAAAATAAGCATTTGCAGACTATCCAAGTGTCTATTAATGTCTTCTTATATTTTCTTCTTATTATCAGCTACGTGTTAGAATTAATTATATTTCCTTTTTGGTAAACCTACATCTAAGATTCTCTCTATGGTTATTTTTATATGGATAGTGAAATTTAATATGAGAATGTGTGTTCTTTGCTAATAGGTTTTGTGTCTTGCAAACAATGATAAAAGTATTTTGCAAACAAAGTTCACCTTTAAAACAACTGTTGTAGCAAAAGTGACGCTGTTGAGTTAAATGCAGTGAAGAGTTAAATTAATTAGAATTTGGGGGAAAAAAAATCAGATTGAAATAAAAAGAATTTGGAAAACATTTTTGTGAATCCAAGATTTTACCCTTCAAATTTCACATAGAGTGACCTTAAGAGGAATTGCTGGGACTACAATGACATTATGACATCATTAAGACAAAAACCTACTCAAGTTGTTGTAAGTTTAAGCTATATAAGAAGAAAATTCAAAACGTCACTGAAATTAGTTTCTTGGGATAGAAAATTCTTACATATCCCTCAGTTTGGTGCAATAGAGATGGGACCTAGTTTTGTGGTTCATAAATACAGCAAGGTCAAGTAAAAAAACCAGAAAGAAAACAAAACAGAAACTAAGGAAATTTAAATTAGACTAAGTGCTCAGTGTGCTACACCTCTCTATTCACTAACAGTATATTATATGATTTAGCAGAATATTGCCACACTGAGCAGAAACAAGAAAAGGAAAAAAAAAAGATTAGCATGATTGCATATAACAGCAAACTAGACCTACAAAAATTCAGTAGTAATAGTAAAACCACCACCACTAATATTAATAATAACAATAACAACAATATCCATTTTAAAAATTTCCTTAATTTTTACAATGATGTGTCGCCTGTCTGACTGGCTGCTTTTAGTAAGCATTTACTTAAAATCCCACTTACAGCTTGTTATCAACCTTGTTGATATCAACCTTGTGATCTAGGAAAGCCTCAATGAAACTTCAGCTGATTTGGAGTCATAAGCTACCCATCAGCCTATCTGATTAGTGAGTTTCTTGCTTTTTTTCCTTTTGTCTGCTGTTGCACAAATTTACTATCAGTCCTGGCTAAAAATTTCTGGCTTTCTGTATATCTGTGTTTTCTTTGTGACTGCAAGTAATACAGCTCCTACCAAAAAAAACCAAACCCAAACCCCAAAACCTCCACAAAGTTTTTGTCTGCCTTATTGCATTCTATGCAATTGCATAATATTCCCCAATTCATCGTCACTCTCTGAAGTTCGAAATCCTTTCAAATACAGTGCAATAGAAGTTGTAAATTGAGTATGTTTAATGATTGTTTTCATTCAGATTTTTTTTTGTCTGCAGCAGATGTGAATAGAACACACATGAAAACAAGGTCAAATCAGCTAAAAAGAGGAAGCAAGAGAAATCTGTAGAGAACCCGTTTACCTGTAGTATTGCAATGACACATCAAAGAGAACTTTACACAAGAGGAAGATCTGTCTCAAATGACATTTGTAAAAATATTTAGGGTTTGAGGCACAATGTCATTTTTACACCTGTTTTCATCCTTGCAGCATTAAATGTTAATGAAAACTACATCTTTGTTTAATGTGGTGATTGTTGCCATGATTCTTTATTTGCAAACTTTATTTGCATTACTTAGTTTATTGTCCTCCTTTTGGAATCCCTTTGTTTCACCTGTATGATGGCCTTGCTTTCCATTGTGCAGTGTCTCAAAACAGTTTCAGTTTTCTCAAGCACTTTACCTTTGGGAGTTTAAATGTGCACATATTCATTTCTAAGAGCTGTGGCTTCCTGGATTTGTATCCAGTTTTCACAAAAGATGTGTGATGGCTGTATTAAAAAGTGCTGTTTATGGTGATGTTTGTGTTCATTTGGAAGTGGTTTCAGATGATTGCACTCCATCTTAAGCATATTGTGCCTATCCCCAAGTACTGTCTGTAGTGAAGGCCTTCCTAGAGAAGCACTATTTGGCTGCCACCTATTTCAAAGCTCAGTAACCTTGCGAAATGGGAATGAAATTTTGAGTCTTTCACAGATGGTGTAATAATGCCTAAGAGTGTATATCAACTTCCATGAACTAAAGTAGCAGGAAAAGAGGAGTTTGGTTTTCAAGGAGAGATTATAATGCATATAGTGATACATTTACATAACTGCATAGGAACAGAGAGATCTGTTCACACCAAGCAAAACACACACTGAGTTATTATCTGTACACCTCCTTCCCTGCAGGATACGGTTTTAATGGTAGTTAAGAACAATAGAATAAAAAAATTTCATTGAAATTTTCTCACAGATGTTCTTCTTCTAAAAACTGCTCTGTAGGACTCCTTTCCAACTTCTATTTTTTCTTCTATTTTAAATTAACTGGATGTTTAAAGACTCCATTGTAACTGTCATAATGTTTGTGTGTATTAGTGATCTTTATAATGCAGAAGTAATATATTCATGCAGAGAGCAAACTACAAAAGTTGCTCAGTTTTTATGACAAAGGCTTGAAGAAATAATAGTTTTACATCCCAGGATTATGACTTGAGTGAAGATACACTGGTTTGAGAACTCCCACCCCTTCCCTGGCTTAGACTGTGCTGCCACTAGCAGGTGTCTGCAACCTCCTGACAGGTTTGAATTTAGTCACAAGTAACTTTTTGAACTTCAGTTGCATCCACCCTTGAAAGCAGTAGGGATATGAAGTAAGTTACTTATGGAGAAAGTTGTGGTTTCGCACTATAAGTTACTCCCTTTAAAATGCCAGTCTCGGTGCCTTGGCTTTACTTTGTCTTTGAATATATTAAAGTGGTTCATTTGGGCTGCTCCAACCTTTTGTGGCTGAATACACCCTGTTCTCTGTGATCAGCCAGCCAACATGTTAATGGAATGTAATTTGAGTTGCACATAATTATCTGGATGGGAGACTACCACGCTTGTGTACTCTAAAGCATAGCTGGATTATGTAGCTTTATTATTCAAAGCAAATGGGAACATGAGTTACATGCTGTGTAACTGAAATGAGTAGGACCCATAGGTTCAGTCTGATGCTTATTAAAGCAGCCTGCCATAGTTAATTCACTTGTAAAATAGGATTTATAATGGAAACATTTAAAGTGGGAACAGCAACTTACCCCCATCTACCAGTAGCTATGAAAATATTGTCATATGGCACCATGTTGAAACAGAAAAAAAGTTCAGCAGTATATGTTGTAGTACAGATTCTTTCATATGCCTAATGCAATAACTCTTTAATAGGTAATTCATTGTTTTTACAGTATTTATTGATGGAGGAAATCTAAGACTGCACCCTAGGTTTTTTTTGGCTGATCTACTTTGTACATATTGTCACAGAGTTAATAAGTTTTGTACATAATCAATCTTTGAAGGAGCCTTTTGAAATAAATGAAAGCAGAGCCAGACAGTATTTTCTTTCCTTTAATAATTTTGTTGGATGACATATTGATAAATATCCATCTTTATCTGGTGTCCACAGACACTCACAGGCTAAATTAAAAGTGGTGCTGGGGGAAGAAGTGTGGGTAGAAAAGTGGGCATGGAAGGAAGGCTTTGTTTGGTTTTGATTTCTGCAAACATACCTTTCATTTCATTTAGACCTGTCTACATTTTCAGAGTCATACCCTAATCATATGCATCCCAAATAAATGTAAGTAGAATCTGAAGTGACCACCAGCATTGGAATATTCACTTCTGGAATTCCCTGTGATGTACTAGACAAGACACTTGACTGACTTTCTGGTTCAGTGACTCAGTCAGTGTTGAAAGTCCCATGAAATCTGGAGACAAAATTCACCCCCTTTGGCGCTGTACAGAGAGGGACATTATTGTTGGGGAAGTTCATTTTAGATCTCAGTATTGCTATCAGACACTGACAAGACTTCTCTTCAAGCTGGTTAAAGCCTTCAAAATGCCTTTCTGAGGGTCTTGAGAACATAATGAGCAGTATGTGCTCCTGTGAGATCCCACCCGGCCTGCTGTGTTGGAATCAGGAGCTCCCAGCCCAGAAAGGACAGGAAAATGCTAGACTGGTCCAGAGGAGGGATGACAAAAATGATCAAAGGGTTGGAGCACCTCTACTATGAGGAAAGGCTGAAAGAGTTGTTGTTGTTCAGCTTGGAGAGGACATTCTCTCAGAATTTTTTGTGGCCTTGCACTGTCAAAGAAGTCTTGAAAGATGGAGAGAGGCTTTGACAGGTTCTGTAGTTACAGGGTAATGGTTTTAAACTGAAAGAGTGCAAATTTAAATTAAATTAGATATAAGAAAGAAAATATTGTGAGGGTGGTGAGACACCGGAGCAAGTTGCTCAGATAACTTGTGGATGACCCACCATTAGAGGTGTTCAAAGCCAGGTTGGATGGAGTTTTGAGCAACCTGGTCTAGTGGTGCAGAAATGTGTAGGATCCAGTGAAATGTTTTCATGACTTTCACAGAAATTGTTAAGATTTGTCTGCTAAAGACAAAGTCTTAAAAAGAAAGGTAATGAGTTGAAAAAAAAAAACAAACCAGTTTTATGAGACTGACTGTATTTAAAAACTTGTTTCAAGAGATATAGCAATGTAAGAAGGATATGACTTCTAGTTGGTTTAACATCAATCTAGCACTATGTTTATATCATAATTATAGCTGTTTTATATTTTAGTCAATAAGCACATTGTTCTTCTACTTCTTCCGAGAGATGAAGGAAAAATTTCCCCTCTTCTTACATGGTTTACAAGCATCTGCACTGTAAACAATGACTTTCCATACACAGGATTAAACACTGAGAATGGTATTGGAACTGCAAATCCTTTTATTAATTATGGAAGATGTCAGCTGAAAAAGTGTGTTACAAATGAATATAATGACATTTTTGGAGCACTGATTATTATTGCTAATGTTGAAAACCTAGTATATGAATTCATCATATAATAGCTGACTCTTATCACAAATAGAGTATTGAATGCTAAATTTATATTAGTCCTTTCCAGGCAGGAGCTGTGGCGTAATTGCATCACAGAATATATATGCTAACCTGGAAAGAGGCAAATTAAATTTATGTTTCATTTTGTGAGGAGGTGAAATATCTATTTGTTTACTTTATCTAAGTGTTGTTAGAAATCACATTTTGTTGCATTGTTACAAGATTTCTCTCTGTTTGGTATTTAATAGGTATAGATAATCCCTTTGACAAATACAGAAGGAGGAGGTGCTTTAGAGCAAAGCATGTTTTCCAGTTAACAATATTCATATTTTTACACAGAAAAGTCACAGGTGGGTTTATATGCCATTTATTATAATTATATTGGTAAATAAACAGTTCCTACAGTTACTCACATGTATTTTTTCAAACATATAAAATATGTGTGTGAGCACGTGCATGTGATTGTGCCTGAAATAGGGTAAAGAGAGGGAAATATGTCACATGACACTTGAGCTGAGGTGTAGCTACAGTCATTTGCCCACAGTTAATGGACCTATCAGTGATATCATTCATATAAACTCTGGTGATTTTGCTTTAGAATATGCCCCCGTGTTACTACTGAAATTCTGGGTAAAGGCAGGCAAAATCTAATGATGCAAAATAGGTTTTGCAACAACTTAAAGGTGCTAAAATGTGAAATACATTTAATTACAGAAGACACGCTGAATCTTTAGTTTTGAATGAAGTCTCACCTCTATTTAATTTTCTTCATTTAGTAATTTACTTTGTTCAGATTAGCAGTTAATTTCACCCTTATTTTCTGTGCTACCCTAGCAGAAGGATTCTTCTAACTCTGCAACAATATTGACTTATGAAGAAACATGTCATTAATTGATTCTACAGTGTCATTAACTGCTGCTTTCTTAGTTCTTCTCATGGACCCAGTATACTATATGACTTTTTTTTTTCTAAGATCAGGCATACAAACCACTACTTCTGTTGCTAAGGTGCCAAATATTACACACAATTTTTTGTCAAAGCTTTACTAACCTGAAATTCCCCTCTTTCTGGAATACTTACTTGAAACTACCTCATAATTTATAAGTATTTTAGTAGAAACAACTGTGAAAACACAAGTCCAGCCTTTAGTAAAGTTTAAATAATTACAGCAGTATGGTTTAAATCCATTAAAAACTTTTTAAACAGAAAAAGTGTTTGAGTAGGGCAAAATAAGTTTAGAATGTGGAAATGAATAGAACATAAAATTACCAATTTACAAAAGCCACAGTACAGAATAGTGGAGTGTAAAGAGCAGGGAGTAATAATGCAGGAATTCTGAAAAAAAAGTGTTTAAGACAGAATATTGCAAATGTCAGTGCCAAACCCACTTCTGCTGATTGCAGTTACGTGGAGTCAAGATGACTACAATTGAATACAATTTCTTACATCTGAGAAGTTTCTGTGAAAGTTAACATGCTGACAAGTTGGAGGTTTTGGGCTGTTTTTTCCAGTCAAGAAACTGAGAGAGAGTATACTGGAAAAAAAATTTTAAAACTGAATTTGAAAATGGGGATGGAGCTTAAAAATATTGTTATATATTCTATCTAAAGGAATATATATATCTGGGTGACCAAAGAAAGCAGTTTCTTGACTTATCAAACAATTATAATTTGCAACTTACACCTAAATAAAAACAAATTGCTTTTAGTCAATATCTACTGCTGGCTGCTATGATAATCTTGGAAAAAGCACTACAGAAATAATTTCATGAGGTGAGTCAGTTTAAATTGTACTAGAAAATATTCATCTTTAATTGACTTCTAGATGCAAACAGCAACTGCTGCTTACATGTTAATAAACAGAAACCACATTTGCTGCTGTGATTAATATGTGTTTAAGTTTGTCCCCCTGAATCTGAAAGCAGATGAGATTGTCCATTCTCTTACTCATGATGTTCCATTTAGGGCCTGGACAATTTTTTTTCTTTTGGCAATTTAAGGGTTAAGATATTCTTAAAGGCTCTAACAAGCTTTGTCCCTCATTACAGTCATAGAGATTTTTTTTTTTTTAAATGAGTAGAGCAGATTATGGCTGTACTGCTTTTTCTAGTAGCTTCCAACAAGTCATCCATTCCCCTTTAGTCTGAAGGTGCTGTGGTAGTTACAAGAGAGGATGTTTTAGGCCAGCTATAACATAGTTCAATACATGGGACCACCACACACTTCATGGGGGACACAAAGAGCAAAACTATTCACAGGAATTCAAGATCCAAGTACATCCTGGATCCCTTCAGTGGCTTAGTGACATTAACTGTCTCACTGGTAGCAACTTTACCATTTGAATTGCTTTCCTAATTTACATAGAATTAGCTTGTGTGATTGCAATGTATCTTTTCCTAATATTAATACCCACTAGAACACACACACTTTACATCAGGACCTTTTTTCCCTCCCAGAATCTGTGTGCAACACTACATTTCTCTGTATTAAATATTATTGATCGTTTTATCTACAAGTCACTATTTCAGGTTCCACCTTCACACATGATCTTCATTTTATCACCTTGATAGCACAGTACTGTCAGAAAATACTGTACTTTTAACAAGAGTTGATACTTAGTGTGTTTGTTACCACAAAAGCTCTGTTCTTTGGTTGCTCTTTTTTCACCTTTCTTCTCCACCTCCTTATTGTCAGTGATGGTAACCTGCATGGAACTCTTTATGGAGCACATGTGGAAGCTCTGCTAATTCTTCCAGTGTTTAGCATGGAACAGAGATGCCATTTAATTGGTTTTCTGAGTACCATAGTTTTACCCTCATGAGATGCAAAGCAATGCCTCACCTGTCAGCACTTGTTGATGAAACTGTTCCTTTCCTCTGATACTACAGCCCCAGGGGTTCTTGGCAATGAAAAAGTATTCACCTACTTGGGTTTTTTGAAAAAAAAAAATATATATTTCATGAATGTCAGGTGAATATGAAGGAAAAAGGCCACTTGAAAGTCCAAAGATATAAACTCAACTTATTTAAGCTGATTCACCTTGAGGTTGTAGATGACAACACAGTTGAATCACAGTCAAAAAGCATCATCTACTACCATTAGTTCAGCTGAACCTCAGCCCAAGTATTCTTCCTATCTGTGAACAAATAATGTTTTTCCAAGCTCTCTTGGGTCTGTAAAGCACTTTCAGTAACACCAATAATGTTCATTCTTAACAATACATTTAAATATAGGAAGTTTCTATTGATTGAAATTGTCTTAAGCTGGAAAACCTGACATAAAACACTATGCTGAGAAACGAAGATACGAATAAAATGTTATAGAATTCATTTCATTAAATTAGGCAAAATAGTTATCTCAAAATCAGTTGCCCAGGATTACTTCATCTTCCTTGTTACATTGCAATGACATTAATTTTTATTAAATTTACAGCTGGCTTTCTGAAAGCACAGCACTTACCTATTAAAGGGTTTGCAATGTTCAAGTTATTCCCTTTCTTAGTTCTTGATCTTTTAAAATTTCCGAGGTTCCTGCTACATAAGACAATTATAGAACTGTGCCATATGCTTTATGCATATGCCAAGCATTTTGGAGAAGCTCTCAGTGTCGTGTTCTGCAGATCTGTGCAGAAAGTGCTACTCTGAGATTTGTGCAAATTGTTACAGCTGCAAAAAAAGGTCTTTTAATTATAAAACAAGAATGGAGCTGTGTTGGACTTCTTCAGGGAAACCTGACACAGATGTTTGTGTAATGGAACCCAGTTATTAATTGATAGAATTAGCCCTGCCCTGCAAGCTGCTCCCAGCATGTGGACCCCATTGACTTCAGCAGGGCTCTGCAAGGGCACTGTGCCTTCCAGCCAGATGGACCATTTTGCAGGGTCAGAGATTAACTGTACCATTTGAGGTAGATAAACAGTGACACAAACAGCTATGTCAGCTTTCCAGCCTTCAATGCAGCTGTCATATTATCTAGATTTTTCACTATTTTTTTTGTATTGTTATCATGTACAAACTGCTGGATGTGCCTATAATTTGGTGTGGTATTATTCTAGATGTTAAGAGCCAGATTCTCAAACAGTTTGAGTTCCAATGAGGAGAAATTAAATGTAACTAGCTATCAAATTCTCACTGCAAGATAGAATGGATTGAGGATTATGACCTATATCTCTCTTTTAAGCAGTAAGAAACAGTGTCACAGCAGCTGGATGGTCAATTTAGTGTCTGCTAAGGCTTTTTCTCTAAAAGCAGATTACATCTTCTGTGAACTATGAAGAAAGGCACAGTAGACAGTCTGAAAATCTCTGAACTGTCAGAAATACACACTGTAGAATCACGGACCTCTTGTTTATATTGAACGTCAGGCTAGCATTTGCATGGTGAGATCGTCTGATCCCAGTATAAGAGAGAGCATGTGGAGAAGCTTTAGGTTTGAGTTCCAAATGAGAGAACAGCACAGTATTGCACCTATATGTCCATGTCCATACTGCAGCAATCCTTCACTGGTAAGAATCTGGCAACATGCAAAACATGCTGTGCAGATTGACAATGTTATTCTGAAGTATTCAGGGAACAGTAACCAGAAAAAAATCAGCTCTCTTAAAACAGGTACATTTTTCTTTATAGTATCAACAAAAGAAACTTGGGGAAGAGGGGGAAACCACCACCAACCACAAAAAACACAACGACAAACCAAACAAAAAATTTAAAAAAAAAAAAAATAAAAGCAACAATACCAATCAAAAACTTAAAACTAACAAACAAACAAAACCCAACAAAACAAAAAAGAAACTAAGAGAGTGTTACTCTGAAATCTCTCAATTGCCTTGCTATTTTCTTCTCAGTTATTCAGAGGATGTATGTGAGACCCTTGATTTTCAAAAACCAGAATCTCACAGCTGAACTCATACTGAATTCTCATACCTTTCTCTCCTTACTTTAAATTGGTTTTCCTCTATGTTTAAAAGAAGTGCTCAGAGTAATACTTAAACATATGATTTTATTTTTTTTTAATATTTTACAAAGTATGGGAAACTCTTGTGCCATGTGTAAGTGACCATTAAAACACACAGGACTGTGTTTGAAATACCTTCCTAAATGTAAGCTTTGGTCCTTCACCAACTTATAAAACACAGTTTTTGTACTTGCTATGAAGTATTTGCTTTCTGTCCATTGCAGCTGATACTACATTCTAACAGGATTTTTTAATTACATAATGGATTAAAAAAAACAACAACAACAACAACAACAAACCCACCCCCCCCCCAAAAAAAATACAGTCCATTATGACCTTATTTGTATGTGAATTATTCTTGACTTTATATTACCATATAGGTTCTGTAAGGTAGAACCTAAAAATAGCAGAAAAAATAGACATCAAAAAAACCTTTCAGAGAGATAAGGTGAAACAATTAAAGGTAACCATAAAGGAAGTACATTAGATCTTTCTGTACAGGCTATTATTCAGGCATTAAATGCTCATCGATCTATTTCAGTCAAAAGTACATTTCTAATTATGACTTTTGGTTTTAAAAAACTTAAATTATCTTCATCTATTTCTTACAGCCTTGATACCACTCAACTTCACATTTGTAAGAATAACCAATAGGCACTCTCCTTCTCTACAATCATAGAAACATAGAGTAATTTGGGTTAGGAGGGTCCTACAAAGATCATGTAGTCCAACACCCTGCCTGGTGCCTTGGTCTCTGATTCTTGTCCACAAGCTGCCAACCTGCTCACAGTTATTCTTCAGAGGCAGCTGTTCACAATTCTTGATGCAGAGAGCAACCCTTCCAACATCAGTGAGACCAGTCACAGAGTCATGTATTAACAGACTGGGTCCACTTGTGTCTTCCAGTGTTGCTGTCCACAACTGGAAGGATAGAGGAAAAAAATCACCTGTGCTGTGTATTCCCTTACTAACAATCCAAAGGAAGCCTCTTTTGTTTGTCCTTGGATCACACATTGCAGCTTCATTGCCACCCACCAGGAAGAGCAGTGCTGGGTGATATTCCAAGCCTGTGCCAGGCAAGGGAATTACCTAGTGATGTCCTTAACCCAGGCCCCTTGAAGACAAAAAACCTCCTAACAGGAGGGTCTGTCTGGAGTATTGGATGCTCAGTTGCCCTCAGAAGGGAGTCACATACAACTATGAACTGTCTTTTTTTATTTGTGGAGGTGGTTGTGACAAAAAGGTTGGGCCTTTCTGACTTAGGCAATGCCTCTGGTGCAGATGGACTGTCATCAATATCATCCATTGACTGGCCTTGCACATCCTCATACCTGCTGTACAGATGCAGCTGGGAAGGTGAGGTGGGCAAGGAGAGGGTTTGTCTGCTGCCCTGAGCATGGTCTCGCCTCCATTCACTTCATTCCTATAAGCTACTGTCTTCTGCCTGGTGGGAGGATGATAAGGACCTCCTTGGTATTGTTTTTCTGGTGTCTGTCCCTGTTTCTGCCTCAGGGAGGGCAGACCATGGTTCCACCAGCCTAACTATCTCTCAGGCTCTCCATTGCTCTTTAACCTTTTTACTTCCTCTTGTAGATCTGCCAGCAGAGCAAATCCTCACTCTGTTCTTACATTTTCTTTGCAAAGCATAAGTGCTTTTGGGCAAGAAATCAGCCCACCCACTGCAGTAACATATATTTCATTCAGTACTACTAGATTTTATTACACTTGCCTATAGCAACTTGATCTGTGTTAAATTTTCCAGCTTCATTAGTTCTACTTCCGTCCACTTATTTATTGGTTATATTGGCAGGTTTCATGAGAAATTCTGATTTGCATGTCTTGTGATTCTTTTTAACCAAACAAAATAAGGGAAAAGAAGGAAATCATCCACTCTCAGACAGTCAATGACATTAAATCTTTTTTTTTTTTTGTTCCTAGGGTAATATTTGAAGCCAATAGTTGTAAATTGCTTTCCAATGAGATATTAATGATTCCAATGGAGATCTCAGAGGTTTCTATTAGTTTAGGCATACTGATATTTTTTTGAAATAAGAATTCTAGAAAGCAAAAGGCAACAATTCTTAACCCATGAAATTACTGCTCTTTCTCCATATGATTAACTTCCATTAACTTACTTTTGGGGCAAACTTTAGGGACTCTATGATGTGACAACAGTTTTTATGTGAATTTCCACACACATTGCTTCAGATTTTATTCAGTGGAAGTAATAGTGATATATTGGATGAGATACTAATAACACACAGTGCCCAGGGGTGTTCATAATTATGTCACACACTAAGACTACAGGTTGCCTCAGCATTTTGCTGTGATATTTTTCAGGTTTTTGTACTGAGTCTGGCTGGGATCATGATAATTTTTTTTTCACAGCATCCTGTACTGTGCTGTGATTTAGGCTTGTGACTAAAACAGTGTTGGTAACACCCTGATGTTTTGACTGTTGTTGAGCATTCATTGCACAGCCTCTGAACTAGCAGCTGTGTGGGTGTTTAGCTGCTGGTCAAGGTCAACCCGGAACAATTGCCTTTGTTAATAGAGAATCATTGAATAATTCCAGTTGGAAGGAATCTCAAGAGGTAATCTCACCCAGCCTCCAGCCCAAAAAAGGGCCAAGTCTGTGATCAGATCAGGTCATTCAGGGCTTTGTCCAGATGGGGTTTTAACCTTCTAAAAATGGACATTGTGCAACCTCTCTGGCAGCCTTCTTCTCTTGACTGTGTTTGAAAGGAAAGGGGGTTTTTCTGTTTTTTTTTTTTTTTTTCTCAGTTCATGTCCATTGTCTCAGATCCACATGATACATTCCTCAGTGAAGAGCCTAGCTCTGTCTATTCAATGACCACCACACAGGGAGCTTTCTCTCATCCGGGTTTAACAAATCCAACTTCCCCAGCCTCTTATTGTAGGGTGTGTTCCTCAGCCCCCGAGAAGCTTGGTGATCCTCTGCTGAACTTGCTCCAGTTTGGCAGTGTCTCTCCTATACTGGGGAGCCCTGAACTGGACACAGTAATTCATATGTGATCTGTTTAAAGAAGAAAAATCATTCATAAACCAAATGAGGGTGTACATCCTTTTCGCCTCTAGGTCATTGATGAAGGTGTTAAGTAGTCCAGGCCCAGTGCATATCCTGAAGAAACTCCACCTGTTACTGACCTTGAGCCAGAGGAAGAATCCCTAAACAGGCTGACTAAAGGACTCAACTTGTTTCTCACCCATCTAGTAGATCACCTGGCTAGACCACGATGTGCTGGGCTGCATACAACAAGGATGCTGGAAAAGACCACAGCAAAAGACTTCTCAAATAAAGACAGGCAACAGTCACTACTCTCCCCTCATCCACAGGTATTATTATTTCATCTTAGAAAGCAAACAGGTAAGTCAGACATCCTCTACCCTTGAAGAAAAATAACACAAACCACAAAATTTATGTTTAATATTTCCTTTTGAGATGCTCTTATGGCTTTCCTTATTGCCAGCTTTCATGTCTATATTATTCCACTGAAAGTAAATATCAGGAATTCTCTTTATTACCTGTATAATGCCTTCTACCAAACAGCAGGTTGACTAAAGTGGGCTAAGGCCAGACAGAGCTTAAGCTTGTGAAAATATGTTACTCAGGCAAATATTTCCCACACATGAAGCAAGAGATACAGCTCCAGTTACAATACCAGATTATTAATAATTGTGAATCACATGTGATACACAGCAGGGAGTTTTGGCTCTGTCTTTGCATTATGTATTGTATTATTTTTGAGATAATAGGCCCTGGGAAATGGGTACTTCACTGAGATTTTCTGCAGTTTTAACCTTTTAAGTGATGGAATTGCTATGTAATTACTAAAAGCAAAAAGACCTGCATTAAATTCCTTTTGAAGTCATTTTTTCCTCTGAAGAAAAACCCAAATAATAAATTGATTTTTTCTTCTTCAAAGTTAGACAATATATTAAGAGATTTTTCTAGTAGTATTCATTTCCTCTAAGACATTATATGCAAATTGTGTCAGAAGTTTTGCATTATTTTCTTTTTCAGCATGAAAAATATCATGCTAAAATCTTTTCTGATACACCTATTTCCATTTATCCGACATTTGTCCTTGAGTAACCAATGAAAAAAATTATGAGGGCTTTGCATTGTAGCAAAAAGGCTCATTGTAAGTGCTCCTCACCTTGTGTCTTGAGCTTGAAACTCACTGAAATGGTTTCATCATGCCATTGTGATTCCTTGGCAATTTTAATTGCAGAAAAGACAATGTACACTGTATGTTCCTATCTCTAAAAAGCCTAAGAAGCAGCCTAAGTCACTGTCTGAATCAGTTCATTTTATGCCATCACTTGATGCATCAAACTCTTCACTTTGACAGTACTTCATCTATTTGTTTCATCTCATAGAGCATTCAAGGGATATTTTTTTTTTTTCCAGTGGGAACACTCTACAATCACAAAAGACCTTGAGGGTAGATGATTTTGTAGAATTCCTTTACTCTCAGCATCTCTTTTATTAGTTGACTTAACCAGAAAAAAAAAAAACCTCTAGGCTGTGGCAATATTTAGGTTTCAGCCCCCATTATATTTTTCGAAACTTACATCTTGTTCCCACCCCTGAAGTCATCAGCTATTACAGATTGTTTGAGTTTTAGACAGAGTTGGATGATGAGTCATCAGCTGAGCTATCAAATATCTATTTCCCCAGGCATTTAGACATTTTGAACTTTCCTTTTACTCCTTCAGTGTGTTACTCACAACGTGTCCATTGCAGAGTGTAGATTTAGGCCATGTCTTTATAGAGTTTGCTTCAGGTTCTTTCACGCACTTTCCCTGCACTGTAAAGCAATAGGCAGGTGTATTCAGCTGTATAACCCTGCTAGTAGAATACTGAGCTCAGTGTCACCCCGAGACATTACATGGCCTCAGAAACACAGCAAAATCACCTCTACCTGGATCATGCGTAGATGTAGCAGGTACAAGTGTGACTTCCTTTATATAAAACTCAATTGCAATACATTCTTGGGTTTGGCTCCTGTTCTCACTGCAAACTGCAGCTTCAACATCTAAACCTCCAGCCAAAGTCAAAAAAGTTGGGTGTTTTTTTGTTGTTTTGTTTGTTTCATTTTTTGTTTTAATTGTGTTTACTTTTCTAAGTGCATTGTTGGTTTGGGTTTTTTTGAGATTCAGGTACCTTTTTTCATGAGAACATAAGATGAATTTCAGGAGCCCAAATTAAAACAATGCTACAAACCTGTTCTTGTGGATTTCTGAGAATCCAAAAGTATTTTTTATATACCAAAAATAATAAGCCAGATGCATTTACATGTCACCTTATATTTGACCCTGTTGAGCTTCATGAGGTTTACATGAGGCCACCTCTCAAGCTTTTCCAGGTCTCTCTGGATGCCATCCCTTTCCTACAGCTTTTTGACCACTTCACACAGATGGGTGGTGTCTGCAAACTTGCTGAGGGTGCCCTTGGTCCCACTGTCCATGTCGGTGACAAAGATGTGGAACAGCATCAGTCCCTGGGTACAGACACCAGTCCCTGGGGAACACTGCTCGTCACTGCTCTCCCCTTGGACACTGAGCCTTTGACTGCAACTCTCCAGCCAATTCCTTTTCCACGGAATGGTCCGTCCATGAAATCCATGTCTCTCCAGTTTAGAGACAAGGATGTTGTGCGGGACAGTGTCACGTGCATTTCACAAGTACAGGTAGAAAATGTCAGTTGTTCTTCCCTTATTCACCAACACCATATCCCTTTAACACTGTAGCCCTGTTACAACCATGTAAGTCTTTAAACAAAAGCAGAAACCATTTATAAATCTCTGTAATGTTTATTCTTTCCTCTTGGTAGAAGATGGTTCAAATATGTTCTTATATAACTAAAAATACTACTACTACTAATTTTTAAAAAATCAACAAAGAGCAGTGCTTTTCTGTCGGGTTTTTTTTTTAGAATGGACCACACTAATTGGCATTTCAAATTTAAACAGCAAAATAAAGGGAAAACAGTATGGTGACATGCTTTGTTCATTTGCTAGACACTGATGTTTTCTAAGATATTTAAGTGACAAGCAGCTACAGTAGCTTATCTTTCTTGTGTTACAAAAGAGAAAATCTTCAGAATAGAAATGAACCGTTGATTTACCGGTGTTGCTGTAGCATAAAAATGGAATATAACATATATCAGGACCACAGACAGAATGAATGAAGGAAAGCAATGAAAATAAATGAAGAGGCTGAGTGGGATTCAATTTTGGAGACTATAGGCGGGATACATAGTCTTCAGGCAGAGCATGAAAAGATTTGAACAATCATTCCATGTTAGAGAATAGAGAAAGAGATGGGGATAGGTAAGATTTCACTATTAACACATTTGTATCCACAAAGCAGCATCCACATGGTTGAAAGAACAAAACCAGGTGAAGTAAAACTGAAACCACAACACTGAGCATAAAATCTAAGTCACATAAGGTGAATTAGGCTATTAATCAGACCCTTCTTTTCTTGGTTAAATTATATTTTTAATAGATATTGCTAAAATATTTTAAGTTTAGCTTCTGCAAACTTGGCTTACTTTCATCTTTTGTTTTCTTAACAAACTTTACCCCCAGTAGTCAAAAGCTATTTATTTCAGCCATACTTAAACCTTCATTCAGAGTAACATAACAAACACCAAAATCTTTCACTCAGTCTTATCAGGCACTTTCTTATCAGTGAAGGGAGGCAACAAAATTCAATTTATGTCATTCAGCTTCTGCACGGTTTGCTTTGTTTCACAGGCTGAGGTATGAGTTGGTATTCCTGCAGTTTTCTTACTATAGAACCAACAGTAAATTATACACATGGTTATAGGAAATTTATCATATGGGCAATTAACACATGACTCACAGAAGTCCTTGGACATTGGCTTCCTTCCATGCCAAATGTTAAAAGCATAGAAGTAAGAGCTGATGATATGCAGTCACTTGGCCAATTGAAAAGTAAGATTTACTACTAGTGAGAATATGATATTGAAAGAAGAAGAAGAATGAAAATTGGTGATGAATTCTTTAGAAATGAAAATACACGTCAGTATTTCTCTTGTCTAAGTGATGAATAGAAATAAATTACAAAAATAAACAAAATAAAAGGTATATATTATGGAAATTACCTTCCAAATAGACTAGACCTGGCCTCTCCATAAAATGAAAACAAAAAACCCAAACAAACTAACAAAATCCCAAACAAACAAATAATAAAAAAAAATATTGTTCACTGAATTTTAAGAAATGTAGATTTTTTTTTTCCCAATTGTTTTCCTAAAATTAAGTTTTAAGAAATTTTTTTGTACAGGGAGAACATGAAGATATCCACTTCCACAACAGAACACTTACTTTTTTTTTTTCAATGACTTGGAAAGATTAAAAATAACAGAGTACTGTGTTAGCAAATTGGCATATACTAAAGCTTAGTATTATGGATAAAAAATATGTGTCTTTAAAATTTAGGATAGGAATTTATTCCAACATTTGCTCTTTAACAGCCACCTAAAAAAAGGAGGAAAACCTGTTTCTCTCTGTACTTCAAAAGTTCTGTTTTTTTTTTCTTTTTTGCTAGTATTTATAAAAACCTTTACAGACATCAGATTGAAAAAAAACCACTGTGAGTGATGATATCTAATACTGAGATGGCAAACATTGGAAATTAAAAGTAAATTCCCAAACTTCCTCAGGGAAGACAAAATTGGAAACAGATTTTATTGTGGTCA
>JAWWLV010000001.1:13284214-13324014 GCA_035041135.1 Platyrinchus mystaceus
GAAATGGCTCCAAAGCACAGGTCCGAAGCCAGAAGCTGGTGCGCCTCCCAAACCGTGGAGGCTGAAGATCCAGAAATTATAACATTTTCTTTTCCTTTATCCAATACTGTAGTACAGGTACAAGAACTGAAGTCTTCTGCCAAATTCAGACCAGAAGTTTTTTTTTCACCTCAGAATAGTACAGAACTAGAGCAGTGCAGCATCAATCTCTGTTTACAGGTACAGACTTGAATGCTTCACCACCCATAACTGAGCACTCTCCATCTCAGGATACACGACATTCCTCTGGATACTCCACTAAGCCAGGGGAGGAATGCAGGTGAAGTCTTTGATCTGAGTTAAAGAAGAAATCAGATCTAAGACTGACACAGATGAGGTTTCTATGCAGGAGTGAGGCATAAATAACTGGACTGGGCTATTTCTTCCTTATCTGGGGCTGGGGTTTTAACAAGCTCCCTGGTCAAGCACTGCAAGGAGAACAGGCAGGAAACAGGAATTCACTGAAGTGAGCACTCCATGTGGCCCAAAGTTTTATCATGAAGTTTGGATTGCCGAAAAAACCCCATATTATTATCATCAACAAAAATCTGTAGAAAATGTGTATTAATTTTGACATCTTACACTACTTCAAGGCAGAAAAACTTGACATTTATCTTGGTGTTTTGTTTGTTTTTTTTTTTTTTCTTCTACTAATTTTGGATCCAGTTAGTGTTTGGAAAGGAGTAAAAGTATGTTTCTGATCTGAGCCAAGCTTGACTTTTAAGGGGGTTTCCTTTTTAAATAATAACTTAAAAAACATTATTATTTAGTTAACTAGGATCAAATCCTAATTTATGGCTATGAATAATGTTGCAGCAAATTACCTGAAGAAGCATGCTTAAAAAAAAACCAAAACAAAAAAACAACAATTTGTGCTGTATTAGTTTATACAGTAAAGAAGAACATAAAATTACAATTTTTTTTTAAATACGTGGCTTTGGAATTATTCAGCTATTTAGTTTTGAAAGGTTTTTAAGATGCTTTAAAAGTTCATGGAAGGCTGATAAAACAGTGTGGGAAGGATTCCTCTAATCACTTTTGATGAAAGCTTCTTTTCACAGCTATTGACTCTTCATGAAGAACTGTGCAGTAAATGGGAGCTCATTCTCTTATACAATCATTACTGGGTGCTTTGTTTATAACTACCACTGAATTAAGTAAATAAATTCCTGTTCCAAAATCCCTAATAAACTAGCAGAAAAATATTTGCTCCTCAATCAGCATGTTCATTGGGTTGCCCTTTCTGTAATTTCACCCTGTAAGTATCAGTTTAGAATCAATTCCTTTGATTCTGTTTTGACTGACTGCAGGAGCAGGGAAACACACACTTACTGCCACTTAGCTCTAGGCAACGATGTCACAACCTATGTGGAGCCAATTATAGCTAATTACAATTTGACTAACCTTCTGTGCCATTAAAATTCTTGAAGAGCTTCCACAGCTCCTGCTCTATGCTAATTCTTTTACTAAGAATGTATCTGCTTTGGAGAAGTTTGTTATTTTGTTTTGGTTGGTGGCTTGGTTGTTTTTATTTATTTTTTTTCTTTTTACTTGGGATATCCAATTAACTAGAATAAAATAGAGATTTAGGAAGTGAAGGAGAACCCAAAACAGATCCAGTTCTAACAGTCTACCAAGTGACCCAGTAGCAGGAGCCAAGCACGTTCACCAGTTTGAAGATACTGGTATTTGTATTTAACATTTAGTTCAGTAGTTGATTTTCTTTAAGTGAGAATCAAACCCACAGAAACTGTGAGAAGGTTCTGGAGTAATATTGACTTGGAGCAACTCTGATCACTTGTGAGATACTAAACACAGCACAGCTGTTGTTCCCTGGCAACTAATGGGAAAGAATTTTTTCCAGATTAAAAAAAAAAAAAAAAAAAAAAAAAAATTAAGGGAGAACACATCCTAGGAAAGTACGAGGAACAGAGGTGTTACAAAACCAGTTAGACAGATGAAGGTGCTACAAAGTTCAATTAGCAGCAGCTGGGAAATGCTTGAGAATATGGTGGAAAGGAACTTGGGACAGTTTAATTGAAAAGGAGAACCAAGAAAAACTATACAGAAGAAAAGAAGAAAGTGAAGGATGAGAAAGGAAAAGTAGGATGGAGAGGGAGAAGGATGAAGTAAGGAGAGAATGATGAAGTAAGGGAAGGTAAAAGGAAGAAAGGAAGGAAATGAGGCGACACTTTAAAAAAGGCATTAATGAGCTCAGAAGGACTGGTGAGCAGACTAGAAAAATGGAATTCAGCAAATTGTATCAGCAGAAATGCAGATTATTCTATTTCAAAAAGATAAAAAAAGAAGATAAGAAACCATGTCATCATGATAAGGCCATAATAAGACAAATCATGATGAGAAATTATTTAATCTTAATTACAAGTATTTGAATTCCCTCAAAAATTAGAGAGACACACATAAAATTAGTATCGTAGCTTTTATGATATTAGCACAAACCTACAGGGACAAAAATCAGTTTACTCAAAGCCCAAAGAAATATGCAAGGGGAAAAGATGTACAAAACATTTTGTGTAGGATAAATCTTACTTAATATTAGCTATCAGAGATGAAAAAGTCTAATAAGAGCTAGATGACAATGGCTAAGGAGGAACACCTCCAAGAATTAGCTGCACTCACATTTCTTATGATGAGACAATTATCCTTTTCTCCTAACTGCAGCCAGAGCCCAGATGACCAAAACCTATAGATTAACCAGATTTATATTTGGCGTATCTATGAATACCATAAATTAGGTGTTATTAAAAGCATTGTCTGTAATTACTTAACTAATAAAAGAAAGGCTTTTAAAAGGAAGACAAAAGACTTCATCTCCTGCTCAGTGATGAAAGCTGTTGATCCCAAGGAGACAGAACTGATTAAAACCTTTTTTGCTTCTGGGTTCATTGTCATCAGACACTTAAAACAATACATCCCAATGACAAAGATTTTTCTTTCAATAGAAATAGGGTGTATTAAAGAGTAGATAAGACAGATGTTTTCAAGTTGGCTGGGTGTGATGAAATTCACTATATCACAGTCTCAGAATTGGTTGGAGTCATCCCAGATCCATTTGCCCTTGTCTTTGAGAGCTCATAGAAAAACAGAAAGCTAAAGTTAGTGTCAACTCTCAAAGTGGGAGGGGAAGAAGAGGGAAAGAAGGAAAAACAGGGAAATTATTGTCCAGTCAGCTTTCATTCTATTACCAGAAAGATGCTGGTAGAAA
Organism: Platyrinchus mystaceus; assembly: GCA_035041135.1. NCBI lineage: Eukaryota > Metazoa > Chordata > Aves > Passeriformes > Tyrannidae > Platyrinchus > Platyrinchus mystaceus. The sequence continues at coordinate 13,287,480 of JAWWLV010000001.1, forward strand.
CCGAGTGCTTTATAACCAACTAGAAGATAACAAGGAGATCAATATAATCCAGTATGTTTTTATCATGATCTGGGCTCATGAAGATAATTCAATTGCTTTTACAACAGGGAAACTGGTATTGGAGTTTCAGAGAATTTGTAAATAATTTTGCATGGCTCAAACTTCTAACACTGTCTCAGGTAAAGTGCTAAGAAAACATGGTCAAGACAGAATGTCTGCTGAATGCCTAGCTGATTAGAAAATTATAATTAAAGTGTGATTCTTTATTCCCTATGAAATAAAAATCTATTTGAATGCAGTTTTATACTGACTTTGGCTTTAATCACTATTTTTATTTTTTTAAATTTTTATGAAAAGTGAACACAAGGCATGAAATTTATGATTGATATCAGTCTGGGAGTATTTACAAGCATGACAAAGGCCAGGCTTAGGATTTGACATGAGCACAGCCAACTGAAGAAACAATTTGGAGAGCAAAAATGCACTTCGATAAGGACAAATGACTAGCTCTGCACTCAGCATAAATAATCAACTGCCATAAATACAAGATGAGAAACAAGTGATTAAGCCTCATCACTGCTGAAAAGAACCCAGGCATTTAAAGGATCATAAACTGAACATGAATCAACAGAGTCGCATAATAATTACCATAAAGAGAAACATGTTCTGGAATATGTAAATGGGATTGATGTCCATGAGGCTTGTGACATGCTGTTTGATCCTGTTCAGCACCACCTTGAACTATGTCAAGCAGAATTTGCCACAATTCAAAAGGGATGTAACCCAGATGGACAGGATTCAGCGAGGAATAATGGAAATTATTAGACCTGTGAAGAACTGACTTAGGAAGACAAGTTAAAGAGGGATAGAGTGAACATGCACTTACAGTTAAATGTATAATAAAAGTCTCATAAAAATACAGTGACAAGAAAATCTGTCCTTGGTAAACCTTTGAGTAGATCAGCCTGTGTGGGCATCACATTTAGAGATATTTTCTTTGCATTATCAGTGCAAGCCCTCTACAGTATGAAAGCACAGGAAAGAGTTTTGAGGAAAATTATAGGACTTTTCCTATTGGAAGCTGAAAAAGTAACTGTCAGAACAGCAGAATTATTACTTGCCTTGCAGTAATAGGTGATTTAAGTTGAAGTACCTTTTTAATTTCAGTTCAGAGGCTTGCAAAAGAATCTCAATTTTTTAATGGTGTTTTTTCTACTAATCCAGAGGCTTATCTTCTTCTTCTTATCATTTGGTTTTGTGGTTTCCTTGGAGAACTCTTTATGATACACTTGGTAAAATTTTTCATAGATAATTTTAATTCAAGAGCTATAGAGTTAAGAAGATATTTTTAAGGGTTTTACTAAAAAGAATGAAGGAAAAAACTGATGGATGCTATACAACCATATGCACACATGGCATTTTTAAATTGTCGTTTCAGAGTCTACATTAAAGAACTTTAAAAGTGACAATCTTATACTTCAAATACATATCCTTAAGTATTGTAGTGTCTTATCTTAGTGACTTAGACTCATTGGTTGTGATTGGTGAATAACAAACCAGAATAATAATATTTGAAATAACAGTCATGAATTTCAGATGTACATAGTGACAATACCTCATCATTTTTGGTCTTGTACTGTTTAATAAACCTCCACTTTTGATGTCACATTTCCACATGCAGATTTTTTAATCAGCTGTAAGATTCTGTTAACTGCTCTGCCAGTAACTCAAATGCCTGTAAAATAAAATACATCCACTGTTTTCATAGATGTTTTATGGAAGCCTGGGATATACTTCCTTCATTAGGGAAAAAAAGGGGTCTATGTTATTACTGGCAAGGATTCTTTCAATGTATAAATTAAATAAAGAGTCAGAAGATATTAAATATAAATGAAAAAAATATATATAGCAAAATTATCCATGACTAGAACTGGTCTGATGTGTTCTTCACAACTATCAGCAATAAAACACAACAATTCTCAAGACTTAATAAGCATCTTTCATTGTTAAACTGCAACAGTTGGTGGAAAGGTGTGCAAAATCATCATTCTTCTTTTATAAATGGGAAAAGTGTGACAAGGATGGCCTGAAGAGGCAGAAATCAGCAGCAAGGCAAATATATAACTCCTTGAAACATCCTTTAAAATTGTATGTTTAAAATAAATGTTTTATATAAACATTTCACTTCCATTTGGCTCGTTTCATAATCTTGCAAGCTCACGTTCAGTCGCTGAGCAAGTGCTGATTGTAATCTGGAAATGTGCTATAAATATGCAACAGTCCTCTCTCTGAAGGACTGGGGATAAACAGTATGTTGTTGTTTCTTCTGCAAATGAATCTGATGTCTTCTTACTATTTGATTTAGTAATGTGTGGGTAAATTTTTAGTTGTTTTTTTCTACAAAGATCTATTTGAGAACTCTATTTTAGTTTCTCTATGATAGTTTCCACTTTAGCTTCAAAATGGTAAGGACAAATCATTTGTATGTTTAGCAAGTGAAAAAAATGTGTCAGTAAACAAAACCCAAAAATTCAATTCTCTCTGTGCTTGAGGGGTAGAAAGTTTAATTAGCGTTGTGATCAGTTCAGCTCCAACTTCTTTGGAGAACTCTGACCCATCAAATCAGACTTGATAGGTCAGTGCTGAAGAGGCATCGCTTGTCTCTGCCTCGTGAAGCTGTTAAAGAAAGAAAACAACTACCTCGACAGGGCTCCTTCCAAATGAAATCTCTGCAGATTGTACAGTGGTGAGATCAGCACGTTTCCCCAGTGCTTCACAGAATCTGAAATGATTGCAGTTAAACTAATGTCTATGGTGGGGTTTTTTTGTTTTTTTGGGGGGTTTTTTAGAGAGTTTTTGAAAATCAAAACCTGTACCCACCAGGTGACTTATAAAAGGAAAAATCCATTTCAGGGAAAGGGCAAACTGCTGCGTGTTCCCCACAGGCTAATCCTTGAAATGGGCTTTTGAAATTCTTTTACATTTGAAATGCATTAGTCATTCACCTGTTTGTTTAGTCTGAGTTTCACATTCAGAGAAGTGGATAAGTGCCGTTTGAATAAAGTGCTCTGAAAAAGTGCCCTTAAAGAGCCTCTAAGGATGTAAAATCTTTCAAATCAGATTTGGAGCATGAGTCCCTGTTTGCAGAATATTATAGTTTATGCAGTGAAATGTATCAAGCCAATTCTCAGCATAAAGCTGGCTCCTCTTTTCCTAGAGTGACTGCAACAACCCAGATGTTTATGTATCCAATAATTTAGCATGTGCATTGTGACACATATTGACATGTTGCAATAACAAAATGTAGTTCAGTTTCCTCCCTACAGAACGCATTTGAAAGAGAACCTATTTACTTGTACTTTGCATGTGGACTTAAGGGATGGAATGAAAACTTACCCTTAATGTCTACAACAGCTTGAATTAAATCTGGGTTGGAATATGGAATTAATCTCCTACCACCACCAGTAAAAAGAAAATGAAAAGAATAATGAGCAAACCTCTGATGTGAATCATGAGAATGGCATTCAGAGCATGGCCGAGGAACACTAAAGCGTTCATTACTAAAAATATACACTACAGATACCTCAAAGGGATTTTTAATACAAACTGCTTAGCTGAGTTGCAATTCTGAGCAGAGCAAACTTTTTGACTTTGTCTTGTACTATGGCTGCCATTTGCAATTAACACAATGCATGATTGTAGAAAGGTCTTGGAAACAGATTTTGTTACTGGTCAAATACCTCACTCAGAAGTTATATTTTACTGCAGTATTTTATACACTTTATCATGTCTGCATTCATCAATTAGTAAGATGAAATTGTGCTGATAAAATTATGTGACTTTTTAAAATTAAGGCTTAAAAGATATCATGATCATACAACATACTGGTTTTAATATTTCTGGTTATTTAAACATAATAATTCATACAATAATGGTCCCTGGGGCATGAAAAGGGCAAGTTTTGAGAGCTAAAATTATGTTTTTCCAGCAACAGAAGTGATATAATTTGTGTTCTATCACCAGTAATTTGATTTGTTGTTCATTATAATAAGAGTAATAATAACAAATTCAATTGCTATTAATGGAAATGTCATATGCACTTTCATAGGGGTTTTATTGTAATTCAGTATTAATCAGTGTATCATTAAAATAAAGTGTTATCATCTAATTTGTATTTATTCAAGCATAAAGCAAAAAAAACCTATTATGATGTACTGTACCATTATACAATCAGTTGTTTTAATGAAACAATTTTGCTATATATTTATGTATTTTTCTTACATTACAGTGGAGCAACAGTGCACCACAATGTTCTAATTCACATCATATAGACCCAGTGCTGTTGTAATAGCAAGGTTAATTTTTTTCAGTGCTTTCCTAGTAAATCATCTCTTCAAAATCTTCAAAGTTAAAGCATGTTGAAATCTCTTTCAGGACTGTATTGCATCCCATCCATAATAAAAGAGTATTTTTATTTGAACAAGTTATCTTTATTAACACAGCTGACTAAAATGTAGGTTGATATAGCAGCTTACTCATCTACAGTTTCATAGAAAGGAAAAAAATGCATCAAAAGTCCTCTAAAACTGCACCAAAAAAAACCAAAACCATGAATTTCACTGACTTTTGTCATTTTTGTAAAGCAATCATTGGGTCTGTATGGTGAACCATTTAGGGGGGAAATGTCACAAAGTAATGTCAAAGGTATAAATTATAAAGTTCTTTCATTCACTGGAGATTGAATGGAAACTCAACTGTTATATTCCATATTTCTTTACTATGAGTGGTGAGGCACAGGCACAGGTGGCCCAGAGAAGCTGTGGCTGCCCCATCCCTGGAAGTGTCCAAGGCCAGGTTGGATGGGGCTCTGAGCAAGCTGGTCTAGTGAAAGGTGTCCCAGTCCACAGCAGGAGAGTTGGAACAAGATGATCTTTATTGTCACTTCGAACACAAACCATTAGATGATTCTATGAAATTACCTCTAAAATATTATAAGACTCAGAATTATGTAGGCTTCTGACTTCTTTTGGGTTTTCAAGGAGTCTGACTTCTGCAGCAGATCCAGAACTTGAGGTCAAGCTTTCCAGTCAGTATAAGGTGTGGGTACAGTTGGGCTCTCTGAAATGGACCAAAGAGAAATCAAAACAGAAACAAGCAGAGATCTAGAACTAGCAAAAGAAAATAGCAGAGAAAGATATGTACTTAAAAAGACAATAAGAACACATTTATGCATTGTGACTTTATATTCTGTTGCATTTTCCCAATCACAGTTGCAGCAAAGCTTTTACTTCATATCAATTTTTGATGCTAATTGAAGATGCAGAAGCAGTTCTTGACAAAGAGGTTGGTCTCACGTCTCCTTCTAAATGATTCTGATCCCATCTACAAGCCAATAAAACTTTAATACTTGCCTGAAAACTTATTCACTTTGAAAATGATTGATGAAATGTTGCTTCAGATCAGCCAGAAACCAGGATTCTTGCATGGATAGTGAAAATCCTGTGCCTGGAAACCTTCAAGCCATAAATCCATTTCAGTAATACCTCCTATTATATTTGCCAGATTTTTATAAAGGAGAAAGCATTCTCAGGAGAGTCGTTCAGTAAAAGTGAGCATAAAAGATGACATCTTAAATTTAGGTTGCAGGGGACCTCTGAAGGTTATTTTCTCCTACCTTCTTCTCAAAGCAGGATCAACTACAAACTGAGAGCAGGTTGCTCTAGGTCAACTTGTCCAGCTGAATCGAGGCTATTCAGTGACAGAGACCTCAGTATTTCTGGGTACCTGTGCCTCAGTGAAAAAAACTTGTCATACCTACCTGGAATTTCCCATGTTTAGCTTGTGCCTCTCAGCTTTTGTGAATTCCTGTGAACCTCTGAGATTACAGAATCACAGAATCATTTAGACTGATGATCTTTGAGATCGTCAAGTCCGACCTTCGTCTGATCACCACCTTTTCAATTAGACCATGTCACTAAGTGCCATGTCCAGTTGTTTCTTGAAAACCTGCAGGGATGGTGACTCCACTACCTCCCTGGGAAGTCTCTTCCAAAGTTTAACAACATTTTCTGTGAAGAGCTTCCTCCTGATGTCCAACCTGAACCTCCCTTGGTGCAGACTGAGGCCGTGTCCTCTTGTCCTGTTGCTGGTTGCCTGGGAGTCCCACCTGGCTACAACATCCTTTCAGGTAGTTGTAAAGTGTGATAAGCTCTCTTTTGAGCCTCCTTTTCTCCAGGTTAAACTACCCCAACCCTCTCAGCCACTCCTCATATGACTTTTTAAATGATGTTTCATTTTTCTGAATGTTTCTGGCTTCATCTTCGCTGTAACAACCCACAACCCACCAGGCAGATAATGCAGCAGTGAGGTCCCTCTCAGCCATCTCTTCCATGGTCTGAACAAGTCCAGCTGTCCTGAAGTTCCTTTGAACCCAATGCTATGGGAGATGGCATCAAACTCCTTGCTGAGGTCAGGCAAAATGACACCGAGTACTCTTTTGTACCTAACGAATTTTATCACAAGTGATTATCATGTTAGTCATGCATGATTTGTCTTTGATAAATCCATGGTGACTTGTCACTTTTCAAAGCTGGCAGAGGAAGACCTCACAATGTTGTTGGCAAGATCCCTCTGCACCCTTCAATGCCTACCACCCAGCATCCTGTGCCAGGTTTGACTATCAATCTCCTATTCCTGGTCCCTAATCAATCTCCTTATAGCATAGGAGGTGCTTCATTCCCCAGGCTCCCTCCCTAAGCACAGGGATGAGGGAGCCTGAGAGCAAACCTTGACTGTAAAGAGAAAGGAAAAAAGACACTTTATTTTTTTTTCTTCATTCTTCAGTACACCCACACATATCAATTAAAGCTGAACTGTTATTGAATTGTCAAATCATAGAAAGGTTTAGGATGGAAGGGACCTTAAAAAACATTCAGTTCAACACCTCTGCCATGGGCAGGGACACCTTCAACTAAACCAGGTTGCTCAAAGCCTCATCCAAGCTGTCCTTGAACACTTCCAGGGATGGGGCAGCCACAGCTCCTCTGGGCAATGTGGGGAACCTATTCCAGTTCCTCACCACCCTCACAGGAAAGAATTGCTTCCTAATATCTAATCTAAACCTATTCTCTTTCAATTTGAATCCATCCTCTCTTGTCCTGTCACTACATGCCCTTGTAAATAGTCTTGCCAAATTTTCCCTGTAAATTCCCTTCAGGTACTGGAAGGCCACAATTAGGTCACCCTGAAGCCTTCTCTTCTCCAGGCTGAGCAATCCCAATTCTCTCAGTCTTTCCTCATGGGAGAGGTGCTCATGCCCAGCTGAGCTGTGTTTTTCACAATCCCAAAGCTTCATGCCCTGGCAATAAGACTGTTTTCTATATGGATATCTTCTCCTGCCTTTCCCCTTTTCTGTACTCCCTTTTTGTTTATGAGCACAATCAGGAAGTTCATAGTGAGTCAAGGCAGGTTTTTACCAGGCTTATTGGGTTTCTGCCCATCCAAATAGATCAATTCTGTGCCCTGGGGAGACTTTCCATGAAGGAAGATGCTATGTCTATGCACATACCTGAAAAAAGGGCCCTGGGTACAGACCTACTGTGAGATTTCCAGGCACTGATGTGTACAGTAAATGGGTCAGGTCTGTATAAACAAGCAGCATTTTGTTTTCAACTTGGAGCCACGAGAAGAAAGGGGAAGTTACAGCCTCTTTGCCCCTTTCTAAGACACTGATATCAGAGTTATTTTCAGATGTGAATTAGGGGTAATTGCAGGCTGAACTTCTTACTTTGAGACAAATTCTGCTTGTTCATACCAGCCCATATGTTTAAGTACTTTCTTCACAGTGAGTAATCAGATGCTGTTACTAATAAACAGTAATCTTCAGATAGTAGATTGGCATTGGAAAAAGTGTTTTAAAGCTGTTATTTTTCTCATGGTGCAGCACTGAGTTATATAACCATCATCTTTAGTTCTACTGCCTTCTTATTGATTTGAAGTGTAAATTTCAAACATATATATATATATATATATGTATGCATATATACAACGATATATCTCAGCTGGTGTGCTGCTTCATTCCAGTCACTAACACCAAAGGGAGTTTTTGAATTAATGTAGACCATTAGTAAATCAAAAAAGCAATTCAATACAGCACAGCAGGGAGAAGATGCAATATCCACAGCACGGGAAAAATATTTTAAGAAGGGCAGTTGTTTGTTAAGAACTGGGGAATTCAGAAAGACAATTTAACAGAATGGTCTAATAAAGATCAGAGTTGTGCTGAACAATAATAAACCCCAGAATTGAACAAAAAAAAAAAATCCAGCAAATATCTCTAAAAACCTATAAAGTAAAAGAACATGTTCTCCCAAACCAGGCAGTTGATTATAACCTTGGTCAAGAACAGATCTCAGAATTATATGCTCCTCTGTGCCTTAAACCTCCAAACACTGGAGCACACAACTTTTAGTCAGGTAACTTTGAAGTACATTCTCTCAGAGTCTTGGTTAGGCCCTTAGCCATTGTTATGGAACATATAGAAGACACTCTTGTCCTGACATTGTATGCAACAGTTTCACCATGCTGAGTAGGTAGCCAGTGAAAGGCAGAACAAATAGTAAAGGAGTTATCTTTTAAATTCATCATTTTAAAAACTGTATTGGAATTGGAACTTTTATATTTCAATCAGAACTGCAAAGAGGATTCACTGTGTCCTTGGGATATGCCATCTGGAATTTCTTTTAACAGGAGTGCATATATGTTTTTGGGTTTTTTACTTTTTTCCTTTTTTTAGCACTGACATGAGCAGCATATTGAGATATTTTGAATTCATGTACAAGAATACCGAAACTTCCCACTCCTCACAGGAACAGCTGCCATTAATAAGTCCCTCACTTGATTTTGCATCATTAAAGGAACTTCTCTCTTCTTGTTTCCCTTAGTTCATCTCGAAAGCTGGCTGGATGGTTTAACCTTCTCACAACTGTGTTTGCAGCATCTTGAGAAGGCACAGAGCTTCACTGTGCACAAAGTAAAACTTCTACTTCATATTCATAATCATTTTCATAAACAATATTTTATTAATAAAAGCAGAACGTGCCTGGAAAGCATTGTTAAGTGCCAAGAAGAGCAGAAGAAGTCAGCAAGGTTTCAAATAATTGAAAGGTTGAATAAAGAGTTAAAAGAGATCCTAGAGATCTGTGCATGCTCCTGAGTAGAGCTAACATTTTCTTTGGAAGATGATGGCTACTTCACATACAGTTTTTCAAGGCTTGACCAGGACTCCTGCTGGCTTTTGCACTTTAAAAGCAGTAATGGCAGATGAATGAGGGAATGGAATCCAAAAATGTACTTTTCAAGAGGGTAACTCTTGACATCCAACCCAATGGCATGGCATTCTTTCTCTTAGTGGAGTCCTAAAGATACTGAAGAAAAGCAGGTACATATTTTATCTCTTAAAGTCCCTTGTGTTTCTAGGACAAACTATTCACCATTATTGTCTTTGAGTTATGCTAGAGGAATATTAGCGGAGATGCTGATCTGTCAAAAATCTACTGCCTCACATAGGACTATAAGAGATTCTTTCTGACCCATTGAGACAAAGTATGCAGGTTGTGATTCCAGACAACTTGCCTGTGTACATCACTATCAGAGGTTCTATTTTTGTGTCATGAAAGTGATTGCTACGCTGTATCCTGATTGGAACCCTGGTTGTAAAGTGCTCAAGTTTAGATCTTATATGATGCCATGTGTTCCTCGAGCTTAATATTTATTGTTCTTTTCAAAACAATAAGAATTTTGTTTAAAAAAACCCCAGAAAAATAAGAAAGTCTGAGAGCTGACAGATACCTCAGGAAGAACAGTTACAAATTTTAAAGTTATATATTAGGTAAGCTGTAGTTTGGTTTTGCTGGTCTTAGTGAATTCCAGCTGGCCAGAAGTGCTTCTGGAGCCTACAATTCCCAAAGCAGCACCACCATTCCAAAGCAACAAGCTGCTAAATGCCACTCAGTTCAAGTCTGATGACTGGTTTTGCTTGTCTTTTTTGCTGCTCTACCAGTTCCTCCAGTTTTCTCACTCTCCTCATTTTTAAGACAAATTAATCTACACTGTTTTAAATATAAATTATTCCACCCCAAGCAGCCAACATATACCATCAGACAAAAAGAAAAATCACCACCCCTGGGACTTCACTTCCTGTCATTTTTACTTTCTTTCAGTCATCATTATCAACTCATGGGGGAAGAGTTAGAAGGCAAATAAACTAACAGGTTTCTGACATTTCTGTCCATTTCTACCCCAAAGCCTTTTCCACCTGACTGGCTGGTTCATTTCAGCTGAAAATGCATTTTTGCTGCTCTGCTGGAAATCTTAAAAAATTTGTAAATGTGTTTGTGTTTTGTATTCCTCTCACTGCTTCAGTTCAAGGAATGCAAACACCAAAAGAGGAGACTTTGTTCCCAGATTATCCAGTCTAGGGATCTCTCTAATCTGTAGTATATAAAAACAAGGGACAGTTCACTGTCATCCCTCCCATCCCCATCTCTGTCCTGTTCCTCTCTCACCTTCAGCTGCCTCATTTCCTTGCTGTAAATCAACATATTGCCTATTAAAGAATTATGTGTAAGTTTTCCCAAGTTGAGACTGGGTAGTGTAACCTTTTGATTTCATGTAAGAGAAACTCCTGGCCAGAATAGTGGGAAGATCTCCACAAATCTTTAACTGACCTTTAGTAACAATCATGATGGTGAATGTGGACATTACTTAATAGATGCTAAAAATGCACAAGATGTCTGTTTCTCTCATACTCTTTAATTTCAGCAGGCTGGGGTGTAAATTCTTGTCTCCAAGACAATCCCAAGAGTCTTTTCATCAGCTCTAGAGTCCAGAGTAATCATGGAAAGGTTGGTCTCCCACTTTGAATTAGGTTCCCTGAAACAAAATCTACACTGAACAGAAAAAATAAATGTAGGGAAACTAGGTGGTTGATTTGAAAGTCTACATGAAGTATTCAGAGGCAAGAAATAAGAATCCTCCCTCCTTTCCTTGCAGTCATTTCACTGCCTTTCTATGGAGAAATTCTTTTCTGTCAGGAAAGCAATTATCAGATAGTACATTGGGAAAGAAGCCCATTTTTCATCTTTTTCAGTACTCTGGGCAAGTCGTCTCTATCTATTTCTTTCCTATCTTTGTCAGTTGGGGTTTTTTACACTGGAAGTGTATATCTAGTCTGAAGGAATCTCAGTCCCTAATTCCAGTAGAGTGCACTTAAGAAACGTGTGACTACTTAGACTGGGAACAGTGAAAGATATGGACTATTCTGTTATCTGCTTATCCACCAGTGCAGCAGCTCTCCAGTTTTGGTTCAAAACCAATAAACTCCAAAGGTATTCTTTTGAATTTAGATCTACATGATACATGTCTTATTATGATAATTATGCACATAATATTTTCAGAAATTATCGGATACAAAAAAGATATTTTCCTTCACCAAAGAACTCTATAGACCTTCCAGGACAACTGACACATCTCATAAATGTATTTCAATAGCTTATCCCTTAAATATCTAATTCCTACATCCCTTAGTTTAACAGGATGCAAACAATGGCCTTTTAGTATGTATCAAAAAGAAAACTCAACCATTCAAAGATACACCTATTGCTTGTCACTTCACTTTTTTTCATGCCAAATTATTTACCACCAATTGCAGTGTGCCTTCTGCCAGATATAATGTTTAAATGATTAAATAGGGTTTTAAGTAGGATTGGTTTCTATCTCCTGATATATACAATTCTGCACTTCACAGTAACAAGGTCTCTCTTAGGCAAAACCTACTAGCAAGAGTTGCAGACCAATGTCAAGATTTTTACAGCTGTTTAATAGTATTTTAGAGGTTTAAAAGTCAAGCAAAGTATGAAGCCATCCTTACCAGAAATAAAAATAACTATGCCATTTCACCCTCTCAAAGAATGCTAGATCTAACAGTATGCCACTGTAGAAATATAGCACAAAAGCAAAATTGGAGTTTGTTTTAGTTGTTTGGTTTGTTGTTAGTTTTTTGGGGTTTTTTTTTGTCTTTTGGGGGCTTTTTTCCATAGGACTTCACAATGGTTTATCACAGAATTAATAATTTCAAGGACCAGTTTAAAGACATTTTAAAGACTTGACTGTCTTATGAACACCTTAGGTCCATCTTCACATCTCCAGTTAAATATTTTGTGATAGATGAAGTGCACAAAATGAAAAAGACTCTGTAGTTACATTCTGTGAGTCACTGGCTGCTTGATTTTCATAGTATTTCTCACTTTTCCCCAAGGAAACGTAGCTGTGTTAGAAAGGTGAGCAGGAGTTGTTTGTTTAAGGATGAAGTTTTATTTCCCGTGAAACAAGAAAAACAGTAGGTAGTCACTCATTCTTCTTACACTCATGCAAGTAGCACATAGATGTTGTGAAAGAGAGACCACATGGATCCTCTGTTAAAAATTACACTCATAAAAACAATGATAAAGGACTCTTTAAATCTATACATCCTAAGGTTTCTACAATCAAGGTGAGTAACCATCCCCAATTTCTCCAGAGCAATTGTAACAAGGAAAAGAAAAGTCTTAACCAAAACCATCTTTCATAGACAGACTAATTTATCTCAAAATTGAAATTCATTCCAGACCACTTTCCTCTAATGCTTTCACAACTCATTTAGTCTTTTTTTTTTTTTTTACAATGTTTTAAAAACAGTCTCAGTCCCAAGACTCACAGTATTACTCATGTCTTTTTTCAGCTAGAAATCACCATTCTCAACATTCTCTTTCCTTTAATTTTAAGACAACGGAAGATTTCTGACCAGGGTCATATTTACACAGCGGAAATAAAATAATTAGATGTAAATTGGGTAAGGGTGCTTGAGCCAAACAGTGCTGTACTCAAAAGGAATAATGCCAATCCTGCAGAAACAGAAGTCAGTCTAGGAAATTTGCCAAAATATAATGGACACTCGCTATCACTGAAATATTAAATTTTCATTATACAATGGGGAAAATAGACAAAGCTTTGCAAAGATTTAGACTTATAGTTGCATTTTTCTATTGAAATAATACTGATTTTTTTTGCTTTGACAGAGTTCCTTTAAATTCGTATCTTTTTTTTTCCTGATTGTATTTTCTGCACAGCCTTAACTTCTTGATAACCACTATTTAAAGTAAATGGATTATCCATGAGATAAGTTACTGATTGTTATGCATAAGAAGAGAAAAATAGAGTCCTTTGAAGGCACTGTCATTTTAATGACTTAATTCCAGTCTTATTATCATTTAAAATCTAGAAATAAAATAAATATAAAGCAAAATACATAAACAGGGTGACAAGCGCATGGCAATTAATAAAAGATACTGAACATTATGTTAGTCTTTACTGTATTTCTAAATAGCACTATCAATCAGAAATTATTTTATGCAAGACTAATATCAAATCGAAATATGATAATAGATTTGACAGGTATGTTTTTCATACTCTGCTTCCTCTTTGTCATGCACAGTATGTGTCTTAAATCATTATTGGCAGATTCTATTATATATCCATGTATTTGGCCCATGAACAATAGCAAAGGATTAACTTCGGCATTCAGTTCAGTCTTTAAACATTCAATCTGGATTCTATTTGTTTAGAAATGCAACAAAAGAACCTGACCTTAAATTCACGGATATTTTGTTTGTTTTTTTGCCATAAGTATATTTTTCTGACAACAAATATGACAGTCTCTTATAGATTAGAACCGCAAGCCAGTAGTTGATCACAGTAAGATATTCACAATGTGGTGTGTGTACATAAGGTACTATCCTGTATCCTGACAGATGGTCCCTTTGCAACATTATGTGACAGGGGAGTTCTTCTCCAGAAGGGTATCAAAAAGTTGAGATGCTTGATAAAGGACTAAGATGACTTCACCCTTTCCCTCCATGTGTTCAGTAAGGTAAGAAACAGATCAACCAACAGAGAAGCGAGTTGGAAAGAAGCTGTCAGTCCAATTGGTCCAAGAAGGATTCAGCCCTAATCAGTAAATTAATCAACAAATTGCAACATGCAGTAAAAAGGCAGAATGAAACCTTCTGTAGTGGTGTTATGTATGTAAGCTAAAACAGCTAAAGAGATAGAACTGTGAAACATTCAAACAGGACTTAACTGATGAAATAATCAATAACCACTAACAGTACTCAAAGCAAACACAGGCATTGTGACACATTTTGGAAAGATTCCTTTTAGCCTAATTGCTGACTTTGAGAGATAGTGGTTGAACTGTAATCTCAAAAGAGAAAAATATCAGACACATATGTGGTTGAGAAAGGCATCTTCCATGCAGGGTTAAATACGAAAGTTTGATGCACTGAAGTTAGGAGAATTTTCAGTCAGCAAGCAAATCTAAAAGTAAACATGCAGGACCAGTGCTGAAGTTGTTATAGCCAGTGAGACTCAAAAACTTTTCTATAAATGAAAGTTATTTGGAGAATGGTCTGTCCTCAGCAGGGAATGACTGCAAGCTGCTGGGATTGTATGCAATGAATGGTCAAGGGATGGGACAGAGGGCTGAATTGTGCCAGAAGCTTTCTCAGGTGTCAGGAAGAACAAAGAAACACGAGGTGGTGAAGGCACAGAGCATATTTCCAAATGCCTGAAACATCTTAATCAGGTTTACACAGGAAGTTAGGCTCTACAGTGCTTATCTGAGCTGAACAGAGTTGCTGAACTTTCTTGAGCCTTTAGTTAAAGGATTTGTGAGGATTTGAAAAGCACAAGCAAGTTTCCCAAGTGCAGAATATGAATGAAGGCAAAGCCACATCAGGGAAAAGACATAGAATTTTTCTTTTCTATTTAAACATTATACTCCTTTTGTGGAAAACACTCTGTGCTAAGTATGCTGACATTATACTTGCTTTAGGTCAAAAACTGTCTCCACATGGTTTAGTAACTAACTCTTTTAAACCATTCCCTCCCCAGATTCCATTCACAGCAGACATCTGAGGAGTTAAAACAGTGCACTTGGGACTTCTGCCACTCTTACTGCTTTCCCTTGCCCTGAAACCCAGAGAGTTTCACAGCAAGAATCCCGTTAATCATCCACACCAAAACCGAGTGAGTTTCCGTCATGGTAGAAGTGTACAATGGCACATGAACAGGAACAAACTGAAGAAGGCTCAGTACTGTTTCTGGGTCTGTTGAAGAGAGAGCAGAGGTTGTCATGTCTGTAATCTGAGTTCCTCAGCCACTGAAGGGTAGCCATCATCACTCTGTGCTCTGAAGTGACACTTGTGAGGCACTGTGCTTAATTTCAGATACACCACTTCACATCAGGGCCTATTATCTTAATCACAGCAGTGCCATAACAGAAATATATGGCCTCTTCAGCACTCAGAATAGGGCTGTCTACATGGCTACATATTTATCTTTTATCTGAGGCTAAAATGTACTTATGGAAAAGCACCACTCATGCTGAATTACTCCTATTTATTTGTTTGGTTTGGTTTTTACTACAGTTTTTTTGGCTTCAGATACTGCAGATTGATAGGCTGATACTCAGTCTTTCTGTGTTCCCAGGTATAACACCCCTCCACTGATCTTCAGGAGTCCTGGTTTACCTGTATTATTTATATATTACATATATTAATATATTTAGATATGGACCAGAAGCAATTCTATGAACTAGCAACCTGAGAAAACAACAGAAGCTATCCTAGGTCTTTCCTCTAAACCTTAAAGTAGTTTACGTACTGGGTTAAGGAGCCAAAGATCTTTATCTCATCCATCATCTAGATCCTTGGTCCAGACCCCAGCAGACTTCCCTAGCCTGACCACAGTGGAGAAATTGTTTTCATTCATCATTTTCCTCCTCTTTCCACCCAGTCATAGCTTCCTGTCCAGACTTCTTGGCAAAAGGTAAGGGCTGTCCACATCACTCTTTCCTTAGACACTTTAGCTTGGGAAGCAAGAAAAGCCAAGTCAGGCTCCAGTTCAGTGCCTTAGGCCAGGCAGCATCACTTTTCTCTCCCTTCTTGGTTTGTGAGTTCTTGTCCTCCTATATCACTTTCTTGGACAACTGACCCTTTTTGATTACTCTCTAGAAAGTGGAAGCACCTGATTTATCACCAGGAATTCTATTTCAGGACATGCATGCCTAATTTTGTGTTATGTAAAGTATGTAAGTATTCAAGTTTATTTTGGTTCTGACCTTCATACACTGAGAAGTAATACCGAATAACTCCCCACATTTCTCATGCACTTCAGGTATCTACCTGCAAACCTGAACATAATTTAAAAAAAAAAAAATAAGCTGCAAGCAAGTAAATTTTTTTTGCTGTTACTTTGGATGTGCAGTAGATTTTACTGTACATATTTTTTTGCAAGTCCTTTACCTGAATTAACTTATCAGAACTTATATTGTCCATATCTTGTTCTGAATTCAGGCCAAACCCCTGAAGCCACAAAAGTAAATATCACCCATGTATAACTGGCTTTATTTATGAAATTTCTGTCTGCTAATAAATACAATTATGTTTGGTCTCACAATACTGTAAAATAAAGGTTAAATTAAAACAAAACAGACAAAGGTTGTTTATTGACATTTAAAACCAGTTGCTCACAAACATCCTGTCCAGAGAGCCCTGCAGGGCTCACTACATCTGTGAGACAGAACCCCAAACTTCACATAAAGCAGAGTTTCTCCTAAGACAATGTAGCAGAAGCACCTGTGGCACCCTTGAAGTTTGAAACCAAGTAAGATATACTAAGCACATTTGTCTTGAACACAAACACATAAAAGCAGGGTATTCTGTAACTGTATATAAGAATTCTATGACATTGTAAGAGTGTGAACAGAATTTTATTCATACAACTGAACATAAATATATAAACCATATTTAGCCACAAAAGGGCAAAGGAGATTTGTGGTATAACTGCACAACTGAGGTGAAGAAAAATATGTTCAAGCAGTAAAATCTGCAAGGTAACAGCTCAAGCTTTACAGCAGTCGATAAAGATGTGTAATGAAACCAAAATGGTTGTCCAGAATGAGCAGATGTCTGGTGGAACCAGAATGATCCTGGAGAACACTCAAGAAAGATGTCTAGCAAAACAAGAGCAAGCCCTGGACAAAAAGAAATAAGATGTACTGTGTCAAAAGCAGTTGAGATCATCCCCTTTTCTTCTGGGAATGGCATGAGGAGTAGGAAGAGAGGAGCTCAATGGCCAAGGCACAGTGACCGTCAACATCAGGTACTCAATGTCAGCCCCCTGGTGTTGGATTCTTACAGCCCACTCGGGGTGAGTTAAGGACTGACTGCTTTGAACATGTATTGGTAACAATTGGAAGTGAATAGGAGCTAAATATTAGAGTGTGACCTTAATGGCTGTCGATCAAGTGTTGATTTTCTGGAAGTGGCCTAATTCATTAGTTTTTCAAGCACTCCATAACCATAATCTCAATTTTCTTACTGATACATAGATATACACATTATATATATATATATGTATATGTATATACATATACACATTATATATCTATATAATCTTTGTAAATTCATATGTACAATGTGCTAATATTGATGTGCACATATATGCCACCAGACATATTCAGTAACAACCAAAACATCTGAAGTTTTGCCTCTTTAGATATCCCTTTCAGGGTATCTTGGATATCTCAGGGACACGTAATTTGATTCCAGCTTCCAAAAGACACTGTATAAAAGCAGTGAGCCACACTATAGCCCCCTCCTGAAAGATTCAGGAGGATCTTTGATTGAACCACTCCAAAGAAATTGTTTGGCTCATCCAAAGAGGAAGAAGTTGCAGTTGCCTGGCAGAATGAACTTAATATACTTCACTTGGTTATATTGCAATTTCAGGACGCTACTTTCTCCTGACACTGCATTCCAGCCTGCAGGATACATCTCTACCTACAGCAATCACCCGGAATATTTTCTTCACTTCAGATCACAAGGTCTTAGTTTCAACTTTTACCACATAAGGGAGACAGCAACCTGACAAGCAGCATACAGCAGCTCGAGTTAAGTGCCCTACAACATTACCTGCAAACATTGCAAATCTTCAGGTGTTTCAGGGGCTGTTGTCAGGTCTAATTTGCCAGAAAGGAAAGGTTTCAACAGAGAAATTGCATGATGCATCACTTTTTGAACTTTAGAAATCAAACCTGAGGGAAATATAATCACAGACTACACAAAAATTCCAGAATTATGTTCACCTAGTTAAGAATTATCCAGAGCAGTAGTTGGGCAAGGCAAGGTTTGTTACCTGGACTCTCACCAGTAAAAAGCTAGTCTCTATAAAGAGTAGCAAGAGTCTCTGGTTAACGTTTATCATGGCAAAAACAAGCTCTGTACACCATAGGAAAGTGATTTGGAGGTCAGTATACTTCTATCCTACCACAGAATGCACTGATTTTATAATAGATATTATTTATTTTGTTATTTTCCCAGTCTTAGAGTAATTAAATGAAATAATGACCACAGTAGGACTGGATCCATTTCAAATTAATCAACAATGTAATAGTTTCTGTTTATTTCTCAAGCCCCCATCACTATATAAACATGTCTATACTCTGTTTCCTACCATTCCTGTCTATGTTATATTAACAGGATGAACATGTGTGACACAATAATTTAAAACTCACTCCAGGCAAAATTCAAGTGTGAGAAAATCTCTTACTTTGATCTTTATGGATCATTTTAAATCTAGCCACAATTTAGGATGCAGCTAAATTCAATTTTGAAAACAATAACAGGACATATGCTGAAGTGCCTTTGATTTTTGAAATGGCTTGTTAGGATGTATTGACACTGAATTACTTCACAAGAGGAGAAAGTCACAAATTTTAAATCTATAATATATTTCAGGGGCTTGGCAGAGTTCATAGTGATTGATAATGGCAAAAAGTGCTGTTAAGATGAGGAAGTCCCTATCAGATAGACAGAACACAGCAGCATAGATTATTTTTATAGCTTCCTAGAAATTCATGGAATATTTGAAAATATGTTTGTTAAAGTAAATCAGCCTGATTAAAAATACAGAAAGAGATAGTTGAAGCCAGTGAGAAAAGAGAGTGCATGCTACGGGTGTCAGCCCATTCCCTAGATACTCTCAGGTAAAATACCTGTAGGGTTAAGTCTGATCTTATTGGAATAAGCTCAGATTATAGAAAAGAACTGAGGTAAGAGCTCTTAGAAAACATCTTTGAAAATGTAACTTGTTGGTTGAGCAATTTGAAATACAATTCTGTCAGTTTTATTTCTACAGACTTAAATAAATATTGCATTGAGTTCCTCTTACCCATGATCAGTAGCTCCAATTACACCGGTAAAAATGTCCCTGGAGATCAATGCTTGGTTTTATCTTACAATGCTTTGGCAAACACAATACAACAGAGTTTTCTGCTCTCTTATTTCTATCTCTTCATGAGTAAATAGTCATTCTGGGTAACTCAAAGCAGAAATAAAAAATACTGATAACTCAAAAGACATAAATATATTCACTTGTACACTAGAGCAATACATGCATTAGAGAGAAGAGAGACGAATGCTTGAGAGGTCTTTCCCAAGAAAAGGCTAGCTTTTAGTGGAAGGTTGATAAATATGGATGAGGAATTAAAAAAAGTTGTTTCTTGTAGCAGACTTTAATCAAGAGAGTATCTATGCTTAAACTGCCAGGTTTTGAATCTGGGCTGATATCCAGGGCACAGAAAACTTTGTACTTCAGTTAACATGCAAAAATACACAGAAGAGCAGGCTGGCAGGCAGATTTTGGCTTCAGTGGCATCCCAGTCAAACAAGTGAGGGACAAGGTCTGCATCACTTTCTGTGAGCTGTGTTTGCCCCGTAGGAATAGGAATAGGTGTAGCAATTGCCCCTGAGTTCATCAGACGACACGAAGTCACCTTTACAGGTGAGCACGGAGGGCAGAACACTGGAGAGGAAGGAGATTAATCACTCCAAAAGGTGATTCATCATCTCATATCTTCCTCTCTCCCAGTCACAATGTCTTTGTGCCATGTCTCTCACCAGGTAATTAAATTGAATGGATGCAGTTGGAAAGAGTTTGAAAGGAACCATAGGGCCAGGAATTAAAGAGAATTACACAGATGTTGAATGCATTGAATTAATTTCTTGTTATTTTAATATGCTGTATCCTACAGTTTTATAATAACTTTTGGTTGTTGTGGGCAAGAGAGAATATGGCTTTCCTTTGTGCCATTTACAGTTAGCCTGACAGTTTGTAATTTCTCTTATTGTCAGGTCTAGTAAATGCTATAAATTATATAAATTACATAAGTAGAATGTGGACCTCATCTTCCATTTATCTTCACCTTTACTTTAGGCCAAGAAGGAAGCATAAATTCAGAATACAAAATGACGGAGAGAAATTACGAGATGTTCCTTAAGGTCCCTTCCAACCCAAATCATTCTATGATTCCAATAGATGGTAGTTTTAGATTAGATGTTGGGAAGAAATTATTTTCTGTGACTGTGGTGAGACTGGAACTGGTTGCCCAGGGAAATTGTGGCTGCCCCATCCCTGGAAGGGTTCAAGGCCAGGTTGGGTGCAGCTCTGAGCAACCTGGTCTAGTGGAAGGTGACCTTGCCCGGGGCAGGGGGGTTGGAACAAGATGATCTTTAAGGTCCCTTTCAACCCAAACCTTTCTGTGATTCTATGAAATAGTCATGAAAACACCTTGACTCTAGTCTTTCACTTCACAGTCACAAAACAAAGCAAAAGGACTGTTAAAAACCAAAACCAACCAACCAAAAAATACCATCAGGAAACCAAAACCCACAAAACTAAACAAGAATAATGCATGACATTGCATGATAATCTTGATTCATAAGGATGAATAATTTCTCTGGATGGGCTTTTAAAGATTCCAAAACAGCTAATAAAGCTCTATCAATTTAAAAAAATATATTTTTTTAAAAAAGGAGTATGTAGTATACATTACATGATTTTGCTTTTTAGAGTAAGAATTCACTACATTCAGTTTCATCTTTATATGTCAGTTCTAGTAGCTATTGCAATTGTTTTTTACAAAGAATGACAAACATGCTTACATTCTAAGTCATATTAGAAATTCAATGGCAGGTAAATGCATAAATACATTAAAGGTTAGTGTTGACTATTTGGTTTCCAGTTGGCAGATCATCAAGTGTGCTAAATTAAAAAGGAATGAAGATACCATACATGTACAAGACATAATATGTCAGCAATTATGACAATTAAAAGCAACTAATAAAACATATGTATAATTAACTCTATAATTAAAGACTACCCAAAAAAACCCTGTATAAGCAAAGAAATGCCAATTTGGACCAAACCCAAGAAGATAAGTAGAAAGTTTGTGATATAAGGAGACTGAAAGGAAGATGGTACTGAAATTTAAAAAAAAAAAAAAAAAAAATCATGAATTGCAACACAAGAAGAGTGTAATTTCAAGAGCAAACTCAGACATGAATAAGAGTCCGGAACTTGGTACAGAAATTGAATGCCTATGCCTGGAATTAAAACTTGCAGAGAATAACTTTTTATTTCTCTTATACTTCTTTTACCATTCAGTTATAGTTTAGATACAGCTGCAGCTTCATCTGTTTCAAAACTTAATTTCACCAAATTCATTTTAGGTAGGTTGTTAAATTTACCACTGAATCAACTGCTTTGAACTTTCTCAATTCTATTTGCCACTGCAGTCCTCAATGCAGTCATTTAATTTCATTTTCTGTCACCTTCAAATATAATTTTAGCAATTTCCCTTTCATGTCTTGTCTTTTTTTTAACTGTGAATCTCATTTTACAGTATGGTCTTGCAAATATATTTAACTAAATAGTTGCATTTCCTTATCTTAAATTTTCCATGTCTTAATCTCTTTTTCATGGCTCTCAGTATCATTTCATACTGTCATCTACAGAGCATCAGAGAAAGCTGCTTCCTATAGATGCAAAATTGTAATTTAAATTTGATCTACAAGATATTTTGGAGCAGATGGGTTTTATTGTGTGTCTCCTTGGCCTGAACCTGAATGAATCACTGAGTCATGCAATGACTTGGATGTTTGCAGTAATTGCTTGTTGATTTTCTTTTGACCATTTGAGGCTGAAAGCACTTTTGATTTCTTTATTATACATTGGAGGAAGGTCACTGATTTGATTTGTAATAGCGTTCAATTCTGCTGTTAATATGTGTCTAACATAGGGTAAATGTTTGCTTTATTATGTCTACAAGACTCCTTATAATTGGCATTTAAATTGTAATCAGTGCATTTATCTCAAATTGAAAGTTCTCAAAATGAAATAGATTTATCCAGGGAAATAGAGAAGTATTTATAAATTGTGATAGTCTTAATCCTCATTTTAACACTTTTAGATGGCAGGAGGACAAAGTGCACTTCAGCCAGATAATAACAGTGCAATATTTTGTCTGAGAATATTAATATACAATGTTCAGTATTAATTTTGAATGACGCACAGAATCTCTGTAGTGATTTCTTTATGACGAATACATAATCTCAGAATCATAAATAAGTTTTCTTCTTCTCTGCTGTGGGTAATAGAAACCCTGGGACAATACTGCCGAAATCCTGCTTGGCTAGATAATTCAACTGCAACTCTCCACGTAAAAACACACGTTAGTTTTTAAGAGGCCCATGTCATACATATATTGAATGCCTTTGTTCAACTCTGTCCTCTCAAAGACAAATTCTACCATAACAGTAGTCACTGCTACTTAATGTTACAACGAAACAACAACAAAGGGACAACAAACACTCCACTGCTTCCTAACATGATTCCTGGGTTTTTCTGTGTTCAGTTTGGCAACAAGTTACAAAGTGTTCCTTTTAAAATAGTGTGTGTAATGATGTCATACTGAAATATTATTACCTTGTTGACATTGCTTTTACCTTTCTGGCTTCAGGGGTCTCAGGTGGTCTTGCTACTCCCCTACAGTCCATGACCACTTCTTGACCTCATTCCTGCGCTTGTGCTGTGCTGTGCTTATCTCCAGGAGTGAGAACAAGGATATTTGTCCCAGAAAAGTGTTGCCCTGCCTTCGTTTGGCCCCTTCTCCAGCCACATCCTATTTTTTTTCTCACAGTAGATTATTACCAACAATCCTTGTCTGTTGTTACCAAAACCCCTCGGTTGGCTCCACAGCTATCTGCCTATTGGCGTTGGAGACATACACACTAGCCCCTTATCTTCTGGGCTCCTACACACTGTATTCTCTGCTGAAGGTAGGAAGGCTCCTTTTCAGCGTGACACTCATAGCAGTTGCCAGTGACCGTAATGGAAGCTGAAGTCTGCATTCTGGAGATCCTTTTCTAAAAGAAATAGAGAACACTTCTCCTGTTTTCAGAAAAGTGAGAGGGTTTTTTTTCCTCTCTAATCCTTTTTAAAGACTGTCTTCTCTGTTTTTAAAAATAAAAAAATCTCACTCTTGGGGAATGCCCAACTATGTTCCAGCTGGTATGGAGAGTAGGAAACAAATTTTCACATCAATTTTGCTAAAGTGAGGTTTGTTCATATGACCGTTTGCAAAGATGTACATGTGTACAGTGCGATTGCAGAAATTGCTAACTCTGGACATCCTCAAATGTACTTTCTTAGCTGAGACAAAAGATGTCTTGCAGTGGTCCATTTAGCCTGAGTTGGATCAAGGAGTCCTCACAGAGTTTAAGAAGAAAACAAGCCGCTAGCTCAGTTGACAATTGTGTTTTTTCCTGTGTAGTACACTTGTAGCCAGAGGCTGCAAGCCCTCATGCCTTGTTATGAAATAATTTCTGTGCCACAGTAATTCAAAAGAATCCTTGATGTGAAGTTTTCACTGCCATGAAGGTTAGACTCAGCCACATGAACAAAGAGTAACACAGGAGGAGCCTTTTCATGAAATCTTTGCTCTCTAGGCTAAAGAGTTTGCTTTCTAAGCATCTTTTTATTTATTTCTTTTAAATAACTTTTATTTTCTTTCTCAAATTAATGCACAAACTGTAAAGTGAGCATATGACTCATGCACTCCACAGCACAATCCTGGCATCTTTTCATGAATACAGTTACAATCATAATCTGTTGTCATATATATAATAGAAACATAGAAAAATACTAATGAAAGCATCCAAAAAATATTCAGAAATATGGATAAATGTAAAATCATGCATGCAGCTGTCCTGAATTAACTTTTCCCCTCAGCTCCCTGGAAGAAAGAGATTATTCCCTGTGTGTTTGGCTGTCAGCTGAGTATCTTAGTGAAAATACCTTTCACCTCCCAATCCCTTAGGTTCCCAAACACGTACCTTTCATGCTAAGATATATGTTACATTAGTCAGTTTTTCAGATTGCAGATTTTCATGCTTGTGAATTACATTTTTCAGGCAAAAGCCTTTTATCATGTGCAGATCTGCTGTTTCTTGTTTACCAAAGTTCATAACATTTGTGTGGGGCTAAAGTTTAAGATTCTATATTATGAAAACAGCAGAAAAATTCTGCTCCAGAACTTGTCCTGTTTACAAATATGAAATAGTAATTAAGTGACCAGTGCCCTACATTTATTTAAGTCAGGGCTTTGTGTCCGAGTGGACTGATCCATGGACTGAAAAGAGGACTGGGAGACTTAATTACCAGTATATGCAAGATCTTGGCTGTCTTCTTCTATTTGCCACAGATTTTTAGCACTCACTTAAAGGAATTCTTAAGAATGTGAATGGTAGATGACTAGGTGTGCCGTGAACCACAGGCAAGGAATAGAAATATTGGGTTTTGGGGGGAATAAACAGTGAAGTAATACATTTTCTGCGTATTAAACTCTATGTTGTAAATATTGCACCATGGCCATTTCAAAATTAACCAACGAAAGGAAACTGAGAATTGTGTTTATGCATGTAACATAATTTATTTCCATTGGGCAAAAAGGCTGCTAACTCTAATTTTGTAGAAAAAAAAACAAAACCAAAAACATTTTTTCCCATTTTAACAATTCAATATGTAAGAGAAGGGAATAAAACCACTTGAAAAAGGGACCCTCGGATTCTTGTTTTTCAAAGTAAATTAAGGCTGGTGAAGAAGAAAGATGAGAAATAGAATCAAAGATGGTTTCAACAATTGCTTAAATAATCTAATATCTATAAGCATTTCTAAAACACTTGTTACCATAACATCAAAGCAAAATACATCTTAGAATGACCAAAGTCCTGAATCGGAATGGACTTTACATATGTGGATGAAAGTTAATAGTGCTCTGCAAAATCAGGAACCTTTAAATTAATTTCTTTTAGAGGCATAGGTGATGTAAAAATATATAAAAATGACACGTAATAAATAGACTGAGTAGCACCACCATTAATCTTAACATGAACCTACACTGAGCTTTTGGTAATTTACAAAAACATACACTAACACAAGGAGTTAGGGGAGACTGACAAGTTTCATGAGTGAATCCCAGCTAGGCAGTGAGTTTGTGGAAGCTGTCTCTTTTTAAAACAAATTGCCATTGCATCCATTTAAATCATGTACCTAAATCTATAATGAGGGTAATGTGTGAGATTTATACAGTATTCTTTATTCACAGGTTTCAGACCTTTGGATGAACTAATTTATAAACTGAAGATGGATTTCTCATCAAGAGATGAATGGAACATAACCTTTTCCAAGGATTCTGATGCAAAACAGCTGTCTTAGAGAAAATTTGCAAATATAGATAGGTATAATTTAGGAACTGTAGCTTCGTGGTTTAATTTCATAGCATAGAAAAACATGAATCTTTTTCACAGGTTCTCAGTTTGTTTAGAACCATTACAATAACATCAACTAAATGTGAAAAGCACGTTCCAGAGTTAGACAAAACAAAATTTAAACCACTCATCACAGTTCATGATTAGTGCCAACATTTCAGAGTCACCATGTTGCTGGGAGGAAAACACATGGTAGAATCGCAAGTCTCCTTTCCTCTTCTCTTGAAGATAATGCTGCATTTACAATTTAGCTGTAAAAATCAGGTTTGTTTTCCTATCAGAATTCAACTGCATTTCCCAAATCATCTGGTATATCTCGTTCACTATCACTGGCAAAGGGAAAACTACTCAAAGCCAACGACATTATTAGCTCTAATCACATGTTCTCTAATGCCAGCAGAGCAACTCCTCTCCATTGCACCACCTAACACATCTTGTTCCCATTTTGTACAGCAATCAAAGTCGATCAGGAGCTTTGCTGACCAGTAATGTCTGTCAGTGTATGAGACAGTATGAGATCTACTCACACTTGCAGCTCAAGAACTGACTCATTTATAGGTAAGAGAGGAATAATCTGTTACCAGACAAGCAGCAGCCACCCTTCAGCAGTGAATACTGGCTTTAAATAGCCAGGACAAGTGGCTGTTCTTGAGTTAGGAGAGTTCCTCAAAACATCCCTCTTAAACTAAAATTAGTAAATTATATTTTGCATTCCATGAAAACTGAGAACTGTGCAAACCCAGTTGCCGTGAATCGTTGGCCCCGTATATGACATGCTGTGTGTGTGTGTGTGTGTGTGTGTGTGAAAGGTTGTTCCCAGACATCTGTAGGAAGCTACTGAGTGTTATTCACAGCATTTTTGAAATCTGGATCAGAATGAATGCCTACCAATGCCTTTGATAAAAGACAGGAAACTCCCATTCATCACCCAGCCAGCTGCTGTTGGTACCAGCTCATTTGCTGCTTCCTCTCTCCCCTTCAGGAGACTTCTTGAGAGCAGAGTACACACTTCGCCTGTATGAAGAACAATAGATTGAAATAGAGAAAAAGGCAAGCAAAACATGAGGCTAGTTTTGTTCCTAGGTTAGTTAAAAAGAGGGAAAATACTAGAAATCATACTGTATTTTATTGTGCATCATTTCTGCTGAACACTTCTGCCACTGTTTCAGTCACTAATGCAAGAATTGCCCCCACCATGAGCCTGGCACAGGCATGGAAGCAGATTTCAACAATTAACTTACTTGGGGAAAGAGCACATTTTATTCCTAGCCTTATAAAGCCCCTTGAAAATAGATAATAATAAATTATAAAACTGGGAAAAAAAAGTTTGTCATCTTCTGGACCGAAGAGAGCATCTAATTTCTTCCATCATGAATTTTTAAGAAGAGAACTTTAGAAGAAATGAAAATATAATTAAACACAAGGTGACATTTTAACTGAGGCAGGTAAATAGAAAATAACAAAAATAACCCCTTTTATGCGATCACCTTTGTCTCAATAAATTTCGGGAGGGTACTTCACTGAGATCACTTACAACTAAAGACTAAACAAGACTGAGCAGGCACAATGCACTCTTCCCACTCAGAGCACTCCCACATTAAATAATCAGTTCATTTAAACATTCAGACATGATGGTTTTCAATATGTTTACTGATTACTGTGATAAAAAGGTGATTATGTAAAGTATCTCTTTGTGACAAGTAAACTGGTCTTTTTCTTAAGTGTGCACTATTATAAGAAAAGGAAAGCAAATTGTAGAACCACAGATAAGCACATTCCCTATAGTTATGAAGTGTTGATTGTTCCTAAGAATCAGAATTTAAAAATAATCTAGAAATTGTTGTGCTAAGAAAATTGCTGGCAGGGAATATAATGATGGAGCAGACTGTGCCAGGGTAAGTTCTTCAACAGCTTACACTGATTTTCTTCTTATTTAAGGCAAGATCCCTGACACTGAACTCAAGATAATTAAAGCATATACAACCAAGTATCTATATAATCAATGGAGAAGCAAAGAGGAGAGTTGTCCTTGTCTAAGACAAGTGTCTAAGACAGTTTGCATTAATTGGCTTGAAGAAAAGTCTAATCCTCACTGTGGACTACAGAGAGAAAGAAGGGGATCAACTTAGAAAAGACCACAGCCAACGTTTGGCCAGCTTTGCTAGTTAGTGGCTTTTAAGGAACAGCACTGGGCAAAAAATGTATCTATTATGTATAAATGATCTGTGTTAGAGGTATGTGGCTGAGGCCACTACTGTTGGAGGCAGCAAGGACTCTCGGTGGTATAACATGTAAATGAGATGTTTTATGTTGGCCAGTAGATCTTAACAGCAAACTGAAGGAGAATAAAATTGGTTTGGGATAGATTGTTCTGGGATCAACACACATCAGTCATTTAGGCAGATGGAGGTGATTAGAATATGGCACTGGCCAATGTTAAAAATCTCCCTGTAGCTTTCTATGTGCACATATGACAGGAAAACACTGTCTTGGAGCAAAGAAGGATAAACCTGTGTCTTTCAGCCACAGAAAATTCATTTAGATTAATGCAGTGAAAGAAAAAAAAGACAAATTGTTATCCCTACCATTTTTCAGAGACATAGAAGGAAGAAATCTAGCTTGACTCAAATATTTAAATTTGTTTTGCAGCTTTGCCAGTGTCAATGGTGTTAGAGTTTGTTTTTGTCCCCATTGCTAAATATCCCAATTTCCATCTGCACTTCAAAATCACAAACTACTTCTCACAACTTCCTACATGTCAAGATCTCCATTTCCCCTTTCAACCAGCTGCAGAAGTATCTGATGCCTCAAAATAAAAATGTTTTGATGTTAAAAACACTGCTGAGTGGAACTGAACAAGGGATATTTCCAATACTCAGTACAATTCATTCTGCAATAATTCAGAGGTCACTGGAGGAGCATTAGCAAAGACTCAAACCTGTCACAGCATAGTGATATCTTTTTCTTTTTAGAAAGTTCATTGCATTAGGAAATAACATGGCATGTGTTGACACAAGTCTTGACACATTAACCAGGAGGTGTTACAGTCCTCTGTATGCCTTGTGGGACTTGACATAATATTTGAATAGTGAGGCACAATATGCTGTCAGGAATTTTTCTGTCATCCTGGGGTATATTAGTTTCACGTAATTGCACTAAAGTATTTCTGACCTTTTGAAATTTCTGTGTTTATAGCACTGTCTTGCATTTCATATATCCACAGACATATACATATATATTTGTGTGTGTGCATAAACCTGTGATAGATAGTTGAAGTGCAGTGTCTACTATAAATACTTGTATCTCACGAAACTGAAACACATCCTTAGTGTAATAATCTTTGAGGAAAAACTAGAACAAAAAGATTCTTAAGTTGGATTTAATCAACCATACTAAGGAGCAAATTGTAGCAGTTTTGGTTCACAAATACTGAGAAGCGATGAGAAACAATTTCAGAAAAAAAAGTGTTCTTTCATTTTTATGAACTTTGGTGCTTATCAACACTTCATGAACTTTTGGAATGAATTTTTATGGTCAGCTACAAGAGCACAATTCCAAAGAGAAGTCTTATAACACTGCTAAAAGCCATAAATACATTCAGATCATGTAAGCTGACAGGACACCTAGGGAGAGCACCACAGGACAGAAAGGTCTGGATAATAGCATCAGATAATGGTACAGTATTTATATGGTGATCTTTCCATTCTCTTCCTACTATGCAGAGAGAGATTGTCCTCCCGTGGCTTCAATGATAGACTAACAATGCCTCTGCAATCAAGTGCTTTTATTTAAACAGACTCTCCTCTCATAAGCTTTGCTGAACGTGTCTGAATCTCACCATGATGTAGAGAGCCGGTAGAAAGATTATCTATTCTTTACTGGTACACCTCTTGAAAACCTTTGGCCTAAAGGAGTCTGCAATGGGTCATGTTTGAATCTCTCTGTAAATCATAGAATCATAGAGCATGCTGAGTTGAAAGGGACCCACAAGGATCACTAAAGTCCAACTCCTGGCCCTGCACAGAACACCAAGAGTCTCACCATGTCCCTGAGAGCATTGTACAAATGCTTCTTGAAGTCTGTGAGGCATGGTGCTGTGACCACTTCCCAGGAGAGTCTGTTCAAGTGCCTGACTATCCTCTGGGTGAAGAACCTTTTGCTAATATCTAACCTACACCTCCTCTGACACAACTTCAGGCCATTCCCTTGGGTCCTGTCACTGGTCACCACAGAGAACAGATCAGTGCCTGCCCCTCCTCTTTCCCTCAAGAGGAAGTTGTAACTGCAATGAGGTGTCCCCTCAGTCTCTTCTTCTCCAGGCTGAACAGACCAAGTGTTCTCAGCCACTCTTCATACGGCTTTCCCTCTAGACCCTACACCATTAGTAAAGGGTCTAGATTTAGTTTAAGTTCAAAGAGATTTAGTTTAGGTTCAAAAGAGCAGATGACCAAAAAAGAATATGTGTACCTGCCAAGTGACACTCCAAATATTTAGATTTTGAGGCAAAGCACTTCCTCACCTTCAAATATACTCTTTGGTTTGAGTGATTCCAGTCAATGCTAATTATACCTCTAACACATTGCTGAACTGGTGTTTTACTGCAGTACTCTGCTGCACATGCAAGGCTTACTGGAGAGTGACAGAATGAAAGGACAGAAAGTGACAAAAATGAGAAAATTACCAGTATTTGACTTGCTGCTGAGGTTGCCTTTGCTACTTTGATGTGTTTTCAGTTCAAGTGGATTGACAACTCCCACTGCTTTCCTCACAAACTGCATTATAGATGTTTGTTGCGTATCAGGTCATCACACTCGTGTTGAATGATACAACAACACTACACAGGGAGAAATGCCTCGATGTCTCAGGATCAGATCAGTTGCCTGAGCAGCAAACTCAGGCCAGTCACAGCACTCTGTGAGGCTGCCTATCCTACCAGGTAAGCCTGTCTGGGCTGCCTTGAAACAGCCTGAGAGATGGCCCTGTAGACAGTCTGCGTATGGGAGCAGGCATATTGCACACAGTCTGATGTGATTTCAGCTGCTCCTGTGCCTGCACAGCAGCTGATGTGTCAATGTGGATGAAGAGACCAGTGGTCAGGCTGAAAACACTAATTAATTCAAATTAAGAATGACAGGAAAAGCGAAAGCAAGAAAAAGCTGTACAAACATTACTGTCTTTTTAGTATGAATGGCATAAATGACAAAATACTATCACAAAAATCTCGTCAGGTGGTAAAAATAATTAAAAAAATATTCAATATAATGACTCAGGGTATGCATTACATCAGCATTTTGCTATTCTTTTTCATAGTACAGGTGCAACCGATATAGTCAAAGTGAAGAAATTGCAGCTGCAAATTTTGTCAGTTGTGGATTGTGTGTGTTTGAAGAATCAGTTGATTCATCTTTTGATCACTTCCCCTGATTTCCTCATTGGACCAGAGGGATGTTATTAAAGGCACTTTTCCACACATAGCTTTAGTCATTTAAGAAATTAGCATCCCTGGCACCTTATTACTTCTCCTAGTTAGACATTCCTGCAACCGCAGTTGAAATGTCATAAAGTTAGTGCAAAATAGATCAACTCTGTTTAAAGTTGAGAACAGCTAGAACTACTGAATATACAACTATCCCCTGAGCTTTACCACCTACTCCCCTGCCACTGAATGAATGAGTTCATAGAAAAGACTTGCAGAATCATTCAGGTTAGAAAAGACCTCCAAGATGGTTGAGTCCAACCTCTGACCAATCACTCACCATCTTGTCAACTAGACCACAGCACTGAGTGCCACATCCAGGCATTTCTTGAGCACCTTCAGGGATGGTGACTCCACCACCTCCCTGGACAGTCCTTTCCAATGCTTGACAACCCTTTCCATGAAGAATGTTTTCCTGCTGTCCAACCTGAACCACCTCTGGCACAGCTTGAGGGTGTGTCCTCTCATCCTCTCACTAGTTGCATGGGAGAAGAGACCAACCCCCACCTGGCTACAATCTCCTTTCAAGCACTTGTAGGGAGTTTTCTCCAGGTTACACAACCACAGGTCCTTCAGCTGTTTTTCATATGCCTTAGAAAACCAGAAGTTTTTGTTTGTGCATCATCACCCACTTCTCAAGATCTGTCATTATCAGAAACCATTCTGAAATGAGGGACTCAGCAGCCAGAAAGCCAAATAGTAGAGGGAAGCACAGACTTCTTTGTTCAAAAGCAGCACCTCGGTGTGGAAAAGTATTTAGAATCCTAGAATTATAGAATGGTTTGGATTGAAAGGGACATTGAAGGTCATCTGGTTCCAAAAAAAATTAAAATTTTCCAAGGCAGAAAAAAAAAAAAGACACAAAGAGGGATATGATTCTTGATTCTATTCCCATTGATTTTTATTTTACATTGAGCTTTCTTTGGATGGAACTCTTCAGGATGACTCAGAGCTCCCTTAGGTGAGTGCTGCAATTTGCAATAAAGCTCTCCTTTTATTCTTTCCTTGTTTTTCTTTTGTCATGTACATTTCCAGGAGTGTGACAGATTCAGCAATACCCACACAGAGTAAAAACACACACACACACACACACACACACACACACACACACAAAATATTTCCTGTGCCTTAAGTTTCCCATCAGTTGTAGTAGTAAAAATGATATGGTTGTTCATCTCTGGAACAGTGAACAAAAAGGACTCAGTGGAATCCATGGAGCTTCACAATTAGATGGCATATGAAGAGTAGGATCAAAAGTTTTACATCTGTGTGTTTTTCCTAAACCCATTTTTAGAGAAATTATATTTATTTGCAGACATAGTCATTTTTTTAAGATTTGCTTTATTGTGCTTTTAAAAAACATCCTAACAGCTAGGATGCTTCCTCAGTGTCATGGTTTCTGTAAAGAGAACAAACAATTGAAAACAAAACCTGAACAAATATTTGCTTCTTGGTCTAAGTCTAAAATGGACATTTTTCTATGAATTCTGTCTTTTTCTAAGAGAATATATATAAAAAGATACAGTGTTCCAGGAGACTACTCATGTGGAATGCTACCAAGTAGCAAAAAACCTTAAAAAAAACCCATCAAGGCATATTTAAAAGATTTTTTCAGTGAAATGTTATGAGGTTAGAAGCATCAGCTCATACACAAACCACTATCTCCTGGCACTTCTATCACACAGTTTCTTATTTAATGCTGAGGATTTGTTACCTGATGTGTCAAATGAGTTTTGACTCTGACACATGGAAAAATAATGCTAAATATATTTTTTCAAAAAGCAATATATTCAAACATCATAAACAACTTTTGTAGAGCTGCAAAAGATATTAATGAGAGATACATGGAGAGATTAAAGAATTTTTTTTTCCATGGATGGTTCTTTAGATTTTTCTTTACTTCAGTAACCGGAGCTGCATTATTTCAACGCTATGGGATCTCATCCACACTGAGCCTAAACTGGCACAGTGCCACTAACTCCAGCAAAGATAAGCACATTTATTTATGCTTCTTGAGACTCTGGACAGTTACTGTTTATAGATTGATTTCCAGGGGCAAGATTTTATTTCCTTCCCATTCCTCTGATGCACAACATTGTGATGCATATGTAGGACACCTAGAGTGTGATCTCTTATGAAGAGGATCTTTTCTCCTGCTTTATTAATCTTCCTCAGGAATGTGTACCTGGAGAGAAGAAATGCTTTTCTTCAGACACAGATACATAAGTCTTTGAAATTTAGTCTTTAGAGAAAACCCTTTTTGTATTGTACAGAGTCACACTGCGAGTAACAAAGTCCATAAATAAAAGAGTGCCACAGAGCTCACAGGTTATCTGTTTAACAACGACAGCTTTGTTCTTCTTGCTAATTTAACACATTTCAGTATGCTAAGATTCCTTGATTTAATCATTCTGAACAATAGATTGAAACGATTCCCACTGAGATCTGAAAAGCAAGAGCAGCCAGAACACAGGCCTAAATCAATGTGTGCCCTGCAAGTGGGTTGAAAATTAGAAAAGGTTGGGTACTTTATTTTAGAGCATGAAAATAAAATTAAAAGTGGTAGGAAGTCTTTAACTTCTACATGATTTCTGGGATACATTTACAAAATAAAAGTCTATTGTCTGTGAGAATTTAGACATTGAGTTGAATTAGATTACATTACATCTTATGGAAATTTAAAAATTAAAGAAAAAATCCTTGTATTTATTTTAACGGAGTAAAATGACGTTCTTCATTAGTTTTATTTAATGCTTTGGCTTTACTATACACTTCATTTATATGATTACTAGGTTAATTTGTCAACAAAATTAAATAATTGTAAAAAAACCCTGAATTCACTGTATAACCCTTCATCCAGCTGTAAAATGTAATTTGAAGATACATTTTTACTGTAACTAAAACATACAGCAGGTGTTAAGCACTTATTTAAACATTTTAATAAAGGAACTCTAGATGCTTCACTGATTCTATCCCCAAAACATAGTTTTCCATGGAAACAGGTTAGGGAAAGGAACACCTGTTGGAGGGCTGTGATTACTTACAGCTGACAGATGAAACAACAAAGTTCTAAACCAGCAAAGGAGCTGTTGCCAATCACTCAGTAGCTCAAGACAAGCAGAACTAAAAGCTCTGTAAGGCAGGAGGGAAATTTGTCAGTTCTCTTACTTTGTCCACGAGATTTCTTTAGCACACCCCTGTTTGGCACTTGCTTTCTAGAGCAACATTTATTCCTGGAGGGCTACTGCAGCCTCTCCTCACTTCTTGGATTCCATGTCAAAGACATGGATAAGTGGTTTTTGGCAAAAGAAAAGCTACAGAGTAATAAAAATCAGACAAATATTTGGTCAAAAGATGACTCTCCCTCCTGCTGTTGCTCTTCCTGACATGAGGACGGGGAGCACAAAGAATGCAGTGAATTGGGCAAATACCAATTTCAAAGTTTTAGAGGTGTGAAACAGGCTGAAAACCAGTGCAAATTATTCTAAAATACTTACAATTACTTTTTAAATACCAAAAAAAGTTATTTTACTTTTAAAAATTAAACTTATATTGAATACATGTGGGTGATTTAATCTCATTATGTTTTCAAACATAATGTTCCATTTACAGACCTCAGGAAGGAAAAGCAGTGGACAGGTAACTGTGATGATAGTTCATTTCTGCTGACATTACAGTTAGTAAGACATCAAATGTGAAAAATTGTATCTGACATTATTGATGAAACAGGGAATATGACAAAAAAATCCCAATATCTCTTTCATTTTTTTAATAGATTCATGGACTCTTCAGGGCAGAGGGGGAACATTATGATCACATCATCTGCCTGCTTCTATAACACAGGCCATACAACTTTCTTGATTTAACTTCTGTTTCTGAACTGGAAAAAAAATTGTTCTAATGTTTTTAAATGTGAATTATTCCTAATCAGAATATGTCTGATTTCCATATGCCATAATTCATTGTACAATTTCCTGCTATATTTGAGAATCCTCTCAATAATTTTTTTATTCATTATATGATTTCGTATAAACTGTAATCAAGTCACACTTAACAAGTCAAGGAATAAATGTGGAGTTCATGAATTCTGATTTTTGCTGTGGCATCTTTACATATGGACAAATTTTACCTCAATGTTGGGCTTTCCTGCTTTTCTCACTAACACCTCTGAGTTTTGAGGAGGAATTCTGATGAAAGGACACAGAACTAAAACTAACAAACTAGTGGAGCAAAACCTAAGAAAAATCCGTCTGTGTGGACTGTAAAATTAACAACAAAACCAAAAATCCAAAATACCTGGTAATCTCATCAGTCAGTCAGTTTGAGAAGTAATTCTTTAAAGACAGGATTCTCACTGTGGAGGTGTCCTGTTCCCACGTGCACTGTTGGAAGGACAACCTGCTCAAAAGACATTCCAAATACACTGCACCACTCCTTGTGAACTCTGAGAAAGGAGAGAAACAAAAACAAACAAAAAGCCCTCTGATTTTTAATTTTTTCAACAAGAACTGACGTTCTGTGTAGTAACTAAAGGCAAATGACTGCCCCAAACCTCTTCAAGCCTGTTTGGTTATTTCAAAGCTGGGTAAACAACATATATGGGTTACAGGAAAAGGTATAAGTAAGGTTGTCAGGGATAATCCTGGAACCCAGGGCAGCTCCCCCATGAGATGCCATATCTGGAAAGGGACACCAGTGTCTGTACCAGGCATTTTGGCAAGGACAGAGAATTGGTGGGACATCCTTTCACAGAGTAAGGAAAGCTTGAGAGCACAAAGATCTACTCAAATGACTATCCAACTCTGAACACCTGTGAGTGTTATAGACAAAATTCCTATCCTTTCCTTTGCTAAATTCATAATTTGAGCTCCTTGAATCCCTCACAATCCTTTAATTAATCCTCTTCAATTTATCAATGCCATTTCTGAGCTCTGAATTTCAGAACAGAAGCAACAGCCATCTGGGGAGAAGTACAATGGTAGTGTAATCCATTTCTACTCAATATTCTCATGTTTATGTCTCACATTTGCCTTTTTCATGTGGAAGTGTATTGAGTGCTCATGCTTGGTGTGACTTCTTGCACCTCTTTAAGAACAGCTGCTGTTCAAGACAACAGTTGTAGCTGTAAAATGTGGCTTCTATTCACATTTCACTCGACCTAAATGTGACTTGGGTATGGTGAGTTGCAATTTGTATATTTATACTACACTTACCTTAGGGGACCCCTGGTGGCCTAGCGGTTAAGATGCTGCGCTCTCAGCGCCAAGGTCGCAGGTTCAATTCCCGGTCCTGC
>JAWWLV010000001.1:13324176-13335783 GCA_035041135.1 Platyrinchus mystaceus
CCTAAAAAATCCATTGCGCAGGCTTGAAAGGTAAAAACACCTTTCCCAGATCTTCGTTAGCGAAGACTGGCCACTTACTTACTACACTTACCAAACCAACTACATTTCCCAGCTGAATATTACTGGGGTTTTTTTGCATTCCTCTATGTGCGTGTGCATTTACTATAAATTCAATCAATAAGACTTTTTTTTTCCTCCAAGTCATTGATAACAACATTAAAAAGTAAAAGGTCAAGAACTGTTTCTTAAAGACCTCACTAATATCAGTAAGAAAGGCAGTGTTTAATCAATATGAACTCTTCTATTGATTTTGTATCATGTATCTTAATCAAAATATCATGTTGTAACAAACCAAAACAGTTTACAGAAAAAGAAGTGGCAAATTGCTGTTATAAATTAAACTTCCATTTAAAAGAAAATTTAATATCCATGTAGAACTCATGAACCAAGGCCGCCTAGTACTGTTATCAGTCAACTTTGCATTACTTTGATAATTACAAACATTTTTACAACATTTATTGTAAAAATGCCAAACAGCCTAGCTGCTGAGCATTCAGGAGTTCACATATAAACTTCAGCATGGCAACGATGTTCAATCATCTTTAGCACCTTCAGGTAAACAGCAGAAGACATAGATATCAGTCATGTGATAGTCACTCAGAAGTATTACACTTTCCTCTGTCAGCCTTCACTCATTTAATGACTAACACAGAATTATTAAGCTGAACTTGAAAAAAAAAAGGAAGATAATAAAACAACTACAGTTAATGTAACAAATTTTTTTATGTGCCTGCTAACTAAAACCAGGTGCAAAAAATGGAGATGGGAAGGTTCAAGAGGGATCCTATAAATGTATATAAATACCTGAAGGGAGAATGCAAAGAGGATGAAGACAGGCCTTACTTAGTGCTGCTCAGTGGCAAAGACAAGAGGCAACAGGCACAAAATGAACCACAGAAGGTTCCCTCTAAACATCAGAAAACTTTTATTCTGCAGGTGACTGAGCAATGGCACGGTTGTTCTTAGAGAT
Organism: Platyrinchus mystaceus; assembly: GCA_035041135.1. Lineage (NCBI taxonomy): Eukaryota > Metazoa > Chordata > Aves > Passeriformes > Tyrannidae > Platyrinchus > Platyrinchus mystaceus. The sequence continues at coordinate 13,325,207 of JAWWLV010000001.1, forward strand.
GCTCAAAAACTCCCCAGACACTGTCTTGGGCAACTGAGTCTTGGTGGCCCTGCTTGAGCAGTGGGGTTGGACCTCCAAAGGTCCCTTTCAACCTGCAGCATTCTGCAATTCTGTGATATACCCTAAAGGAGACATAGCTGTTCATCTCTTTCATCAATGATAGCTCTTGCACCCTGGGGAAAAGCTGTCACATCTAGGATTACATATTGTTTAAACTTTAGATTGTGACAACATAAATTCTGAAGCAAAATGAAATATTCCTTGGCACAGTTTTTCTAGCCAGACCAGAAACTCCTCAGAGAATGCACTGAATTTCCTACTGGAGAGAAATGATACCTTGTACTACAGCAACCTTTGCACTGTCAGATTTCTTCTTCCCAACTGCCTTAAGCTACATTCTCTTCCCTCTAGTTGAGAAAGTAAGGCCAATTCTCACCTAACCAAGTTCCTACTTGGTAAACAAACCTATTTTATCTATTGCATTTTAAGCAAAATCACTTATTTTTGCAAGATTGTTTACATGAGATCTTTTATGCCTGAGATAGTTTCGATTGTTCAGCATAACTTATACTGTGGTATAATTCATAAATATTCCATATAAAGATTTAAGAGAAATAAAGGCAGAAGAAGGAAAAAATACACATGGAAAGACCAAGATCTGTCTCACAGTAATCTAGAAGGGTAGATAGTGTGACATTACATAGCTTAGCAACTTTTAAATGAATTAATGATATTAGCACAGTCTGATGTTAACCTCTCTGTGTGTGAAACAAAATTAATTTCTGTACAAATTAGAACTGCTGAAATTAATGACTTCAGTATAGAAAATATCAAGAAAATGCAAATTACAAGATTATGGACCTAAATATGAACAAAAATTTTTCTTTGAAGTATGGTCACCTGCATCTTATAATGTTCCATGAACAAAACTAAAGAACCAAACCTACTAGATGTTATACTCAATATATACCTATACACAAATTTCTTCATATGGTGAATGATCAAGGCAATCACACACATCATTTCTTTATATCATATTCCTCTCCTCATAACTGAAAACGCATTTTAGAATTTTGTATATGTTTCTGAGACAAACTTCAGCTTAGTTCAGTTCCTAAAGGTGAAGAAACTACACCATTCACAAGCAAGTGTAATCTAAAACTGTGAATTGCCATTAAAAGATATTTTACACACATTTCTGCACTTAGGAAAGCAGAGAGAGCAGAATGCAAGGTTCAGACATCCTGATGAATTAACTGAAGTAACATGATGTTGGCTGTTTATTTTCTTCCCTTTCAGGTGGAAAGGAAAGAAAGGTAGATATGCTTTAAAGTTCACAGGGCCAGTTATCCCACAACTGAACTAGGGAGAATCAATCCTGGAGACTCTAGTCCAGTTTTCACCCTGATGAAATTGGGAAGCTATGGACTACAGCAGGAGAATCACAAAATCACAAATTTTTGGGGGGGTTGCAAATAATCCTCCTCTGGGCACAGCTTCAGGCCATGTCCTCTCATCCTGGGGCTGGATGCCTGAGAGAAAAGACCAACCCCCTCCTGGGTACAACCCTCTGTTAGGTAGTTGCAGAGAGCAATAGATCTTCCCTGAGCCTCCTTTTCTCCAGGCTGAACACCCCCAGCTCCTTCAGCCTCTCTTCACAGGGCTAATCCTCTAGATCTCTCCCCTGCTCCATTGCTCTTCTCTGGGCATATCAGAGGAGAGAGGCCAGAAATGATGTAAAACAAGTTTGCAATCCATTGTGTTTCAAAGCTGAGTATTGCAAGCTGTTTAAGTTGTGATACACATATCAAAAGGACTGCTTGCCACTCATACGTCACTTCTTAAACTTTATTTTCATTTCAACATTGAAATTCTAATATTGTGCTTAGGATGAGCACTAGCATTCAGCATCTGCAAGCTGTTAACATATGACCTCTTCCTGCTGTAAAAGCAGCAGTCCTACAGAAGTGCCTACAAAATGCATAGACCAAATCAGTTAAACAAAACATTCAACATATTTCTCAAACATTAGGGGAAAAAAGACATTCAAGAAATGGTAAGATTACTTCTATATATATTTTATTGCTAAAAATATTCCCCAAAGCACTTCTGTAAATTGCTCACAAGTAGTTCTTTGAAAATATCCGTTGCTACAGGGATTGGTTAATTTTGATCAAATATCTCTTCAGTTACCCAGCAGGAGAATATGGAAAAAGATGGTGCCAGACTTCTCTCAGAGGTGCATATTGAAGGAAGAAATTGTGCAATGGACACAACTTGAGATGCAGGAAATTCTGATTAAATACAGGAATTTTTACACACTGAAAGTAGTTCAGCACTGATCACTGAGTAAGCTGTGCAAAGATACTGGCTGGTAATGTCAGCAGGAAATATCCAGCTAATTCACCCAGGTACAATGAAGTAACTGGAAATGTCAGAAAAGAGTGAAGCAGTGTTGCTGTAGCATTAGAAAAATGGCAAGGGAAGAGAAGATACTTTGAATGGTGTGTGTATCATCAAAGAAAAAGAAAATAAAAACAGAAGTCTAAGAAAAAAGATAAATCATAAAGATTAAAGGGAAATTTTAGATAGTTGTAATCAAATAAATAAAACAAATTAAGGTAATTACTGCCAACTGATTCAGCTAGGAATCAGAATTTGTCAAAACAAGTACAGTGATTTGCTAAAGATGAGATCTCAGATCAAGTGGAATGTGGCCTAGTGATCACTAAAATGACCAGTATATTGACTGTGTCTTTGGGATGGAACAGAGACTTGTCTGCAATGCACAAATACTGTCATATGTTCTGCCTGGGATCTTGTATAGCTACGAGACTGTTTGCAGGCTCTTCTTATGTAAACCTGGTGTTATACATTAGTCTGTGTACTTTTAATTTGATTTAACATTAGGCAAAAAATGAAAATATCAATTATATATCTCACTTAAATGGCATTATCAAGATGAAAGAAAAACTGAAATATGAATGTTTGCTCCTGCTTTTATATATGATAAGATAATCCATCTGCCTGATTTCAGGAAAGAAGAATATATTTCCAAGTCTCCATTTGCAAGTCTTTTTCAATAAAATTGTCTATAAAGCCCGAAGTCTTGCCCTACTACTGTCAATGAAATTCTTGAATATTTCTTTCAAGAAGTAAAAGCAAAGTCCTTGCTCTGCAAAATGAGCCCTCTGTAATGTTATTTCAGAAGATCCTTACATTTGGGCAACGTGGAGTCCTGCATAATTTGCATCAGTTATTGTGCAGACTTAGGCATGTTAGAAAATTACACTGCCATTTTGCTTGTTTTGTCCTAAGTGATTTACTGTCAATAGTGCTCAGATATAACCAGTAATAGTTTTCACACTGTAATTTAACTGTATCCAAAGCTAACTGAATATTTACATAGTTGATCTATTTCATTTCCACATTATTTTTAGCTGAAACACCACTTCAGTGTGTTAAATATCTACTTCAACATAAAATATTGTTGGATTTTTTTTTTCATGAATTCCACATGCCATCTTTCTGACAAGGTGAGGCTATTTTTAATTTCTGTAGTGACAAAAGAAATTGACCTGTGGAAAACAGCTAAAGTATTTTGGGAATTTCTTGAAGCAAATTTACTATTAGAAGTTTATGTTGATTCAATAGAATTTTATTCTGTTTAAGTTCTCTGATATCATTCTAATTTATTTTATTTTCTATTAAAAGATAATTAGGACTGAAATACAGATGATGCAAGGTTCAATTCTTCTACCACAAAGTCCCTATAGTAGCTGCTAAAACTTCAGTAATGTAAATGAGTTAATAGTGTACCTGTATCTCCTTACTCCTGTAAAAAATTACTGTATGTTTTATGATAAAGAAGCATTTTTTCCCTACTTCTTTGCTTCTCTAATTTTACTGATTCACAAAGCCACATATTCACCAAAATACATTCTTCCTCTATGCAGATCTTGACCTTATGCTAAGCTTAAATCAATAGCTACTCAGCTTCTGCAGTCACACTAGACCAATAACTGCTTCACTGCTCTGTTGCTACATAAAAACTGGTTTTCAGTAAATCACTCATCCTTTCTTAGCAAAATCTGTCTCCTGGATGAAAAACACTCCTCTGCTCCTGAAGCTCTTTGTTTCCAGTATCCTCTGTGCCTCCTTCTGTAAAACTTCTTTCTCCTACATAGATGTATATGTCCTTTTTCCATTACAAAATGAAGGCCTACTCAAACACCGAGGAATAAAAATCTCATGACACGATATATTCCTTAAATCCATGGTTTATGCTAGGAGGGCTGTAAAAATTAACTCTAAGTTATCTTCACTTGATCCAGCATTACCTTACACACTTGTGTTTCTCTTTTTAAGGTAAACCCTGGACTGAGGAGAGTGAGAATTAACAGCAATGGTTTTTCTGCATTTCATTTCCCTTGAACTAGGACTCTCAGACACTTCCAGTGCCCCATGTTTCTCATGTGCTCTTCTGGCTGCTATTCACCAGAAAGGGGGGGACAAGAAACATATTAGATGTATGGTGCACTCTGAGCTCATCCCACACAGTCCCATTATTGTCATGAAATGAGTAGGGAAAACTTGCCCATTGCTGAAGAAGTTTTACTTATAAGTATTTTTCCTAGGCTGCTGAAATTGTAGTACTTCAAAAGAGAGGGAGGGAGAGAACAAAACCCACTGTATTTCATGTATTGTGTAATCAGAGAAAAGTACAAGAAATGTTTGTGTCCTGTGTTTTAGCTGTCTCCATTTGAAGATGCACAAAAGTGGGCCTTAAGTCATCAGGAGAAAAATACAGTGAGAAGGGATATAAAAATGGCGAGCAAAGAACAATATACTATCTTGTATTAGACCACAGTGAAAGAAAGAAGCACAGGACTATTTGTCACAAAGCTTCAAAGTTGCTTGTAATTTCTTTATAACCTTTTGTGCCACTGTTTAAAGGAACAGATTTCCTTGTGATCTTTGCCAAGTATCTCACTAACCCAACTACTGCAAGCTCAGTTAAGGTTTCAAGATCAATAGTTTCACAGATCCATTCCTCATTTCAAATAAAATAAAAAAAAAGAAATAAAAAAATCATACCTATCATCAATTAAGGAAATAGAAAAAATGTCTACAAGTTATTCTGCTATAATATTAAATGGTATTTAAAAAAATTTTCTTCCTTTGCAGTCTCAAATTCATCAAATAGATGCTCTTTTGAAGAGTACATTTCCTTTTCTTCTCGCAGATCATCCGTGGATTTAAAATAATACAGAAATAAAGCTTTCTTGCAGTTCAGAAATTCTCTCATCTCTGTTTGAAATTATGTAACTGCCTCAATCAAAAAACCCTCTGGAAAATATGTGCCAAGAGATTTGTGTGTTTGCAGTTTTGGTGAATAGATCAAATGTGCCACTCTCTGTATGTTTCTTAAACCTTCTTTCTTAGAAGAGAAGTCACAGCTCTCACAGTACTTTTTTTTTGCTGTGAACTAAAAAAAGTAGCACCTCTCCAAACAACTCTGTAACCAGCAGTCCCTATACACTGAAAAACATAGACTAGTTTGAATTGGGCCAATGCATGGCTTTGTTATTATATGCCCTTTTTTTTTTGTCCTCATCTACATTCACCTTAGTGTTTCTAAATCATCATTGATTGGTGCTTTGAGGACTAGAAAAAGCTATTGAAACTAAATTAACATTCACCTGATAAAAATCCAGACAAAATTACAATTGCTATTTACCCAGTATTGGGTCCTGCTAAAGGCAGTTCCTGCTTATTCAGAAAATCAGTCTACTGTTAAAGCAGTTGTAATCCAGGAGGAACTTCTGATCCAAAAATATTATTCAATATGCTTTAGGTCATGCTGCAACCTCTTTTATTATTCACGGCCACTACCTTGCTTTGGCGTGATTTGTGGCTGTGCTCCAAGCCCAGAAAAAGCATCCAAGAAGAGAGTGTGAGAGGAGACAGTGTCTGAAGGCATCAGACAGGAGAGGAGGATCTGTAGCTGATACCAAGCACACTCAAGAAGAAGAAATGCACTTTGAGCAGAGGCGTTCAATGGAAGTGGCGTCAGAGTGTGAACAAAGGCAGCCAGGAGAGTGTCCAAGAAGGAGAGAACCAGACCAGAGAAGAGGAAAGCAAAACTGGAAAATTCAGAAATTAAAAAATGTCATGGTTTCAGAATGCCTGTTCAATTTCTCTCAAACCTGCTGAGCTTTCTACATGGAAATTTCATTTATCTGTGTCCATCAAATCCTATTCTCAGCTTGGTTAACTGAAAACTTGTGTCCAGACCAGAGCAGGCCAGCAGGTCTCTGGGACAAGAAAAGTGCTATATATTTAAACAGCAACTGTCAGAACAAAGTGCCAGCCCTCTGTACTATTCTTAGTGATATTCTCTGTCCATCATCTTAAGCTCAACCCTTTACACCTCTGTCCTGCATGGATATGACATACAGACACTGTTTCAAATGGCAAGACTTCTCTATTTCCTTAATAACAAGAGTGATTGCAAGTTCCTCCATGTGTTTCACATCCATGTGGTAGCAGTTGCCAAGGTTTTATTATTTGCTTTCTCATTCATACTCTGTGCAACACACTGGTGATTCTGTTACTGTTTCTTTTCCTCCACTGCACCACAGAAGATATTTAATGATCCAGTGAACAAAAAACAGTGAAGAATTGTAGAGAATATTTATCTCATCAAAGAACAGTATGAATTCCCTGACAAGGCCTTCCTCCCCACTCTTACTTGTCTCCCTGAAATATATAATAAAGTCTTTTATTCACCTAGGCAGAGTGAAGCAAAGTCTAAAAGCTTTACTGAAAGCATCTAGATAACATCTATTATTCTATGAGAATAAGGCTTGTGAAATAGGCACCAGATATTTATACCCAAAGTACTCATCTTAACAGAAAGTAGGTCATGGCTAGCATAAGAGTGAATACTTGAAAATAATCATTTTAAGAGGATGTGACAGTAGAAGAAATTAAAATATATCAATTCTAAGCATTCATAAAAATCCACTTTTAACCAAGGATGTTCCAATAAGCTGCCTGTACCTAATATTTTATTTAAAAGTTAGTGTTCTCAATATCTAACATAATTAATTTTCCAAGAATAAAACAGAGCTTCACATAGAACAGTTGGGGGGAGATTTGTTTATCGTTCCTGTCAATAGATAAGCTAAGTATGCAGTCTTTCCCTGGGCACAGACAGGAGGGGAGCTTTTCCTATTTCTATTTTCAAAAGCTTGTCTAAATCTGTGCTCTTTTACAAAGCATTACAGAATGAATGTGATCAGGAATGTTTTCAGATGTATAATTTTAAAGAGGAAGGTTGCCAATTTAAAGTCTAAGGCATTACCTCACTGAACACACTGAGTAAGGAGGCAAACTAACACCTAACAAAAATGAGTCAATTGAGTGTCTCTGATCTTTGTTCCTGAATTTTAACTGTTTTCAGGTAACATTTGTAACAATGAGTCAGGAGTGTGCCCTGGCAGCCAGGAGTGCAAATGTTTTGGCTCTTGGGGCTGTTCTGTGCAGGGCCATGAGCTGGACCCATTGATCCTTGTGAGTCCCTTATAAGTCAGAATAGTCTATGTTTCTATAACTGTATGATTCTATGATTGTAAAGCAAAAGTTTTATTTTTTAATATAGAACATTCCCAAAATAAATTACCAGGATTAATTAGCAAATATTTAAAAAAAACCCTGTAAAAATCTCCAAGTAAGGCTACATTATTCCTCATTTTTCATTTACATATTTCTATTCTGTTTCCAAATGTTCAAGAAAATTTTATTAGTATAAACATGTATCAGAGAAAGAATTGGGTGATGCAATTATTGAAAACAAGCAAGTCAGTCAAAGGCTTGCCCTGTGTTCACAAAAGAGTGCATGAATATTGTGTTGAAACTGTGCTTGTTATGCCTGATTAATGAGATCTTGTAGAATTTCTTCATTTTATAGTTTCCACATAGAATTATCAAACTGACAAACCTTTAGCAGCTTTTGAAAACTACATCCAGTGTGTTTTCTATACCTTCTCTTAATCATGATGGGGACATAATTCACTATTATCTTGTTCACAAGGATATGATTCATTTCACACATCAGTATTCATTAAAATAATATGTACCTGTGCTCTGGTTTTGTACCACTTCAAAGCTCAACTACCAACAAATTCATGGTCAATTAGTTTAACTGGATGAATAACAGTGGGACAACTACATAGGTTTCTCACCTTCTCATATTTTGTGTTTACATGAAATTAGAACCTCAAAAATCAATTACAGTACAGTGAATTAGTTGTAGTTCCCCATTTCTTTCATTTAGTGAAAGAAGACATCATTTTCTTTTAACTTGGATGCAAAAAAAATCTCTCAAATAATTAATTTCTTTCTGTAGGCTGGTAAATGCTGAAGAAACACAGAATTAAATCCCCTAATGAGATTTCAAGTTAGTACATATTTCTCTGGGACTTGCAGAAGTGAAAAACTGAAGATCCTTTGTTGTGTAAAACCTCTACTCACAAGACTGATCCCTCACGCTCATGTTGATGGCTTTTTCCTTGATGGTTATAGCTTTTTTCCTAACAAAAAAAAAAAATATAGAAGACTTCAAAATTGAGAAAGACACCTAAATTCTTATTCCTTATAGATATAGCCTTCTGAAATATTGACCGCAAAAATAATCTTGTTTCTCAATCATCTTTCTTTGTGTCTTGTGGCAATGTCTTTTTGCTTGATTTTAATGTTTCATACAGAACAAGTGCAATGGTTTTTTTTAGTAAGCACAGGTGGAGTTTGTGTTAATTTGCCTCATATTTCAGGGCAAGTTTACTTCTGCAATTGGGAATGATTGCACATGCAAACAAACACTGTACTCAGGGGGGATCTTAGAGTCCAAGACATCTGCTGAGCAACAGCTACACATAAACACTGATCAGTTAAGAGAATCTAAGTCACACAAAGGGCAACAGATGATCCAGAAAGTAAAAAACCTGGTTAACAAAACAACTTGAACCAAACTCATACTTTTTCTTAAATTCAACAACGTACTTCCTCTGGGGAATATTTGGCCACGATAAAATTCATATCCTTACATAGTACACCATAGCATTTTGTGATTTTACATTATGGATCTTTAGATACCTTCTCCTGCAAAAATTGTAGTTTCTGTAATACATTTCAAAGAGACTTTACCTATGGTGAAAGAAGGTTAACACAGAGGGATCCATCCTGACATTGTTATTCAAGTGAAAAATGGTAAGTGGCTACTCTTTTCCTTTAAGCCCCATTATTCACCATCCACAGTTTCTGCTCTTCTAAAATGTAACAGTCTTCAAAAGATACATTCATATGTTCAAAAGGTTCATTCAAATTAATGTTCTTTCAAAAGCTTACATTCATATATGAAAACTAACCTTAGTTGCAGGGTTGCTGGCACAGACTAATACAAATGTAGAAAACAAAAGAAAAAACAAATATTAAAAAAAAAATCAAAAAATCACAGCCACTGTGGTATAGTTGAATTTAGAACATTCCAAAGTAGCTTTCACATTATTTTAGAGAAGAGAGACACTATTTTCAGTAGGTCTCTAACTGGTAAAAATTCCTTATTATTTTTACCTTTGTTTTAGCAGACCAGGTTCTGAAGGGATTTCAATATCCTCTGTAAACTCACATTAACTATGCACAGAAATCATTACAAACCCAGATTCCTCAGTAGACCCTGTACTTTAATTTTTCAGTTGGTGCCTAGAGCAAGACAGCAGACACAAGCAAAGCATTTAAAAGGCTGATAGTTTTGGGTTTCTTTATATTATTTTTTTAATTATATTAATTATTTAAGTTAAATGAAAACATGGAAAAATAGGTCAGAAATACCACCACAGAAACTTTGATTAGAATTGCGTTCTGAATTAGTTCTAAATTATACTGCTTTGTGTAAACCACAACACAGTCTGGGCAGGTTGAACGTGTGTACATGAGTCATTTTTTTGGAATGCAGGCAGTATCATGTGATGTCCTATTATGTCACATTAAAAGAGAGTAGGTTTAAATTAGATATTAGGAAAAAAAATCTTTACTGTGAGGGTGGTGAAACACTGGCACGGGTTGCCCAGAGAAGTTGGGGATGCCCCACTCTGGCAGTGTTCAAGGCCAGGTTGGATGGGGCTTTGAGCAACCTGGTCTAATGAAAGGTGTTCCTGTCCACGGCAGGGGGGTTGGAACAAAGTGATCTTTAGGCTTGCTTCCAACCCAGGCCATTCTATGATTCTATAATTTGTCAGAGAACACATTGTTCCCTTATAAAATAAATAATGTGGCTATCTACCTTGGACCCTAAGAGGCAACACTGTTATTCCATGAACAATTTTCCAGGAATCATGCTGCCCAGAGTGCTAACTAAAGCTGAAAAATTACTGAAATGAAAGATGTTTAAGTATTTCATTAGGCAAGTCTGGGTTATACAAAAAGTCTTATTTTCCTCATATAAGTGGCCAGTCTTCGCGAACGAAGATCTGGGAAAGGTGTTTTTACCTTTCAAGCCTGCGCAATGGATTTTT
>JAWWLV010000001.1:13335883-13355697 GCA_035041135.1 Platyrinchus mystaceus
TAGATGGATGGCCTTAGGGGCTGACGAGCTCCATCTGCCTGGGGGACCCTGAAGCAGGACCGGGATTCGAACCTGTGACCTTGGCGCTGAGAGCGCAGCATCTTAACCGCTAGGCCACCAGGGGTCCCCGTTTCCTCATATAGATACCATGAAAGCAACAATTCCTTCATGGATGTCCCCTAGATGCCATTGGAATGTGCCTGAATAAGGATTGCAGGGCTAGAGAAAGATTGAAGAAAAACATTGTGTTAATAAAAGAATTGGGTTTTTTTGTGAGGAGTCACAAGAAAATGGACTCCCTAAGGAAGGACCAGGATTCTAAATGTATAATTTAACGATGGGAATGCTATTTACTTATTTATCAGACTTGTTAAGAATGGTGTCAAATATCAATTTGTACACATGGTTGAGATTACCTGATTTCAAAGTAATAATTTAGAGTAAAATTGTTGCATTTTTCATCATCTGTGCTTGCAGGCTGGCAAAAACAATTTGGGGATGGCTCCCATGCTTTTGAGACTGGGAGATTTACAAAATGTGACACAAATGTTATTAAAGTTGTCACCTTGCTTACTTCTTCCCATTGTTCCCACTATGTCCTATTACAGGATTTGATGAGGAAGTCTAAAAATTGCAGAAAAGGAAGAGATAAACAAAATCAAAATATAAACCTTAGATATACAGAAATGGTAGTCTAAATGTACCTTAGTCTCTTAAACAAATGTCCAAATAGCTTTTTTTCTGTCTCCAGGAGAGTTCTTCAGTCAAATGTCTCAACCATAGTCAATTATTAGCACAAATTAGAACACAGTCATTATTTTCATTGCAATTATGTATGCCTTGCATATCAACAAAAGCTAAAAAAACTTTTAAAAAGGCATGTCTTTTAGGTTGCATCTAATTCAGAAACAGAGAGTAATAGCCATACAACATCTTCCTAAAAATTAGCTAAAAACCTAAAGCAAGAATGTAACAAGAAATGTTCTTACAATAGCATCAGTTTTTGGGAAAGGAAGTAAAGATTTTTAAATATTTTTGAATATTTTTAAATATTTCAGGGTGATACCTCATACATCTATGATCTTCAGGGCAAGGCACAAACATTAAACTTAAAGGAAAAATATAAATTTAAAGGTTGGTTTGTCAGTGCCAAAAAAGCAGATGATGGGGTTTTATATACTTAGTCCAAAGAGACCTTTAATCTCAGATAGGGTGTCTGGTATCTTAAATAGGAATTTTAAGCTTAAATTTAAACCTACCAGATTTGATTTACTTGCTGTCTTCAGACAAAAAGCCTTAATTCTCCCATGCCCATAGAACCTACTGTGTCCAAGAAGGATACTCTGCCAAGTATGGCTATCATCTTTTCAGGTCCTGCCCTCTGATATAGATTACACTAAGCAAATGCAGCTTTGGCAATGTTCAGGATCTGAGAGGGATAAGACTTTCAGATAGCTTGACTGACAGCATCTCCTGCTGTGCTACAGGGAAGTCGTGGGCTCCTGCAGAGAGCCTCACAGGCTGTCAGTGCTTTTTGTACTCCTGAGTGTCACTTCTCACACACCCAAATCACAGCTGTCACTGTTACCTTGTCTACTGTTCTTCACTTGGTACTGAGCACTGAATCTTCTACTTTGGCTCTGCCAGGAAAGGTGATGGATAATCCCCTATCTCACATCCCCTGTGAGAAGGTTCACTTGTGTCATTTGAGGAGAGACAAGTGACACAGCTCTGTCATGAGGAGAAAGGGTGGTGAAAGGGGAACTTTGCCAAATGAACAGCCCAAGAGCAAGAAAACTTCTAGTCCCATGCAATATAATAGAATTAAATACCATTTCTGTACTTTAAAAAAGTCAGGTTTTGGCTCTACACTGTACAAGGACAATTATGAATGAAAAGTATTCTGCAAGTTTATCCTAAAGACCAATGTTTCTTTTCATGTTTGCCTTGAAAAGAAACCTGATATACAGTATATTTTGATTAAAAAGACATTTTTTCATAAGATTGATGAAACTGTTCAGAAAAAAATTGCTGCTATACTCACGAGTTATCTCAGGAGTAAAAGTGAGAGTCTACATGCAGAGCAGAGACAGGATGAGAATTCTATAAGACTCTCATTTGAGGGCAGCAGCAATTGTTGAGGTTCTCCAGTAACACCTGGTGACAGAGATAAGCTCCAGAACTTTACTGATAATACATTTTGTTGCTTTTTGTTCCTCAGTTTACAAAATACTTAATCAAATGTTTTCTCTGAGAGAATAAACTCGACCTACCATTTCTTTTAAAAGTCATATCATTATCCTGGTCCCAAAGTTATTTGAGAAAGGTTAGTGATGTTGTTCCTACAAGAGCAATGGATGATGAATTATAATGGCTATAACTAAAAATAGGATTCAGAGCTGGAGTACATGCTTTCCACCAAGCTGCAGGACCTGGTTTAAAGGCAGATACCACAACACTGGAAAGAAATCTCCTTTGGCAGGCACGAGGTTTTTGGCAAGAATCACAAGGGGTGTGAAGGCAGTTTGTTACTCAGAATATTCATGCAAATTACAGAAACCCACTCAGAAATGCTGAGAAAATTTGTATTCCTTACTCTTTAGAAGAGGATGATGAGGCGATCACTATTCAAATACTTTAAAACTAGTGAAAAAAGGAAAAGAAAAATCTTTTTTTCAAGTCTGCAGAAGATAGGACAAGAAGTTCTGACCGTAGAAGTATCAAGAGAGATTTAGGTTGAACATGACTTTGAAAGGAAATTTTCAAATTGATGATACCAAATGCTTCCATTACTGTGTAAGGTAGGCTCTCCATTGCTGGGAGACCTGTAAAAACAGGTTGAATGACAAAGCTGCAGGTCATGCTGCCATGCTAAATATTCACAGAATCACAGAATCATTAAGGTTGGGAAAGACCTCCAGGGTCATCAACTCCAACCTGTGACTGAACACCAACTTGTTAATTAAACCACAGCACTCAGTGCCACATTCAGTCACTGCCTGAACGCTTCCAGGGATGGTGACTCCACCACTTCCCTGGACAGTCCATTCCTATTCTTGACAACACTTTCAGTAAAGAAATACTGCATAATCATAAGATTTCATGGGCATTCTCTTTTCACGTGCAATATCATTTTAACAATTATTTACATCATAGGCTGTACTTTCCTTTTCCTGCATAGTGTCATTTTTACAGAACAAAGTTCCTCGAATGCCAATATCATTATATTACATTATTATCTGATGATGACAACTAGATGGTGTCACTTAATGATGATCCTTGTTTCACTTCTGTTCTAAATCCAAAAAGCTTACAACCTAATAAGAAACTTCAAACAACTTCACAATCTAAATACGAAAATATAGAAAGGAAATAGAAAGTAATTTTGGAACCGAATTCTGCTGTGGTACTTCCACAAAATGGCAATTTACTTTTTTTTTTTTTTTTTCTTATTGATCGTGAGCTTTTATGCACTTGAAAACAGTAGAGATCGGGCAATCATCAATGAGTATGTTTCTCATCATTTTCAGGACTGATACCTTAATATCAATTTTAAGCTATGTGCCTTAATTCTGCCAGTGTTTATTTATGTGTTGCCACTTTTATCAATGGAGCAATAATGTTAACACCAGAAGTTTTCATCTAGAAACATCATTCTTAAAAACCAATAATGTAAACCACTGAAGCTACAAGAATGTTATTTTGCAAAAACAAAAAAAAAATTACTACATACTGTTTGCAAGAAGTTATAAAATTGCATTTAAAGGATAAAATCTATGAATATTAGAGTGCTTCAAAACATACACAGGGGCAGAAAATGTTCAATATCACTGCTGGGATGATACACCAGTAAAAATACAGTCATACTTCATGTTTTTCACACAGTTTTTTATCAGTTCTATACTTTTTAACACTTATCTAATCTCTAGGGAAAAAAATTAAACCCTTGTGGTCTTATATCCCCTGTTTTGGTCACTGTGTGTCAGGAGAGATACAGAAATAACATATGAACCAGCAGAAGTACTTGTGTGACTGTACCTACACTGAATTCATTTCAATTAATGACTCACCTCCATCATGCCCAAGGATCCATGTGACTGTCAGCAAAAACATAGCTAAATTAAACTTGTTTCCAAGAGTGGGAAGAGGGAATAAATTCCTGATTATCAGGTTTTGCAGGAACTCAATCTCAGCTGTGACTACATGGTTGTGGACAGCAGGAGGGTAATGCAGCAGGTCTAGATACAAACAGTCTCTCGAGCACTGGAGGAGAGGTAGAAGGCTATATGTTAGTAATATTGTTGGTAAATATATTTTCTATTTTCTTACAATATTTTGCACCACTTCTATTTAGAAATAACGTATTTCTTACAACTAATATTTCAAGGTATTTGAATTTTTATATTTTTAATAAAACTGCATATATCCTGTATAGAACAAATCTGTCTCAACTTTTGTTTTTCTAGGAATTAACTAAAAATCATGAGCCAAAGCATTTATTGTAGAAAAGCATACAATCCTAGCATAAAAAACTAGAAATGACCATCATATCCCTACAAATTCTTCCAGTTGTTTCCTCTCTTCATGGCTAATAATGTACATCCTTTTCCCAGTCTTACTTTATATAGATTTGATTTTTAGACACTGAACTTCTTTGCACTTCTTCAGTCTAGTAAATTCAAGTGTCCTGTTCCATTAGAAATCTTTTAAATTACTGAGGACTTTACTAAATTACCTTTTTAACCTTCCTTTGGATAAACTAGCAGAACAGTAAATGTTAAGAACACACGTAGATTGGCCAGATGGCTTAAGGGAGATATAACTCCACATTCATGTCTCTCATTAGCTCTACTCTGTATAATGTAAATTTTTCTAATCAGATGAAGTGGTCCAGTATTGTATAGTCCTCCCATTCAGATATTAACTAAATGCATGCAGCTCAGAATAACTTAATGTATCTAATGCATTTAATCTAAAATGCTGTATAATTTAAATAGGGGTTTTTTATTATCTCTGAGGTTCTGTTGTCTTCAAAGAATTTTTAAATTAAACCAACTTAAAACAAAGATTATCTCATTTAGTGTCATTTCATCTCTAATGGTATCTGGAAGTCAACTTTCCCTTTGATTGATGACCAGCAGGCTACCATAGAAAATGAAAGTAAAATCAGCAATGCAATTATAATAAGAGTTGGGTTCTTTTAACTGTAGATGGTGATTCTGGCATGTGCTGCATCCTACTTATGACAGTTTCAAATCCAAATTTTTGCATGATCATTTCTTAAAACACGGCTTTGCCTCGTTCTGTGTTTTCACTGACATTCCATAGTTTTCCAGGAGGAGAATGTTAGTAGATAACATGAAGTAGAAAATATGAAGTGACAAACATTGCTGAACTGAGATAAGGATGACCATTTCCACCTTTAGAAACAGTGACTTGCCTTTTCCTCAGTCTCCATGGTCAGTTTTCTTGGTTCTATGGGAGGTGCAAATTTTTTGAGAAACAAAGAGGGCTTCTCATCTGCCCAGAACCACATGGAAACTGCAACCCTGAGGAACCCAAGTGGGCTGGTAATTAATTTTGTGGTTGAAACACATCTGAGTTGTGGAGAAGTAGTTTGTATACAAAGTGCTGGAAGCAGATAGGGGTGGAACAGTTAAAAAGCATTCAGGTATTACTAATGCTCTCTAAATGTGAAGTTCCTAGAGTATGTCACATACATATGAGTATTCCAGCTTACTGGGAAAAGATAATTCCCTCTGTTCAATTAGAATCATATGGTGTTTTTCTTATGAAAGGTTTTTCCTGTGTATCTTCTTTTGTTTGTTTGTTTATTTTTACTTTACAATCCCTCTTCAGTTATATTTTTTAGAGGGCAGAACACAGAAGGACAGTTATTATTCATTATTATATGATTAATAACAGCAGTTAAAGGGAGGCGAAAAACAACAACAAAAAAATAGGAGGTGGAGCAGTGATTTCTACTTCCTAACCACAAGTTAGCTGGTCTATACTGGACTTTTAAGAAGCTTTGTCAACAAATACTGCATCATGAATTATTCATTTTATCAGCTCTATTAATTCTATTACAACGGTAACACGTCCCTAGGGACTGAGACTCAATTCTCCTTCTGTCTACTGGCATCACAAGGAAATCTAAAGGAGAGACTGAAAATGGCCCTACCATTCATCACATTTTGTTTGGCACATTCAGAAGAGCACATTATTTATACATGAAGATTAAATATGCATTTATTTGTCACAGGCAAGGATAAAATGATTAATACGACTTCTGAAAACCAAAAAGAGTTTACAAGGGAAACAACCAATCCAGAATTGTAAAATCACAATCAACTTTTCATCCATACAACAAAATGATAGAATAATGGGCAGTTTTACTGTATAACTGAAAACTTGGTGGTGGTTTTACATCCCAGAGTCTCTTCAGATGAGAGTTTTAAAATGAATTAAGACATTATATCAGGATAAAAAGTCTCAAGAAATATAACCAGATTGGTTTTGCCATGTCTTACATTAGTAATAAAGTATTTCCTTTTCATCAAAGGGTGTTTTAAAAATATTTGGGTCTGTCAGGTGGTCTCTGTGAGGAGTGGCTGGGGCTGCCCTGTGCTGGACACAAACAGTCCCAGACAGCTCCAACTGACTCAACTCAGAGCATGGCTGAGCCCTACACTCAGCCAAGCTGGTGGCTTGGTGACTGAACCTTCCCTTAGCTCAAACCACAAGGCTTGGCATGTTGAGGGCAAGGAACTCTTACTTCGACACTGGGGCTCTACCACACATGTCCAAAAAAAAAAAAAAAAAGAGCTTAAATACCTAGAGTCTGCCCAAAGATTACCTAAGGCACTGGAGAATAATGGCAGCCTAACAAAATGTAGCAATGAGGGGCTTCCCTCCATGTTAAGGAAGGATTTGCAGTGCCACCATAACTTATCCTCTAAATAGTAGATTTCCTGAAGTGCAAATGTTTGCCCTCTTGAGCAGTATTCTTCTAAGGGGAAATAGAACAGATCTCCCTGAAGTTCCTCCAAATTTAGCACAATTCCTCATGGAGACGTTGGTCAGAGTAACACAGTGTTATCAATCCCTCTCCCAGGATAGCAGCACTACCGTGTCTATAACATAAAGAGAGGAGGGAAAAATGAAATGAAGATTTCAGTGGGCTATCATTGTACTATGGAGAACACTACTTCTGCAATAAAAATCCTTCCTGCCTTTTAGGTCCTCATGTATTTCTACCCTCAGTTAGACGAGTTGCATAATTCAAAAATATGGCTGTACGTACACTTAGTTCTCAAAACTGCTCAGAATCATAAGCATAAAGAACACAGAACCACAGTCATAATATCCAAGGAAAATGAAGTGTTTCCTAGACCTAGTTACTTGTCTAAATATAATTCATTCAGTATAGTTCATCAACTTTAACTATATCTACTTGTTTCACATTATGAAGGTCAAATACGAAAATGAATTTGAACTTCAGGCATTTATATATTGCTAGCTACCAATCCCATATATCAATGGCTCATATAGTGAACAAAAATAAACACTTCACTAACTTGATAGTCTGTGGAACAGACAGTCTGGAAAAGATGCAAATAATTAGTGACACATCATATAAGAGAGACCTGGAAGAAGGTCAAGAAATCATATCATGAGAAAGACTCAGACATACATTTAACACAAGAACTCTCTCTAGGTTATCATGGTTGCACTGTTTTATTAGTGTTGTTAAGGGAAGAAGTAATATGACTTGATAAAGCAAAGCATAGGGGCATATTTTCTTTTGACTGCCTGAGAATTCATTTCAAAATCTTAAATGCAGTAAGTCAGAGAGGTGGGGTATTTTTTTACGTTCTTCAAACATCAGACAATTTAGCATAGAATCAATGTACAGTGGTACAGAAATCAGACATTCTAGGGTAGCCCTGAGGGATGATCTTTGTCATTTTTTGTAATGGCAATTTGGTAGAATAGTCAATAGAACATTTATTTTTAATGGTATGGCTAGGTTCTGAAATTATACTCAGCAGGTTGGGTGATCCTGCAGAGATTTCAAACATAATATTGTAAATTGTGCAATAAAGCATGTTACTTTAATCCCTGTATTAAGGACAGACAGTCTTTTCAGATAAAATAAGAACCATTTCAGACTTTCTCCCAGCTAAACTTACAAGGCCAACCTAAAGCCTGTTTTGTATAAAGCAAAATTTGGCTTGGAGGCCATCAGCAGACACAGCAGACACAACTCAAGCTTTAGCAAAATGTGCTTGTGGTCCAAAAATAACTGAGGAAAAGGCTCATTCAATAAGTTATGACCTTGATCTTGTTGATGTTCTTGTACATGCCTAACTCATGCATATGGATAATCCTCCAGACCACAGTAGCATTATTCATAAAGTCAGCAAGTATTGAAATAAAGAGTTCAGTCCTACTTTTAGGAGTAATGGTTATTGATTACATTATGGTGTTTGCTGCTTATTAAAACTCTTAGAAATATATCTTATTAAATATAAGTAAAGGAAACCTACTGAGATTTTGATTACCATTATTAAAATTTTGTTACTTGCATAATAACTGATGCATTGAAGTACGTGATGTAGGAGATACATGAGCCCTTGGAACTAAGCACGTGAAGTCATAAGACAAGGCATATGAGTTTTTAGTAATGAGGTAGCAAAAATATTTATCCTTTAAAGACAATCATGGATTGGTTTTGAAACCTTTGTAAAATATATAGGAGGGGGGTTTTTCTATCAGTTATTAGGTATTTCACCACCACGTTCAGTTGTCAGTGAAGTTGGGTTGTCCTTTTCATGAGATTACACAGTCAATGGCTGATGTTATAACTCTGGTAATGCTGCTGTATAAGATCGATAGAAGTGCAACATTAAATCAGCAGAATAAGCTATTTGAACAATACTGTGAAAATTATTTTGGATATAGTGTAATAATGGGCATCATGGGCATTTCAAGGCCAGAAATGATACACTGTAGGTTTTGGTTTGTGTGTTTGTTTTATAAGGAGGAGCTATTTTCTTCTTTATAAGGATTTTGACATACATTTCTTTTTGTTCCTGTCAAGACAGAGAAGTTGTGAAGATGATAATAATTGCTGCCATTTGTTTCAGAAGCATGTATGCTTGGCATACTTCACTTGCTTCATTACAAAATATGTTCTGCTTGTGACTAATTCCTGAAGAGCAGTTATACACTATTCCTCATCATAACGTCAGCGGGAGTAAAGAGACAAACTTACACATAGATGAGGATAGACTAATCTCAGTGAAAGATGGGAATTTCACAGTCAGGTTTTCACAAGGTAGAAAAAAAAATGAGGAAATTTTCATTTAATTTTTTTTTTTCATATACTGTAATGATACAGAGCAAGAGTGTAATGGCATCATTACAGAGTATCATTACAGAACTATCCTGAGGAGTACAGGACGCACTGGGTTGTACAATACACCAGAGCTCACGCTATTTATATGTTCTTATTTCTACAGCCTTTAAGAAAAAAGAGGTTTAGTAGCATTTTATAATTTGTTCTGCACAGAGCTTTGCACTCTGGGATCTCTCCTCATGGGCTCTGGAAAGCAGGGCCAGCACGAGGGCAGCCTGGTGAAGGAAAGCAGCATCTTATGTGTTGCCCTTGCCAGTAGCTTTCTGACAAAACTAATTACGTAAACACAATACAGGCATGCTGAACTTTCACCAGCAGATGCCAGGCTGTTTTCCTGAACAGCAACTAAAGATTTTTGGCTTTCAGCAAGTCAAAGCTGGGACAATCAATTTTGAAGGCAGCTTGTGAGAATTTTTTTATTATTCCAGGTTCACTGATATGACCATAACATTTTAAGAATTTCGGTTACTGTCAGGATTTCTAGAGTTTCATGCTTGCAGTCACCAATATCAAAATATGGTAGCTTAGGGACACTTAGAAATGTCTGGCTGTTAAGGGCATCACTGTAAAATATTTATTTATTTATTATAACATTCTTGTTTTAAGAGTAATCGTACAATATCTGCACCTGAGAAAGTTTTTTAAGGTGTCTTTATAGTCAGTGGAGAAAACCAATTCTAGAATACCATTATTCTTATCCTATAACATGTAAGACAAAACTGATGAAATACGTTAAAAATAAATCTCTCAGTATTGACCATACAAGAATCTAAATGATCAATTTATAATGGTATTGTGGTTATGTAAAGATGGATTAGTTAAAATCCCATTTTATAAGTCAAATTTTCCAAGTAAAAGAAATTTTTTTTAACTAGAAATTCCATGTTTTTTACTTATATGTTCCTATTTTCCTGTGCATCATCTACACAAGTTGCAAGTATAAATCAAATTTTATTTCAAATGTTTGTTTCTGTACCTTCCCTTGA
Source organism: Platyrinchus mystaceus (assembly GCA_035041135.1). Taxonomy (NCBI): domain Eukaryota; kingdom Metazoa; phylum Chordata; class Aves; order Passeriformes; family Tyrannidae; genus Platyrinchus; species Platyrinchus mystaceus. The sequence goes on from JAWWLV010000001.1 coordinate 13,346,294, forward strand.
AATCCCTTATTCCTCTTATTTACTTTAAAGTCCTTTTATTATTTAAATTTTATTGTGTTCAGCTCTATCCATGTTGAAAATTTGGAAGGTCTCACAAATTATAAGAAAAACGTGCTTTACTTTAAAGGGCTTAACATGATTCCATGTATTTAAAGTGTGTTTCATTTCTATGGCAACAAAAAAATAAAAGCAAGCCAGGGGTTTCTAGACCCATCACATTCTACTCACACCCAAATTTTAGCTTAATTTTGCAAGTTCTGCTTTCCTCTGTTTCCAAAAAATGTTCCAGGAAGTCCTAACAGTGTCAGATCTCCTCTGGCCCATCCCAGTCAGTCTGACATCTCACAGGGCAAGCCATAACTGCAGCTGAAAAGAGTTAAGACTAGCTGTCCATATAAATATGGAAACAGGGTTTCCCCAGCCTAGCACAGGTATGAGCACAGCCTCTTATCAATATCTCTTATCCAGAGATGAAATGAACAGATTATACTTGGACAAAAGCACTGGATAAAGAGAAATGGGAAAACAAGATAATAAATAACATAAAACAGTGAAGGACAAGAGGTCACAAAGAAACAACAAAACAAAACAAAACAGGATTCCATTAAACAGGATTTGAAGCAAGGATGGGAAATAAGCAGAGAAGCAGGATATATTAAGTGATAAAAAAATACAAAATAGATCTTAATAGACATATGTAGAACAACAAACTTAACTGTAGTACTGGAGACTAAGAAAGTGAGATCAGGGGAAAATGACAGTATGACCAATTTCCCAGCTGCAAATTGTGGTCACTGTAAATACTTGCCTACCCAAACAACATAAAAGTTTTTACTTATGGCCTTACATCTATTTCCTGAAAGACCTTTCTTTGAAGACTGTACTTTTAGAAATGACATAGCATGTAACTCTAGTATTTTGCTGACACCAAGATGTCATTCTCAGAAATAACACCTTTTTAAGGTGCTGCTTCCACAGTGAGGCAGTGACAGGACACTCCTCCAGATTTCAAGGGTTAATACACATGGGTTAAGAGAATGGTTTGCACACAGGCAGTGGCATTAAATTGTCTTAATACTGCACTGACTTAGAGCAGTTTTAGCAGAGTAATGAGTTACAAATAGCACTTGCACACATACACCTTTAATTCAGAGTTCAAGAACTACATGAAATGAGTTTTGTGACCTCGATCCAATTGCCAGAAGCCAAGGGCCCAGATCAATAAAACCATGGCCTCAGTGGAGTGTAATTAGCACACTAGCAGAGAGTGCCAGCGCATTCAGCAGGCACTGAACGTCTAAAAGCTACATCTCTTCTGTCTCTCGTCAGAAACATGCCACTGGATGAGGAATATTTACTGCCGTTCCTCATGTTAAACACAGTTTTTGGACTAAGCTGAAGAATGAAGTCTTCAGAGATGTACATCGAGCATTTGTCTTGGAAATTAGATCTTTACAAGTAAATAAGTATATTGTATACTTAGTCCAGTTTTAAATGGAGTTATTGTCACAATAAGCAGAATAGTCTGCTTTTGTTTCTGATTTCCCACACCACTCTCAGAAGGAAAGACCTGCTTCTTACTATATTCATTTTCATTTTGCCTTTCTTAATACAAATATAGTTATCTAATTATCTATCTTTCAACATTTTATGCAATTTATCTGTAGACTATCTAAACAAATACACTAAATGATGGCCTTTAATGAAACCTTTGACCACACTGTTTGCTTATGAAATCATAAATATTTCCTGGACCACATTAGCAAAAGCAAGTGCTTTTTCAAGCACACACTTGATAATATTGAACAACTCAAGTAATGCATTAGGAAGTAACATCTTATCCACAAATGTTCTTACTATTTGCTCCTTCTCAGTATGCTTTGTAACAGGATGCTTAGGAAGAATGATCAGGTGTCAAGTCCTCAGAAGTGTTTGAACTGTGAGGTTCTCTGAGCAGAGAGGCTATTTCTACTTTACCAAACAGTGCAGAGCAGCAGGGCTCTGAGTGGTACCAAACCTGACCAGCCTCATTTGGGACCTTCACCCACAGCAGAGGACCTGGGAGCTCTATGGAAGCTCAGCCCAGGGCCTTCATCTTTCTACTTAAGCTATGTTAAGGAGTGCTTGTCTCTGGGCTGGAAGCAAGCTGAGCGTGAGGCAGCAGCCTGCCTTGCCAGCAGAGATGGCTAATATGTACAGAGACACAGAGAGGAGGCTCAAGGAAGCGTGCATCTTCTACTCATCACTCATTAGACTACATTGAGATGCTTGGACCACCAAGTACAAGGGATCTATAAACTGAAGCAAGGTAAGAGGAGACTCCAAATGAATCAATGCTGGAGCATTTGCCATATGAGGAGAGGCTGAGGGAGCTGAGCTTCACCCTGGAGAAGAGATGGCTGCAAGTAGTGGGGTGGGACAAAAAAACAGGTATCAGCTGAAACAAAACGCTTAAGGCTAGGGACAAGAATAAGCTTTTTTTTTTTTTTTTTCCTCTCAAGGACAGTGAACCTTGGGAGTTAATTTTTTAATGAGATTGTGTGAACTTCATTCCTGAGGGTTTTCAAGATCTGCTTGGAGAAAGCCCTAAGCAGTCTGGTCTGGTCTGACCCTAGAGCTTGCCCTCTGGTTTGAGCAGGAGGTGTGACTACAGATCTCCCAAAGTCCCTTCTTAAGTGAATGAGTCTGTGATAACTGTAATGTAAGAATGACCAGGACATTAACTTCAAAAGTACAGAACTAGTGCTAATTAGTCCATTGACATTAGCTAATGTGAAGAGCTAATGACAATGAATTCAAGCTGTTACAGTCACTGTGTTGTACTGGTACTGCCATAACACCTGTGTTCAAAGAGGATTCCTAACCTTGTTAACAAGAAATCCTGAGAAAGAAACAAACCATACAGATTGATTATGTCCTGACTTTCCATTGATTAACCATGTCTTCTTTTACTACGATAAGCTTCTGGTATGAGGAAATGAGTGATGCAGAGAAAAGAACTAGCCTTAGTGGTTAATTCTGCATGTCAGTGTTCCTGCAGGATCTATTTTTTTGGTCTGTTACAGCCAAAATCTCATTATGGGTGAAAGTGAACATCTCATATTCCCAGAACTAAGAGTGTATTAGCACAATTAATGCTGTACTGCTCTAACAATCCAAATCATGAAAGTAAAAGGAAAAAGCCTTATTAATAAAATATCAAAATTGGTATCTGAGTGTTTCTAGTATCTGCTCCCTTTCTCTGGAATTATGCCTTCAAGGTTTCCGTGTTTTGGGAAGACTGAGGATGTTTATCATGAGCTAGGAGTATCCTTAGGTCTTCCCTGAGAGGAGTGTGGTGTTGATGGTAAGATATTTTTCCTCATCAGTGTTGGGCTTCTCTTTGATTACTTTTAATATGTTTTCCCATCCCCACCTGCTCCCTTTCCCCTGCTTTCAGGAAAGAGATGAATGCTTACCCACAACTCCTCTATACCTCAGACTGCCTGGGTTTGCCAGCCCCTTCCCTGGCAGCATTCCCAGAGCTGAGCTCAGACAGGCTGGGCAATGGGAACCCAGCTCAGCCCTGCCCAGGCCAAGGGCAGCCCAGACACCTCCTGAGACCCAACACAGACCAGTGCCAGCCCCTGGCAGTGGCAAAACCATATTTATAGGGCCAGAGCTCATTTGTGGTCTCTTCAGAAAATAGCATGGATTATAGGCCCTAACTGGTATGTATTTGCTAGTAAATAAGGTACCTGAAAATTGTTTAAAACCTGTGAAAAAAAGGAACATTTTGTTTCTCTTCAGATGAGATGAATTGAACTCTACTCACCTGTCAGCAATATGAAGAGAATACTTTGATGTCACTCAGGTGGAAGACATAAGAGAGAACGAATGTTCTATTAGTGAAGTTTCTAATGATTACTTTTTTAATTATGTGGAAAGGGAAAACAGAGGTTTGAAGTATCATGAGGAACAGTGAAAATTTTTAGGACTTTCTGAGTCAAATTTCAGAACCTGTTCCCTGAAGAAGAGATGAATAAGGTAAAGAATATTATTAAGATCTTTTCAGGAAGCAGATTATATGTGAACTGAGGTTGGGAATGTACTCACTTGAAAATTGTTCAAAGCCACATGTACCAGGGAGGTGTAAAGGTGAAAATATTTCTGAATGTAGACTATGGATTTTATTATATAGTGACCATGAAGCTGACCTGCCAGAAGCTCTTCTTCTGCTAGAGGCTATTAAAACTCCATGATAGATTACTCAGAAACTTTGTGAGAAAAGGTGAAGATCATGCCCATGCTGATAAATTAGGTGTGGGTTTGTGATCTAGACTGTGTCCTCAGCGGGTGATTGAGCACAGAATCAAAGAAGAGATAAAAGTGAGTGGTTTACCCTCTGAGCTACCCTGTTTCTTTATTTCTTTTTTATTTTATTTTCCCAATATTCTGTTCATTGGCTGCTATTTTGCAAAATTCATGCATGGATGAACAGTTTAAACTGTGTTTTATTAATTAAATTTCAACTTCTGAAGTATTAACTTACCAAGCACCTTCTGTGAGTCATTGATTCTGAACTGAAGAGTAACTTGATTTTCAGCACTAGATTTTTACCAAATTGCATTTATTTGACAGTATATTAGAAGTGAACTTGCAGAATAAAACATAGAGAAATGTCTTTAAAGTTAATTCTTGATAGGGTTTAGGGTAATATTTTTTTAACTTTTTTTTTTAATTTCTCAGTAAGATTCTTGTCAATAGTTAGGCTAATAAAGCCATTCTTTTTATTATTATAGTTTAGGAAATCATCTCTAACAGTGGATGAACTGTCTTCAGAAAAAAAAAAAAAAGGTGGAGTCAAAACAAGCTAATTTTAAAGAGAAATACCTTTGACATATATGTGAGGATGACATAAGACTGAAATGAAAATAAAAATGATTGGAACATAAATTTACAGACATTTTGAATTAATTTGAATAAGCACAATTTAGACATATTTTCCTTGAAAATATTACCATGTTTGTGATATTAATGATTATATCTATTTGAGGAGCTTTTAAAAAGTGTATGTGTCACTTATAGGCATTAATGAGCCCATTACAGATAAGACAGCTCTTCCTAGGCCTCTGTCTAAGCAGGTTAAATGGTGTGAACATTTGTTGCCACCAAATCCTCTGAGCTGGTGTCTAGAAAATGGTTTTATCCATTCTCTTTATTAACTAAGGTGGTGAAAGAAGTGCCTTTATTTGCAACTGAATGGGGAGCAGCAGAGCAGAAGAAAAGACACTGAACTTCCATGTTTTCATTCATAGATCAGAAACGATTTGTTCAAGCTTCCCCCTAGATTTCCTCAAGTCATGTCCACAGTGACTCAGCCTTCCTCCCACTGGGTAAGCTTGAATCAGGACCAGAGTAGCATTCACAGGCTGCTGTTGCCTCTGACCTTTCTTTATCAGGACTTCAAGCACTGCACAGTTTCAGCTGTTTCTGGTTCCTTGTGTTATAACAGATTGAGCCTCAACAAAGAATCAGGGGTAAGGGTTCAGCTTCAAATTCTGTCAAGGTTTTCTAGATGAATTTGAGCAGGTCTCTGTTCATTCTGCATCCATTTTCTTACCTGAAAAGAGGGAAAAAAAAAAAAAAGATTTGCTGCTTTATATAGTCCTTTAATATGTATAAATCATAAGTCTCTATAAATCCTAGGTATTACTACTGTGTCTTTTAACTATTGTCCTAAAAAGTGACTCAGTAAAACACTTGATTCAGGATGCACTTAACAATTATAAGTTATCTAAGTTTGTATTCAAAATTAGGGAATGTTAGTTTGTGGGGGTTTTTTAAAATAAAATGGTTGTATGTCAGGGTGTGGTTTTTACTAATGATAGCTGCAGTGTTCATTGCTGAACTGTTCAATGAAAGTAATTCCACTTGGAAAATACCTTTCTTTTGACTTGCTTGAACAACTGACGTCCACAGATGTCCCTAGGTAATCTACATATAAGGAAGGATTTTTATGTTTTCTTTAACAGAGTGTGTATATGTACAAAAGATTTATGCTAATATAACTTAAAATGTCATAGAATTTCCTCCTAGTCATTCTAAGAGGTTTGTTACCTGTTTATAGATTTACAAGGGCACAAAAAAAACTTAAAAGCCACCAAGAATTCTTTTGTTTTTTCTGACCTGAGCTTGCAAACTATTTTTTTTCCTGCAGTTTACTGACTTTAAAGAAATGATCATGAATTTTCATTTAAACATTTAACACACAACCTCTGTCTTCTAAATGGTTCCATTCATGGTTTATTTGTTTCTTAATCCAGATGTTCCAAAATTGTCCCATGCAAAATCTGCTGAAGGCAATTGATAATTTAAGAGGAATGCAAAAGTCAAGTTTAAATTGTGGTGTTAGATGTTTTATCCTTTAAAAACCAAATACATAAAATAACTCTTCCTATTCTGAATTTGTGCTGTAGTGAATTTACAATCAGGAAAAAAAAATCTTAACAAACACACAGAAGTATTTTCTTTTTTATTAATTTATTTTAAGGGATCTTATTCAATTTGTGTATGAACCAAACCTTGTAATATTAGAATTTATTTTCATTCACCTGACATTTTGAAATCAGATACAGTGAAGCCAAACTAATTTCATTATTTTGCCAAATGGATTGACTTCAGTAATTCTTACTTCTTTCTTAGAAAAAGAGACTGAAGATTGTAATTATATTTAATATATAAATAATTATTGAATTATCCTAGAATAAATACTATATGATGTTTGATAAAAAATAACTATTAAAATATTTCTAGCTTTTTCTTTATAGTAAGCTAGACCTCACAAGTTTTCAGAAAATGTTCATTTAAGGTGGCTGTAAATTTTTAATCCCAGTCTTTTAAACAAAATGAACAAACTTTTTCTCTTATTTCATCAAAATCTCTCTTTAGAAATTCTTTGTATGCTGCAGCTCATCAGCTTAAGTTGATGGGTTGAAACATTAATTATAAATAAACAGTTATACATTTCATGCATATATATAAACTTAATATACTTTAAATCCAATTGTCTGTTCTCATAAAGTTCTCAGACATGTTGCAGTGTGTAATGTCATGAGATAAAGTGTTTGAGAAAGCATCAGAACGTGGTCTGAGGAGAAAAGTCACATAGTTCAAAAGTTTTTCAAATCTCACAGTACACGAGAAGGAGGTAATAAAGGTAGGAAAGGGCTGGATAATTAATAATTAATCAAAATGATAACATGAAAGGAAAAGCAGCATACCTTGATTAATCAACATCTCATCTCTCATCCAGCTGCTAAAAGTACAGGAAAAAACAGACTACATACATCACCATGGTGAATTCATAGCTAAAGACTGACTTATTTTGGATTGCATACTTTGCTTAGTTTAGCAAGTAACTGAATTTAAAAAAACAAAACAAAACAAAAAACAACTAGCTAACTACCTGGTTAGGCCTTGTATTTACAGGTCTTTGATGACATATGTTATTACCACAGTCCTATTATTTTGGAATTGCAGCTTCAGTTTTCTTCTACATATTCTGAAATTAAAACAAAACCTTTATTAGTTCAGAAACAAACATTTTCATTCTAAAGACATCAAATGGAACATTTTAGAGATCTCTTTGAAAGATCTCTTTTCTATTTGAAAACCAAGATACAAATGCTGTCAAAAATCAACTAATCTCATAAATGGTTTGAATATTTTTGTTAAAAGACAAACACAAACAGGTCTTTTACCATAACTGCTATAATTGCTGTTCTTCCTCTCAAAACCCATCCTTGATGACCAACACCTTTACTGAGGTGTCACACAATTTTACTGCATTGTTTCCATAATTAACCTTCAATCTTTCAGCATCCACTAAAAGGACAGGTTTTGATATGGACATTTTCTTAATTTTAGTGAGATATTTGAGTCTGGCTGAACTGAGAGCACAACAGAATAGAGAGCTTAGACTCTATTAGTTAGATACACAGAGAAAATTAAGTGTTCCTTTAAGAACCATGGGTTTTGTTTGGGCTTTGGATTTTGAAGTTTGTCTAATGATTGCTTAAAGTGAACCACATAAACAGCTTGATGCAGAAAATAGAAACTTGAGCTCCTCAATGCAAAGCTCATACAAAAGGCACACGTTCTACAGTTGCTTCTATTTTACTCCTACTCAGACCTACTTGTCTTTCCTATTTTTTCATACAGTCACAGAATGGTTTGAGTTGGAAGGGCCCTAAAGATCGTCTTGTTCCAATGCCCCTGCCATGGTCGGGGACACCTTCCACTAGATCAAGTTGCTCAGAGCTCCATCTGCTGGCCTTGAACACTTCCAGGGATGGGGCAGTCTCAACTCCTCTGGGCATGTGCCGCTGCCTCACTACAATTACAGTAAAGAATTTCTTCCTTAAATCTAATCTAAACCTATTCTCTTTCGCTTTAAAGCTATTTTCCCTCTTTGCAAAGCAGCAGTTTCAACAGGCATTACAAAAACTGTTATCTCTTTGGGAAAGAAAATATGATCTTTCATCAGTATTAAGATCACACAAATTTGATGGTGATAAATACCAAGAAGTTGTCTTTACAGTGAAATCCTAACTAGCTCTGAATTTATATAAGCTACTTTTCTTATCAAATTATTTGAATGTTCCTTTTCAAGATCCCAGAGTAATTTATAGAGTTTTAGCTAAGCTTCAAATATCGTCATATTGAGGTTTTTTTGAAAACCTCATAATACTACAGAACCCGTTTTCTTCAAAATAATAATAAAAAAGACATCCTAATTTATAATTTACACATAATTTAGGTTGCAATTCATCTTTCAAATATAAAATCATAGTATCAGTCCACTCTATAATGCAGTATCTGCAAGATCAATATGGCATGATTGATTTGAGACAGTGACTTACCATGGTGAGTCACTGGATTTAGTAAGGATGAAGGGAGACATAAGTCATTAACAGCATACACACTCTTCAAAAAAGATATTTTAAAAAATAATGAAAAAATATTAATTAGAAATTTTTAAGAGCATTAAAAAATAAAGACCTCAGAAAAAAAAAAAATCATATTTTGCAGGCTACTTAGCCACGCACACAATCATGTTAAAAGTATTTCCCAGAGTTCTTAGAACACCATGTACTATTATATAGTCAGTGTTATAGGTAAAATGACCAATCCTTTTAAACTTGGTTAATTAAGAGGTTTATTTACAAGTGAATAAGGAAACAGGCATGCCGGGGGGGACGGGAGAGACTGCTGCTCTGTCCGCCGTGCGCGCGCAATCCTGGTAGGTGGGGAGCAAGTTTTATACACCTTCTCAACTCCCCCCCTAATTCCACGGGTCATCTTCTTATTGGACTTTTGACCTGAGGTCATCTCTGTAGCCAGATGTTTTCCTCCAATAGTTT
>JAWWLV010000001.1:13355797-13384827 GCA_035041135.1 Platyrinchus mystaceus
ACAAAGAAAACATTGTAGTTAGTAGCTTTGGTGTAATACAGACAGGCACATTAACTACTTTAAGGCACTTAGACATTTAACACTACTAATCTCATCATTAATTTGATGAGCAAATTATTTGATCCCATTATTGACTATTACAGTCAGTGTATGCTATGAAATTACTACTACCAAGGTCAGCACCTCCATATTAAGTTGGTGTTAATATAATTTAACCCTGTTTAAACAGTAGTACTCAGATGTTCAACCTCAGAAAAAGCACAACTAAGGATGATCAAAACATTTTCACTTCAATTAGTTGTTACTGTTAAATATATATATATATATGTATGTATGTAATCCCTATATATTCTTTTGCCAATCCCAAAACTACTTCACAGAAAAACAAGCTTTCTGGTAAGTTATTAGAAATGCTTTGAAGCTGTGAACTATTTCTGCCAATCATATTTTAAATGTCTTGTGATTAAAAATGTAAGTTGATTATAGTGCTTTTTAAAAGGTTATGTTGCTTAATAAGGTTTTTCCCAGCTACTCATTTTCAAAATAAAACATTTTCTGCTATCCATTAATATCTGTATTCTATGAATAAGTATATATGAACATGTACACTCCCACACTGTAAAAGACTTTTAAATGGATATAAACCACTTCTTGACTCTTTGGAAACATAAATCAGTGGTTGCACAGCTTCCCCCTGCTTCTGAAAAATATTTATTTCATAAATATATTCACTTAAATAGTCTAAATGTGACTTTTAGTATTATTTTTATAAACTTGTAGGTGTGTTAATTATAAATCAGAGTAAGAACATAGTAATAATCCCTTGAGAATGTTATTTCTATAATTCTCTAATAATATTGCTCTGCAGTTTCCAACTGATAGATTACACTAATACTTCAAAAGAAGCATTGATTAGAGAAAGAGTGCATGGATTTCTTTTTGGTAAAGTACCGAAGCTCTGTGAGCTAAAACCACAGTAGCACAACATATTAATTATCATCAAGGTGATATTTTCTTGCAGCAGGCCAGTTGTGTTCTGCATTGATTGCAAAACAAGTTTCAAGTGTTCCAGTCTTGAAGGCAAGTCATATTCAGTTTTTAAATTCCTGTTAAACGAGCAGCTTTTCCTGAAGATAGAATAAAGCTCACACACATAGTGTGCCTGATTCTTAACAGCGAGTCTCAACTCACCCAAATGGCATAAAAACTGCCACATAAGATGATCTATGTGGTCAAAAACATTATTTTAAGTGCTAAAAGTAAAATACTCATTGTCTTGATTACTCTTTTGGGTAACTTTCCCCTTCTGCTGTCAAGTTTCTAAATATTTTTTCAAACAGTGAGATTCCCATATAAAGTCTAGGATTGTTTTTGTAGAAGGGCTAAAATAGGAGTGATATTCTTGCACTGACAAAAGAAGTAAAGACTAAAGATTATATCAGAATTGAAAAAGAGAAGAGTCTTGGTGTAAGAAAAACACAAAAACCAATCCAGTCAAAGTCAGTACACATTCAGTCAACTACCATTATTTATAACTTGGACCCTAGTTTGGTATTCAGGATTATGGATATGTCTACTGTAGATATTAGAAGTGACAACTGATATTAGGTAATTTTAGTGTGCTTTCAGAGGGTTTCAAATTTCTTTATAATTTGAAATATATTATCAAACAAAAAATGAGAGACATCATCTTTCTCTACAAAATGCTTCAAAATGTGTAATTTAAAAAAAAAATTAAAAAGGGAAGAAAAATAGTTAAGTGAAAAATCATAATAATTTCATAAATAGCTTGTGCTGATACGAGGTAAACCTGACTTATGTGAGAAAGACATTTTAGAGATAATTACCTATTGCATTTATATTTCAAATTTTTTTTCATATAGTTTATATTAAATTTACTCCTTCCATCCTTCCCCTTCACCAAGTCAAAGAAGCAGTTGGTATCACCAGGTCAACTCAGATAAGGATGTATTTTAGAGGTTCTGGCATGAATCAGGCATCTTTCATAATAATGAATAGAAAAGGGACTCTCAGCAAAAATCTCCTCCAGCCAAAGAGTCCTGCAACATGCTTTACATGTTCTGTGCAACAGGGATGCAAAATTTTGGCTAAAATCTCTCCCTATTGCCGAGGACTTTCCATAGACCTTTGTAGGTTGGATGTCTTGGGTCATGACTTGGTCCTGTCTTGATTCTGCAGAGCAGGATTCTTTTATTCTCTTTTTCATTTTTTGTGACTTGATTAGTTTTGTTTGGCCTTCCCTCCCTTCATTATTCTCTACGTGACGTGTAGTATTGCAAATCCCACCACAGCAGGAGGCCTTATAAATAGAGCTGAAGTCACATCTCATGAGGAGGTGCAGGGGCCAGGTACATCCCTGTCAAGCTGTCTGGTCTGTCTCTCTGTATCCAAATAGGCTACAATTTCTTGAATAAAAAGCTGTGCTAGTTCCCCCTTAAAGTTGGAAAGACATGCTGTTTATTCCTATGCATTCTTTTCCCTGAGGTATAATTTAAATAAAGGTGAAAGAAAAATAGTATGAAAGAAAAAAAGTATGGTATGGAAATTAGGGTGTGGTAGCTCTGCAAAACCAGATGGCAGCTACAAGGTCCAGTATGATGCATCTGAAAACTCTGCAAAATGGCCTTAGTGTGTATTTCACATTTGCAAATGTTTTCAACCTGCAGGCGAAGGCACCTGTCCAACCTCTAGGTAAAGATCATTATGGTATATGACTCTGTCTTGTCTGGAAGACCTTCCATTTCAGTAGGAAGCTTTACCTATTCCACCTTCATCTGTGAGGATGTACAAGTTGTGCACACACATCAGGCCATACTTTATCATGTGATGCAGGCAAATATGTTAGTAGTGTTAATAAAATGACAGTCCATGAATATATGTGCTGTCTCAAGTTCCCCTAGCATTGCAACTTCTGTATTCTCGTAATGAAGATGTTTCTGTAAATAACAGATACACATCTATACAGCTTATGCAAATGTGTACCTGTATAAACTTACAGAAAAATATGAACTACACATATTTCACAGATTTGATAGGCAGAATATTGAAATAATTATTCTAATATTCCTAAATTTCACTTTTATAATCATGGAACAAAGGTCTTGTGTTTTTGTTTAATCAGCTAATCAGATTATTCTGCTTCGGATTTGGCTACTGAAATATCTTTTAATTTGAGGGAAGATGTAATAACAAGATGAAATAAAATCAATTTGTACTCCAAAATCAAAATTACTTTGAGGGGAAAAAAAGCAAAGTTAATCAAATATCACTGTGAATCTATTTCTTCTTATTTACATCCACTGACTGAAAACAATAAATCAATTTAAGAATAAATTATAAAATATTTTAAGTATCCTCTTTCATTTTTATTGCATTCATTCTTTTGGTTTGGTTTGGCTGTTGCAGTTCTTTTTCCTAGCTGGTAAATAGAAATAATGCACCTTTAAGCAATTTTTCATTGACCCTGTAGGCTCATTAAGGTCAAATGGAAAATGTCATTGTTTACATTCCTCACCAGCATTATTTACTTGACAACACTTATTACTTGATATGCAGTGTGGATTTCTGACCCATACTGCAATCAGTTACTTAGGAGAGCAAGGATGCTATTGCTCCTAGAGACCTGGATTTAAAAAAAAAATAAAAAGAGAGAATCTGTCCACTTACCCAGTCATGCTGTATGTCACGACATTATAGATAGTATATTATTTGTCTGGAATATTAGATAGCAGATTAAAACTCCCCCTCTGTGAGAATAAGTTCAATTAGTTAATATCTTCATCATGCTGTCCCCTTGATACAGCAACAGCTGGAGAACCTCCTTTCCCCTTTGTGCTACAGTCATTCTCTGTTGTTGATGTGCAGCTTTGGGGTCCTGACACAACAGGGTTTATGGGTATTTACCTCAGGTTGACACCTGCTAAAGTTAAGTACCTATTTAATATTTAGTAGGCAGGTATTCTATTTGCTCTCCTCATTTTGAATGCGACAACTCAAACACCAGTTTTTTAGAGTTGTTTTTTTGGTTTTAGTTTTTTTTATGAGAGTTTGCAAAGTCTTATTCTCAGAAGTTTGTTTTTTTTTATTTTTCCTTCTCTGAAACGTGTATATCCAGAATATTTTATGGATAGAATAGAAAAAGCAGTTGTAATTGAGATAGTATCAAGGGGACAAGGCATCCTTATTGTCCTGATAATTACTGGTCCATAAACTGTGGACATAACTGACGGGAATGAATATTCTAACCACTGAAAAGGAAAGCAACTTTGCTGCTCTCAGCTCATTATATTCTGCCAGATCATTGCCTATTTCACAGATTCTCACAAGAGTTACTGTGCCAAAAATGTCATAATTAAGTGAGAAAAATGGTGTAAAGTCACATTGTCATCTTCTTTAAGTTTTATGAACAATCTGTGAAATCACAGATTTTTATGAACTTTCAGCCGAGATGGAATGTCTTGTTCTTAACTCTGAAACGTATTTGCATTAAATTCATAAACATCCAAAACAAACAAAAAATGCCAACAAGCATTTGAAACTGTGCACCAGAACCATCCAAGTTAACTTTGGCCTAATCATTCCATGTAGAGACTTTCACTGAAATAAGGATTCCATTTTCCATAATTTATTTGATTAACACAACGTATCTCATATGTGCATTCTTTTAAAATGAGATAAATATATGAAATATAAGTAGATATGCAGATCTCATTTTTCAGTGTGGCAAACAGATTAGCTCCCTATGACTGCTTTAGATGAGAGCTGTCTTTGCATTAAATACAATGTCTGGTTTTGGTGATCAGTGAAGTAAATATATTATTATGATAATTTCTATTTTTTAAACCATACAGCTTCTTTTGCCCTGAGCCTATGCCTTGAAAAGTGATAACCATCTTTTTAGTAGTACTATTGTAAAGAAATAGCATGAACTAGCTTATGCTGAGAATGATCAGGGATATAGGTTAAAGCACAGCTTCAGAAAATCATAAGCACCTTTCTCACCTGTGCCTTCATGCAAATGTTTTGAAAAGTATTTCTAAAGCCCATTATTTCTGCTCTAAAGATCCTAACAAACCCTCTGACTGCATCTTTGTTTTAGAAGCCATGTATTCCAAGTGCAATTACCTTCAAGGTTTTTTTGTTCATGATATCAAAGACCTATATAAAGGAAGGGTTCTGAAGTCACCACTACTAAAAATCTTTATACCTTAGTTTATACTCAGACATTTGGCAGTGTTCCTTACCTTTTTGTCAGGGAGAAATTCATGTACACTCTTTGCAGTCAATTAATGGTTAAACCTACCTGGCTCTTTCCTGATAGGAATGACTTTTCTAAGGATGGCAAGTGACTGAAGCTGTGACTGCAGCAAAATAGTTCAGGAGAGAAGAGATAATGCCCTATCAAATCACTTTCAGTGTTGGAGATTATAGGAACACCCAGGGCTGAACTTCCATTCAGCAGAAGTCGTCCAAGAAAAAAGGCTATAATGAGAGACTTCATCTTAGAGCAGTATGCTCCTCAGCACGAAAAGACTGAAATTTATCTAACAGACTGCTGCTTATTTCCTGGGAGATGTTTGAATTGACTTTAGAGATAGGTGACTTGTTATTCCTCTAGCGGGGGAGAACACAGAAAACAAAATGAAACCATGTTACAATGAGAGCCAAAGGAGAAGGAATGATATACTTGGTTTATTTTTTTCCATTGTCTGCCTCAGAAGAGAGCAATTGCTTTTTTCTTTTCCACAATCTTTGTGTTTTATTAAAATAAATTTATTCTATCATACATAAAAGTTCACCCTAGTGCTGCCAGACTGTCTATCACCAAACAGTTCAGAGCTGAAAACAGGGCAGGGATTTTCAGCTGTGGAAATCTGAATCTCAGGGGTGACTCTTCTGTAATTCTCTTGGTCTATATCCACTAGCAAGCAAAGATTGATTGCTTGGTCTGATGACTGAAGAGACCAAGGACAAAGAAGTGAGTGTACCCCTGGCAAGTATAAAGGGGAGTATTTTTGAGACTGTAGGCATCATCTGTGCCTGCATCACCTGTACCTTAGAAGGAAAGGATAACACCAAGGAACTGGCAATAAAAAAAGCTTTCAGAAACCTGGAAACTAAAAATACATGTAGGCAAAATTAGATAATATTTGTAGAAACCATAGCAACAATGACAAGATGTAAATAATAGAAATTGAAATAAAAATGACAGTTGATGGTCCTATGAGCAAGGAAGGTAACTCAAATGCTTATACAACCATCAAAAACTTTGTTAATTCTTACATCTGTTTCCAGAGGAGGTTGGTTAATCTCCCCAGGATTCTGGAAGTGTAGCCTGGCTAGTGTCAGTGATCAGCTGATGTTGATGTGAGGAATCAGAGACCCAGATGCTAATGACAGTGTGACTTAGTAGTGGGACTTACGACATGAGTTGTAATAAACCTCCCACAAGAGATCATCCTAAAGTTGGTATAGTCTTCATACAGATCCCTGAACCTCAGCAAGCTGGGACAGAAAGTTGTTACTGTGGGATTCCTTCCAGCCTTCTCAGGAGTTCACTACCAACGTGTAGAGGAGTGAATTGCAGCAAAAGTGCTGACTTGTGAAACAAATCCATCTCCGACATCCTGGTCCTGCTGCTGTGATTCCTTCTTGGTTTTGACTGCCTATTCAGTCCTTTTGTTCCCTACCAAGGTGACCTTACCCTACCAAGCCTACATGCCAACCTCCTCCTTTAACCTGACATAAGGCCAGCATGGACACTCCCTTATGGTCTTTCTAATCACAAACTCCTCTCTAACTGTGTATTAACGCAAGAGTGCGGTACTGCTCGTAAAACTTCAGCGGCAATTCTAAAGTGCTGGGCCTGACCACCCACTACAGCTAATTTTTATGCAAGCTGAACTAGAAGTACCCTTCTAGACAGTCTAACTGCACACCTCTGGAGAGAGGGACTGGATTGCCAGTGTGAGAGCTGCCTGAAAAGGGAGGCAGTGGGAAAATGACCAATGGAATATGAGATACAGAAATGGGACATTAGATGGGATAGAAACATCTAAATCAGGAGTTAAGTGTTGAGAGGACCTCACTATAAGGTGAGACAGCTGCCTAAAAGAAGGGGTTAACAGCACAAGAAACTGGATTGCATGGTCCAGGAGAGTTCTCCCACTAAATCTGACAAATCACAGAATCACAGAATCATTTAGGTTGGAAAAGACATCCAAGATCATCAAGTCCAACCTGTGACTGATCACCACCCTGTCAACTAAACCAGAGCACTGAGTGTCACATCTAGTCACTTCTTGAACACCTCCAGGTGACTCCACCATCTCCCCGGGCAGTTGATTCTGATCCTTTCTGTGAAGAAATTCTTCCTGATGCCCATCCTGAACCTCCCCTGGAGCATCTTGAGGCTCTGTTCTCCTGTCCTATCGCTGGTTGCCTGGGAAAGGAGACCTCCCCCTACCTGGCTGCACCCTCCTTTCAGGTGGTTGTGGAGAGCAACAAGGTCCAACCTGAGCATCCTTTTCTCCAGGCTAAACACCCTCAGCTCCCTCAGCCTCTCCTCGTAGGACTCTGTAGAACCTTCCCCAGGTCTTCTGCCTTTTCCTGGACATGTTCCAACACGTCTGTGTCTTTCTTGAATTCAGTTTAACATTTCTGCATGCAATTTATTTTTTCACATGCTTTTTATGGGGGTGATGGTAAAATATTTTTTTTTTCTTCCAGAATTTTGCTGCAGCTTTGATTTTGTAAGGGATTACAATCCTTTCTTGATTAACATTTTTATTTGAACTACTATTTAAATAAATTGAATATTTGAAGTAACGTTCTGAAATATATTTGCATATAATATATTGAAGTCGGCTAAATAGATATTTCAGAGTGTCACAAAAAGAGCAGAATTTCAGCTTAAAGAGAAATTACATGGGGATTTTCTATTATTATTATTATTATTTTGACACTCTTTTTTCTGTCTAAGAAACCATTTAGCAAAAGTGAAAGCTCAAACAGTTACTTTATTAGTGTCTGCCAGTTACTGAGTGGGGATGTACTGAGCTACACCAGCATAATTCATAGAAATTACTGTTCAGCAAGAATGTTGATGACCTTGTTATTTCTGCTTCTATTGTTTTACTCGTTTCATGTTGCTTAATAATCCTTGTCATGTTATTTTTCATTATTTATAAATGTGATAGGGCAGGTAACATACTCTGTTCTATGGGGTCCAGCTTTCACATGGAACAGTAAGCCAAAGGGGGAAAAATAGATCATGTACATCTATAAAACTAGAGCTGTTGTAAAACTAAACTGCTTATGTTTTATTCTTGTGTCTCAGTTCTATTTTTAGCTGAAGGATAGATTTATGGCATTTTATTTTCTTTCTTTGTTTCATCAGCTATTTTTTAAGATTATCTCATTTCTGGATATTTTTATTTTCTTCCTTTTCGAGTGGTGTATCAAAACAGGACGTCAAAGCTACTATTTCCTGAAAAATAACATTGGCCACCTGTTTTCATTCACTGGCCAATCTACAATGACTGTCCTGGTTCAAAGTAAAGGGAACAGAAAGGCCAGTAAATCAAAAAATTAACATTACTGATAGTATTACTCTCTTGGGTAATTACTCATACAGTGATAGTATACCTTCAGTAGTTCAAAATGCAAGGCTTTTATGTGTTTTCTTTCTTAAAATTTGGAGTATTAAAAGCATGGTGTGCATATATCCATAGCCCATAAGTTCATGTGTACCTAACATGTCAATTATGAACATTTTGTAATTGAACTCATATGAACTAACATTGGGAGAGAAATTGAGACCCTTTTAAAGTATTTGTTTAAAAAAAAAGTCACATAGATAAACCTTAATATCTTGTTCATTATATCAGAATCTACCAGTGCTCATCACTATTGGGGAAGTTCCCTACTTCTGCACGGTTTGATACTCGTGTTAGAGCTTTCTGGTTTTTTATTCCCAGTGGTACCTGCTGTTGAAATATAGGAGAAACATCCTGAAAGTGACAGTGTTCACAAAGCCAAGAACTTGTTAATCCTCTTCTCTTACTGTTTGGAAAGGGCAGCCTTTTGGAAGAAGTAGTAGACAAACAAAAACATCCAATGCACTGGATAGAAGTAAGGTGTTAGAAACAGGTGATTCAGCAAAATAATAGTAAATGAATAGTCGGTTGTTGGCTCAGAGCACTTTGCTTTTTGTGTTGTTAGTACCATTGTAACACTGTTACAGCAGACTGCCCAACAAAAATGAGAGGAGAGAGTGCTGAACCCATTGGAATGTTGGAAGATACAAGTCTAGAAAGGAGGTGTACAGGGACTTCCAGCATCACTTTCCAGCATAGCAGGAACATCCACTGTACGTGGTACAGTTGCACTGACGCACAGTCTTGTCGCTGAGACTGATGCTGGATCTTCCCCATTCCAAAGGGGAAGCTAATTACTTTTATCAAAATTTATCTAAATCTGCATTAATGTAAGTTTTATCATGAAGAGTAGACAGTTTCAAATCATCTATCATGTGTCTTAGACTCATTAGACTCAACAAGTTTTAGAAAATTAAGTGATGATTGATTCTTATAAGAGCAAAATACATTGCTCTCTCAACATTGCTGAGGCTGTAAAGTACTTCTGGAAACCATCCAGACAACACCCCGCTCAAAACAGGCTGAGCCAGAGCAGGCACTCCAGTTGGGAGATTGGAAGGAAAAACACTCCATAACCTCTCTGAGGAACCTGTTCCATTGATCTATCACCCTCACAATCAATGTTTTCCTGTGTATAAATGGATTTTTCTGTGTTTCAGTGTATTTTCTGTGTTTCAGTGTATTTTCTGTATTTCCTCTATCAGGTGTCTGTGTACATTGACAAGATCTCCCCTAAGTCTCCTGTATTCCTCATGTGTCATGTGCTCCAAGCCCTTAATCATCTGGTATCTGTTTGCTGGAATCACCCCAGTATCTCCCTGCTTCTTGTACAGGAAGACCAGCACTGGACCCAGCACACCAGATGTGCTTCACCAGGGCTGAGTACAGAGGAAGGATCATATCCCTTGACCTGCTGGCAAGACTGTCAGATGGAGCCTGGAAGACTGATGACCTTTTCTCTCATTGCTGCATCACAGTCAACTTGGTGTCCACAAGGAGCCCAGGTATGAGACTTTGCATTTCCCTTTGTTGAAAATCCTGAGATTCCTGTTAGTCCATTTTTCCAGCCTCAGAAGGTTCCTATGAAAAGCAACCCAACCTTCTGGTTTACCAATCAATTTTCTTCAAATTCGCTGAAGGTGGACTCTGTCCCAGCATGCAGGTCATTAATTGAGATGTTAAACAATATCGGTCCCAGCAGTCTGTGACATACACACTAAGGACTTTAGTTTTCCTAGCTCCATCCCTGCCTGGTTGGGCTGTGTCTCTATTATATTGTTCCTGGATCACCTGTCCCTGCTTCCTTTTATTGTATTCTTTCTTTCCATGTTTGAGTTTTGTCAAGAGCTACTTGTTCATCTCTGAAGGCCTCCCTGCCAACTTTGACTTTTTGCACTGTGGATGGACTGTTCTTGGGCTTGGAGGAGGTGACCCTGGAAAAACAAAAAGCTGTAATGATGATTATTAGATGTCTAATAGCTCAGACTAATGACATTCCTAAAATTATCTTTGTATTATATATTTTAAAAAGTGAAGAAAGAAGTAAGTTAAATTATTTTTTTTTATGAATTAATATTGATTGGCACAATAATTCTCTTCAGTGTTTCCCAGGTTTGGGTTGTTCTTTTCATTAAAATTCCCACTTCCTGGGGCAAAAAAATCTGGTAATTTTATTAATTGATAGTTACCATCAATATCTGACCTTTGCTTTGAGATGTTTCTTCACCCTAAATCTTAAACCTCTGTATTTCAAAGGTTTAAATAGGTTTAAATAGCTTAACTGAACATTTTTATTCTTACCTTTGGTCTTAAAAGCTCTCAAAAAATTTCCACATTTTTATATATTCCTTCTGCATGTTATTCAGTACTAAAGTAAATGTATTGAATTTACTGAAATGAAATTTTGTATTTTTCAACAATCTGTTCTCAAAAGCAAAAATTTTAGGACTGTTTGTTATAAACAATATTTTAAAAAGATTAGACAAAGATTAACCTATTGCATTTTTTGCCTTGTGATTGCCAAAGACTCATAGTTTCATTGTTTTTTTACTAAAAGAATGAAACTTATGAATGAGAAGAACAGTAAATGACGAATAACAGACCCACAAAATTGTTCATGAATGCTGGGGGTTTTGCATGAAAACTAAATATTCATACATTGAACAGTAATTTCCTAAATATTCACATTGAACAAAAACTTCTCTGCATGAGTGTTTGCTAGTAATGAATATTAAGGAGCAGGAACCCGATCTGCAGAAACAGCTGTGCAGAGCTGAAACAAATGTTCACTTAACCCTATTTTTGTAGTAGCTGCACAGCTCAATTTGTCAGGAAACTTATACTCCTTACTTATCGCTTCATCAGGATGCACATGTACACAGACAGAGCTCTTTTATTCCTTCTGCACAGTTCTGCCAGCTACTGCCATAAATCAACATTTTAGCTCCTTTCCCCACACCCACAAAAGGGTTGAAAAGGACCTGAGGTCTGAGGAAAGCAACCAGAGGGTAACTAATTTTATTTCCAAACAGTCAGATTGGAATTAGATGAAGCATTTTATAACATCCAATACCCTTCACTTTCTTGTCGCAGTCATTAAGGGCAAAGGTCCTCAGTGCACTCTTACTGATTTACAGGATTGAAAGATTTCGTCATTTTTGGTAAGTTTGAATTTGTGAAGTCAAACTCTTGGTATTACAGAGTAAGGGATTAATGCTCTCAGGCAAGGTGCTTTACAACATTGATCCTCCAACAGCCTGTAAGAGCTACATTTGATTTGGCTGAGTGACTTCAGCAATTTCACATGGAACATGACCTTACAAAAAGAAAAGAAAAAAAAAAAAAAGAACAAAAAACAAAACAGCCAGTAAATGAAGGAATGGATTACCCATACAGTGAATTTGCAACAAACTGAAGGAGGAGTAGATAATTGAAAGGATAATTGTCCCTTCTTACTAGTGAAATATTATGTGGTGGTGAATAAGGCAAAGAAGAAAAAAATGTCTAATCTTTGTTTCTGACTTTGAAAAAATATCCTAAGGATTCCACCTTAGCCATCTGTTGTGTTTTAACCCCAGGCAGTACCGAAGTCCCACACAGATGCTTGCTCCCCTCATTGGGAAGGGGGAGAATCAGAAGGGTAAGAGTGAGAAATATCATGGTTTGAGATGAAGACACTTTAATAGGGAAAACAAAATCACTGCTCACAAGCAAAGTAAAACAAGGAATTCATTCACCACTTCCCATGGGCAGGCAGATGTTCAGCCATCCCCAAGAGAGCAGGGCCCCGTGACACGTAACATTGACTTTGGGAAGACAAATGCCATTGCTCAGGATGTCACCTCCTTCTTTCTTCTTCCCCCAGCTTTATATGCTGAGCATGATGTCATATGGCCTGGAATATCCCTTTGGTCAGTTGGGGTCACCTGTCCCAGCTGTGTCTCCTCCCAACTCCTTGTGCACCCCCAGCCAACTCACTGGTGGGGTGGTGTGAGAGGCAGAAGAGGCCTTGACTCTATGCAAACACTGCTCAGTGATAACGAAAACATCCCTGTGATATCAACATTGTTTTCAACACAAATTCAAAACACAACCTCACACCAGCTACTATGAAGAAAATTGACTCTACCTCAGACAAAACCAGCACACCATTCAATACAGAGAGTTAAAAAAAAAAAAAAAAAAAAGTGGAATCTGCCACAGACTGGTATTGATTTGATATATGACTGGATGCAGTTTTTATCAGTGGGCTCTTGGATAAAATAAAATCTTGTGAACAGTCAAAATTTCCAGTCAGCTAGTTGGATAGCTTAAGGGAAAAACAATATCCTCAATTACGCATAGTTCCATTCCACATGTGGTTTGATTTTAAGCAGTTTCAATGAATGTGAAAGATTGTTGTCACCAGTTTACAGTCTGCTGTCACCAGTTTGCAGTCTGTTGAAATATGTTGGATATATCTGTAATTTTTAAATGTTCAAATGCCCATTTTCCTATCAATGTAGTGCTAGAGATGTTGGTCAAAGTCAGTGGCAGAGTAGTCATAAAGTAAATGTGATACTTTCAAAGTAAAACTGAGAAGTGTTGTGGTGAGAAGGAGGAGATTAATAGAGAAATACAGTTTCTGAGATGAAGTCTAGCTAATTTCCCTAATCAGTCTCTTGATTTCATTATTTTTACAGGTAATTATCTGGGGTACTTCTAGAAAAAAAGCACTCCTAAGATAGATATAAGTACTCTGATTAAAATTTAAAAAAAGCAAAGCATAACATGTTGTTACATTGACAACAGTTTTAATATTTCTCATAGATTTCAAACATGGTAAAAGAATTTAAAAATCTTCCTTATATTAAAAGGAATCAAAGAATATCTTACTTCAGATCCCAAAGTGGTTAAAAATTTAAAGAAAAAAAAAGATAATACATCTAATTTTTTTTTTCTACATTGGCATTGAAGCTCAACAGAATATGCTTCGTGAATTATGAAATGTTTTCCACAAGCATTTCCTTTTGTAAAATGTTTATTTAACTTATTTGCTGAGAGTGGTCAGTTTTTCTTGTCTGTAGAAAGTCTGTTTCACCTTGTAAGTTTAATTTGATATACACAAACATGTAATATCTTCCAAATAAAGGAAACAAAGGTAGGAAAAAGGTTAGAAGTATACTACAAAATGACAGAGAAGAGTGAAGAGGATTTATTGTATTATGTCTTCCCCTTTTGTGAATACGCTCTATTCTGTCTCCACATTTTGTTAGAGTACTACTGAACGATATAATGCAATTGCTTTTCACTCACATTTCAGCATTCTTATTTCAGCTTGTCCCCTATACATAAAATGTGTAATTATTTCTTTTATATTTTTCCTTACAGCAGATTTTGTTAAAATTATAATGGCCTTTCATAGTGTGAAAGAACATTTGCATTTCACAGTTTGAGTAGCTCTGAGAATTTTTTGTGCTTTGTCAAATTACTTTTTCATGGTCCTATACAGTTAATCCAAATTTTTCAAATTCCTATTTTAAAGTATGCAACAGGAAAAATCTATTTAAGAAAACCAAACTTATTACAAGAAGACTTTTTATGATCTTATTTTTGTATTTTTAAAATTAATTGTAAGAATTGAGGGCTACGTCGAGTTACTTTTAAGAAGACGCAGATCAAACCTTCTAGAAACACATTGGCACTAATAATTATGAAAGCAACTAAGTTGCAATTAATCTGCTATTTCACTTCTGAAAATACCAAGAAGCTCTATTAAACTACCTCAAATACACATTTCATCATACTTTTAAATGCTGAATTCTCAACCAGGGGACTGTTGGTAGCTCTTTGTCAGTAAAAAAGCCCAGACAAAAATTTTCGCTAAAATGAGTCCATGATATCCTTTAAAGAAATCAATATTTGCACATTCATTAAAGAAAATGCTTAAATGTTTTATGTAAAATAGGTAGGAAATACTGTGCCCTAAAGATAAATCAATATTTTTATTTAACTGAAACTCTGGTTTTCAGCACAACATAGCAGTATTAGACTTATGAAAGGGTAAGATGCTTTGATCTTGCAAACTCCCTCTGGTATCTGGTCTAATCTGTGCTTTCCTTTAGCCATAAACAGCCTCATTAAAATATTGTCAATTAGAGGATTTTAAGAAAAAAATTAAAAATACCCAAAACTGATGGAGAGGAAAAAAATATCAACTAAACAGTCAGGTTGGGTGGGTTTGATTTAGAGATTTTGCATACATGTTCTGACACTATTAACTTTGTAATTCATTGTGAAAAGTCAACCATCAAAAAGAAAATTTACTTTCTCCCTGCTTAGGTGGTGCTTGCATTAAATTAGTTTTAGCACAGAATAAAAAGGAACCTTGTGTCAAGCCACAAGCTCCAAACCAAGTGGTTGCTGCGAAATTTTAAAAGGCAGCATAAAATTCAGGAGGAAGGCTCAATCTATTTAATCATGCCTAAGGGTTGCAAAGTCACCCTACAGACTGAATGATTGTTTACAAATAGATTTTGACAGGTAATTTTACTAGATACTCCACCCCCATTTTAAATTTATGGGTCCAGTCCTACCTCCAATGAAATCAACTGGCAGTTTGCAGATAATTAGCACAGGAATGTGGTTCACTGGTTTCTGAGAGGAGGGGAAAGTCAGCAGATCTGGCAGCATTTCAAGCTGTTGAACATCAGGGACAAGCTGTGGGGACACCAGTCCTTGTTCTTGCTTGTTCGGCTTCAGCTGACACAGAATACAGAGTGGATTTGGGAACAATACTTAAGCCTGCCCGTATGTAAATTCAACTTCTAGACTGGAAGAAAAATGAAAAACAAAAAATGGGAATATCACCTGAAATCTGTTGGAGGTGTATCCATACAGCACATGAAATAAAGCAAAACAAATGGCATTGAAACAGGCTAGAACTGCTCAAGAGGGAGAAAATCATCCTGGATCTTAAAAAATGTTAATATTTTCTTCTAAGTCATCTAACTAACGGTGAAACCTATTCTACATGCACAGGCCAACCAAAATTCTATTGGACTCTATATTTAGTGCCTGTTAAATTACATCTGTAATTAATATACACAGAAAATGTGAATAAGACTAAAAATGTCAGCATTTCTTTGAAGTGGAAGAAAATTTACATGCATTTAAAATTACATTCCTATTCTGTTTTATTATAAAGCTATTTGTTTTAATAAAATGTATCTTGAGGCTCTATTGAGAAAGATATCCTGATTTCGCAAGTTTTGACATGAGAGCTTGTCTAAAGAACGAAGTGCAAAAACTGAATTACTTGTTTCTAAAGAATTTACAGTTTTCAAAAACTCTAAGAGTCATTTTCCTTCTCTCTATTAAAGAATCTGGAGGAATAATATGGTTTATGTACTGGGTGTGCATAATGCCCAGTAATAATTCCCTTGATGGGATGGTATCTGTACTCCCCCCGACTCCCTCAGCTGAATAAAGTAAGATTTCAAGTTTAATATTTTTATTTTTATTTTAAATCATAAGAGAAAACATGTTAGTTCAACACTTCCACTTCTTGAATAGCTTTTTGTGCTGGTTTACTGTAGAACAACTTTGACACCAGTATCTTCCATGATCATTTGATTTCATGCAGTTCTTGCAACATCAAGTAACAGAACCTTATGTCAAATATTTAGTGTAATATATTTAAAAAATAAGAATCTAATGATAGGAGAAGGAGTTGACAGATGAAGAGGTGGCTTCCTTCCCCTATTGGGATTATCAGTATTGGTTGAAAAATTATAACCTTGTTTATATTCAAAGAAATTTTTTGCATGGTCTTATAAAATCCCTTTGTTCATCATTAGTAATCATTAATACATTAATTGCTGAAAAATTATCCCACATTTTCTGCCAAAACAAAAAGCCTGGAACTACATACAAAACCCAGTGGAGTGCATGGAAATTTTTCCAATAATGGATGATGACTCAGATCTTAGGTTAGACAGTTGTTTCTGGTGGCAAACAAGTATTGTGACTCTTTCACTCAGTCTCTAAAGCAACAGGGTAAAACAGAAGTGTCACTGACTCAACTCTGTAGGCAACACACAGCTCTAACTTCAGTATTTAGGGATTTTATTCACTGCAGGTGATATTTTGATATCTAATTAAATTGTTCTTTGGAGAAAGAACATCATAAAGCTGGCTTCAAAAGACCATGAACCTTATTAGTTAAGTACTTGCTCTTTATAAAGTGCATATTTCATGACAGAAGAGTCTTGGGGGGTACACTTTCAGTCGAAATGAGTTTCAGATATGAATTTCCCAAACCGCTCATAAGGCTGCAAACAGTAGCTCATACACTGTATCCAGTTTGTTTTCAGAGTGTATTATTTCAGAACAGATAACCATCATAACAATGTAATTTTCCTGATTAAATATTATTTCTATTTAATGATACTGTACTGTATCTTCACCTCATTACATTTCATTTCTATATTCTTTTTTTATATATATGA
Organism: Platyrinchus mystaceus; assembly: GCA_035041135.1. Lineage (NCBI taxonomy): Eukaryota > Metazoa > Chordata > Aves > Passeriformes > Tyrannidae > Platyrinchus > Platyrinchus mystaceus. The sequence continues at coordinate 13,372,965 of JAWWLV010000001.1, forward strand.
AAGAATATAATTAAGTCTGTTTAAATAATCTATGAAATCCAGCAGAATGTTGATTTTCCATTTATTCACCCTGGAGAGTTCAGGCCACAGAAAAGATTTATTTGCTCAAAAACTGTCAAAAAGAAAAGTATTTAGTTCAAAGAGATATGAAAGATGAGGCACCAAGGAGAAGACTATAGTACTGTCTCAAATTCACTGGCCTTCTCTCACACTAGCTTTTGTTAAACATGCAATCTAAATTCAGATAGAATTGTGCTATTTTTGCTATTTTCAGACAAAGTCATCACAAAAAAAACACCCAAAATTTTCAAGAAGTAGTTTTCATAAATTTTCAGATTTATCAGTTATTTTAAAAAAATCAGAATCCACTATTCACTTTCCATACCCTTTGAACTCACACAGAGTGCCCCCTGCCCCTTTTTTAAATCTATGCAATTTTTAATAGGAAAATAACCGTTTATTACAGAGTGGGTTTTTTTCACTGTTCATCGGACATTGTTGTGGGACATACAAAACACTTTGTTTCTACTATAGCAGGCATTTGCTACTAAAAATAAAGAAAAAGGGAAAAGTTCTATTTTTGATTTTCTGTCTTGCTTTCTCTGTATTAAACACAAAATTGTAAATACAGGTCAATTATATTCTATTTTGAGATAACAAAAAAAAAAAAACCACAAAAAAAACCAACAAAAAAATTTAAAAAAACACCAAACACAAAAAACCAAACAAAAACACAAACAAACAAACCCCAACTGGAAATCTCCAGATAAATTCAGATTCTTTATTTAAATGTATGTTTATTTTGCGGCGTAAACCCATCACAAAGATGGTTTAAGGTCAGGTTGGGTAACTGAGCGACCTGTTGGAGATGTCCCTGCTCACTGCAAGCAAGGTTGGACTATATGACCTTTAAAGGTCCTTTCCTGTCCAAACTATTCTATGATTTTATTCTACAAGACTTCTGGTGTCTTCTGACCTGTATTGAACAGAAAACATATGTCAAATACCTGTCTTCTGGCAGATCCAGTAACAGATCAGAGCAATCTTCCTTCATTTTCTTATGGGATAATCCTGATGCAGTATATCTGTACAAATGTCTTCTTCCTTCATTTTAATCCCTGAATGTTATTCTGTGATACAACTATCTAGACAACTTCTCTGTTCTACCTTTGTGCATTTGACTCTAACCTATTACTTAAACCATCTCACTTGCTTCTGCCTGTCTGCTCATTTTTCAGAATTCAATCCATTTATCTAATTTAGTGAGATTGTGCTGATTGTAGATCCTATCTTCCCAAACAGCTGTGATCCTGCTTAGTCTGCAGATCAAAATGAAAATTCAAACGTTGCAGAATGAAGTTTAAGTAACACTAGGACCCACTATTTTGCTTTTTAAAATTATTATTTGGGGATATTTTGGTTTTCATTTTGATTAGGGTTTGGAGTATTCCTATTTTCTTAATATTCACCTGATTATTAAAATAAACTGAAATAAGTTACAGCTATGGATAAAAAATTGTTCTGGGGTTTGGTTTTTTTTTTTTTTTGGTGTAGGATTCATTCTAATGAAGTGTAGCTCAGGTTGTCTCAAAGTACACAAAATTACTTTTGCTCTGTATTGCTTGTGTTGGTACTACTATTGAAAGATCTTACAACATAGGCAAATCACAGTGAGTTGATCACTGGAAAAAAAATGCTAATTGTCACAGATACTGTATTTTTATTTATTCAGAAGTACCTTAATCAGAAGGAAAATACAGAAAACAATTCTGCCTCTTCCTAAGCCCTCAGGTCTACAAAGATCACTGTCAGTAACTCCACCCTAGTTTTGTCAGCTGAGCACACATTTTGAAGCGATTTTTGTCAATTTTTAGAATAGATATGCAAGGTCAAAAGTGTAATGCCATGGTCTGCAAGACTCACTTAAAAAGAGTGTAAGCAAGTGTTTGCTACAGTAAGATATGACTTCAGCCACCCTGAGGCTTAGACTCTTCCCACGCCAAATGTGCTATCTTTGTATTTAGTAACCTTCAATGGGTTCTACATCCATGAATTTGTCTATTTATTTTTTTCCTAGCTCAGCTGTAAATTTTTCATGTGCTGTAGCTGCAAGTTCCGCAGTGATCAAAAAGGGCTGAAAAGTGGGAAATGCACACTGAGGAGCAAATATATAGGGATAAAAGGAATAGCTAGGTTCATCATCCAGAGGAGGCCACCAAGATTATTAGAGGGATGGAGCACCTCTCCTGTGAGGAAAGTCTGAGAGTATTGGGATTGTTCAGCCTGATGAAGAGAGGACTTTGGGGTGACCTAATTGTGGCCTTCCAGTACCTGAAGGAAACCTACAGGAAAGATGGAAAGAGACTGTTTATAAGGGCCTGTAGTGAGAGGACAAGGGGGAACGGCTTCAAAATGAAAGAGAGTAGGTTTAGATAGATATCAGGAGGAAGTTCTTCACTGCAGGTCATTAATAGATCTTAGTTCAGTAATCTTCATCATACTTGGCTGGCAGTGTCAAAAAATTCCAACGCAATGCAACATATTGCAGTCTAATTCTGCTATTGTAACTAGGGAGAGCATGGGTTCATATGGTAATCAGTATTACCTAATCAACATAAAAAAATAAAAGAGTGGAAGATGTAGGAATCTTGTCATAGAGCAACACTAACATTTAAGTGTCAAGAGATCTGGAATCTAAATGCTAGTGCTAAATAGCAGTTGAATTTTATTTTGAGAAATACACATAACCTCTAATCCTCAAAAACCCCAAACATCAAAACACTCTCAAAGCTGCAATTAAAATACTGGCTCATTCATCTTGTTTGAGTCATTCTGCCCCTTTAATTATATTTTGGAGGTATTCCCTCTGAGTGCCATTTCTCTTCACATTTTCTGTTATCTCCATCTGGAGTTTGTTTACCAGAATCTGCTGTATTTCTCCCAGGCTTGAGATTCCACTAAAACGGATTACTGATATATATTACAACATATGATATTTGCAGGCTTTACCTTCCCCTATGCATTTCTCAGGGAGATAATCATGCAGAACCTTTCCTCAGAGTCCCTTTCAGTCTGTTCTTTCAGGTGCAAAGGAAACCAGTCACAGGCCATTGCAAAGGAAGAAAGTGTAAGCAGGTATTGCAAAACCAATCTCAATTAATTATTTTTTAGTATTTTTAATGACATATCTAAAATGTACACATATCTATATAAATGTATTCATATAAAGTTTTACTTTTTGACTTACTGCGTGGACCACCCTATCAGGTATAACGAAAATACATCATTATTTCTGTGTAACATTTCTATAGCAAGAACAAGTATTTACAAGCCCAGAATTTAAGATGAGATTCTTTTTTGCCACTTCCACTTTCTTGCTGATAAAAGTAATGGTCTTAGCAGTCTAATAAATCCAAACCACAGCAGAAACTGATGAGGAAAACACTCTAGGATCCCCCTGTTAATTATTTTTATTGTATTGATCTGATGAGTTAAAGTAGAGTTTACTCATTTACTGTTTATTCTAGCTGTGGAACTTTTCTGCAACAGATTTTCCATTACATTGGGATAATAAAGATATCATGCCTGTGTTTGGTCACTGTCCGTAAGAGTAATGTGGTGATATGGGAAAGAGAATAGGGAAGAGAAAGGGTGAGAGGAAGAAAGCTGTAAGTAGACTTTCTGAACTCTATCTTCAAAAGCTTAAAAAGCCCAATCTCCATTAGAAAATACAGGAATGAGAAAAAAGCTGGGAGTAGAAAACATTCAAAAGAGTTGACTGAATACCCGATTTTTCCCAACATTAACCAGATAATTTAATATCACTATCTGAACTCAGATATCTTCACAAACTCAAGCCTTTTTTATACACACAAGTACATAAAATGAAGAAAGAAAAAACATTTTTCATGAGCTCTTTGATTCTGTTTTTCTATTTTTTGATGCTCCAATCACATTTTGTCATTTTGTGGGTACCTTTTTCTGGTATTAATCATAAAGAATTTTCATTGAAACATAAACAAGTCATTTTTAGCTGCAAGTCAAACTGTCAGGAAAAATTAACCTGCCATTCTCTTAGGATCTTACCCTCCATGATAAATTACAAATACATGCCACAACCAAGTCAGTAATGATACACTTTGACAATATATGCATCAATTCCCACAGCATATTGTACTTTGGGTAGTTACAGAGATATTAGCCCTCTTTCCTGAGGTGTAATTGTAAAAGAAATAAACTACTATTATCACGTTGGGTGATGTATCAGTAGTCAGAATGCATCTGTTGGGTTGTTTCCTGAAAAGTACATCTGGCTGATAGAGCTACGAATCTTTAAATGGGAAATATGACTGTGGTTGTTAAAAAGTCCTCTGGGCTGTTTCAGTTTTCATAGAACTTGTTGACCAGCTTCATACAAATGGCAGATTCTACCCTTTCCTTACAGTTTTCCCACCAGGTAAGTCATACTTCACAGTCCCTACAGGCCTTCTGAGTAATGTCTTAACTCATGAATTACAGCTCCCAGCTCCAGTGTAAAACACTGTGTGATTTGTCAATATGCTTTTTTTTCCTGTACATTAGGAACCTAAACCTCTAGCTTATGTGCATTACAGATCATGTTCCATCACTGAAATAAGAGACTTGCACTTGCCTGAGGACTACAGAGCCAGAAGCACACAAAGTCAAGGACATTGCACTGGAAAATGTCTTGACACTTACAGTGCCTTTCCTTTAACTCAGTAGGTTTTTCTATATTATAAGTGAATATAAAAAGTCTCCAGGGACTCCATTGTGTCATAGTCTATCAGAACGAAGGAATTTTTACAGGCCAAAAATCAGCAAAGCTTCTTAGAGTAATGAGTTCTCGCTGGAAGGTGGCACAAAATGGCCTTCAGCAAAGCAGAGTTACTCAGGAAATAAAAAATTGAACTCCAAAATACCTGAACACCAAATGAGAAAATGCAGAGCAGTGCTACATGCAAAATATGAATGTAAGATATGTCTTAATATATCAGAGCCATGGGCTATATATTTTGTATCCTCAGCTGGCATTAGGAGTTGCTATTTAGAAATATGCAGAGGGTGTAAAAACAATCATCATCTGCTGTCTATTCTCCTCATTCTCCCGTGGCAACCATAATTGTGGTATGTTTCTGCCTAATCCTGTTAGTATTCATTTCTGGGCCTACTGTCCAGGAATTTGCCTAATCCCTTGAACCTGATGATGATGTCTCCCCACACAATTTCCTGTGGCAGGAAGTCTCACAGCTTGATTTTCTGTTGTGTAAATTGTCTCAAATCAACCTCAGTAATTTCACCAGTTCCTTCTTAGCTTTTGTGTTGTGGGTCTTGAAAAGGAAATCCACGTCCAGTTTATATGCTGCCTCATGACTTTACAAACTGCTAGGACTTGCCTCTTGGAAGATTTCACTGTGCCTGCCCTGCCCTGATGGTCCAGTATTTCCTTTCACAGAAGCCATATTGTCGCTTTCCCAACACACAGTATCTACATGCACTCTGTTTCCTTAATTCATATGACACATCTCACCTGGGAGAGAAGTCAGGCTCGCTGCTCTGTGGTTGCCTCTTTAGAGCTCAGAAGGGGAAAGATTTACACAAAGAGCCTCTTAAGCCTAGAGCAATGAACACTATATTGATTGCCAAAAAAATCTTAACTCCTCAACTGAAACAAACAGACATCCCTCTACATTCAACATGACCAAGCATAAACTTCTATGCCCTTCACTGAATGGGCATGAACAGAGCATGTGCTTAAAGAAACTGCCAAGAAGGAGCAGAGACAAGTACAGCCAGCAGAAGAACCTCTTACTAGTTCTTCTAGAACCTTCTACTAGCTCTGTATTCTTTTGGCACAACAACCAAGCCCCAGGTTCCGGCAGTGACTATAATAAGAGTTATTAACTGCTACAGTGCCCCAAAATGGCCTGCTATTTGCTGCACCTCAGAATTCCTGTAGAAAACTCATTCCAAGCAAACGTCAGCATGTTCCTGTGGAAAAGAGTGCTGGGTGGCGTTAAAGCCGCTGAGAACTTGGCATCACAACAATTAGTTTACACAGACTGTTCATCAGGAGAAATGGTCAGACACAGGTCCATTTTTGTCTAGAACACGAAAACGGAGAGGAAACCTCTGTACATAATTAGCTGGCATCTTCTGTACTGTGTGTAGTACATATAAAGATGAACTCACCACTCTTGTGGTTGTCAGTGGGACACATGCACAGTGACCAGAGACTTCTCTTATGTGGTGACACATCCCATTAATTGTTAGTGCTCTTGCTTTTAATAATAATTTCAAAAAAATATTGCAAGGAACAATGCCAAGTCCTGCTGAGCTAAGAAATCTGGTTTGAAATACCACCCCTAAGAGTCAGGCTGAAGTTTTGCCCATTATCTGTTAACTTGCATTCTGTCAGCAAATGGTTTAGCTTGACCTAAAATGGGTGGCTGTGGATGCCTGAATCAAACACCAAACTAAGTAAATATGGGAACTTCTAAAAACTATTTCATGTAGGTTTTGTGTCATCAGAAAAAGTTACTGTTTTAATCCATGACTCCAGCCTAGTCTACTACTGATGAAAGATTCACTAAATTATCTTCATAAAGGTCAAAATGCTAATTAGGAAATTCTTTTCAATGATACATCAGAGATGTGGAACAAGTGATTAGATCAGCTTTTTCTAGATTTAAGTTATTGTTCTCTTCAACTTAAAAACATAATAAACTTCAAAGTAAAAGCTGAATTTTGTATTTTTTTTTAATTGTATGGAAAATTATCTCAGAAGGTTTGAGTTTACATGAATTATATTTTAGTTAAATTTATGTACATTTTTACATGCACCATTAGTATTGCTTATTAGCAGCAATACAATAATTGGTTTTAAAATAATTTAAGAGGTATCCTTCAAGTTAATAAGTGTACTAATAATCTAAGCTATATACATTTAAATAAAATGCATCTATCTAACCTACAAAGAATTAACACATAGCAATATATGAAAAGCAAGCAAAAAATATAAAGTCATTTAAATGACAAAATATAATTTCCCTGTTCAATCAGACTTTTAGAAGTGAAGAATCAGACAAGAATTAATAGCTATAATAATCCATCTATTTTCCTGAAACAAACAATAAATAAGAAAATACTTGTAATACCAGTATTATTCATTCTTATTTGCCACACTACCGTAAGTTTTGTCATATATATTGAAGATGTGTACTATTGGACAAAAAATAATCCTCTTGAATTCCAAAACTGCAGAACACTCACAGTAAACACCATAAACATCTCTGACTTAATTACAACACCATTCAATACAAACTTTTATTATAACAGCCTTTTCAGAAAAATGGCATGGAAGCAAAAGCAGGTTCTTACACTGATAGTTCCCAAATCAACTTCAGGATCAAAACTGAACTATTTATATCCACTAGAAACTTGCCACAAGCTATAAGGATGTTGTGCACCTAGCTAATGTGCTTCTGATGACAGACAGTGTAATAAAAACTTCCCAAGAAGTTTCTATAATTAGTACAGGATTAGATTGTCCAGATATGTTACAAAAAAAGAAGACGTACCCAAATCTTGAGGTCAAACTATGACTCTGCAGTCATAGGCTCATTTATCATCAGCTGAGAATTTAGTCAAATTCTCATTTTTCAGTTCTCCCAGGTATGATGAGATGTCCAGCTATTAACTCAGTTGATAATGAAAGATGATTAATTCATGTTTCTTAATAATTGCAGGATATAGAGTCAAAAGATGTATTCATACAGACTTCACAGGTTTGGTCTTTTTAGATATAGATATAGAAGGCATGTACATTTTGCAACATTTTTATTGAACAGATACATGCTATCACTGACATCGAAGACAAATGAAAAATTGAAAATATTAATGAAACTTCCTTTAAATTATTTTTCTTAATGGGGTGGTATTGGTTAATCTCTGGTTTGGACAATGTGAAATGAAATGTGAGTATTTAGCAAATATATTCCCAGGCTTGTCTTTGAATCATAGAATCATTTAGGTTGGAAAAGACCTTTATGTTCATGGAGCTCAATGGTTAACCCAGCACCACCAAGTCCACCACAAAACCATGTCCCTAAGTGCCATGTCTACAGAGCTTGAAAATATCTTCAGGTCTACATTAACTAAAAATCTTGTAAGAAAATATGTCTACCTTATTCTGAAAACACTGAGTGATAATACCTTCTTGATAGCATATCACCACTAAAAAGATATCATCATTAATCAAGAAAAGATAATAGCCTAAAAATCAAAGTCACAGAAGAAATGTCTACACTCAGCAGTTCATATGGTGAGAATATGTCTGGGTTTAGTGTATTGCAGTATGTACAATGTATTTTATTTAATCTCTGTGTAGGTCCCAGGCCTGGCTCCGAATGCTTACTAGTACAGCTGTTCCCAGGAGGAAGTGACACATTTACCACATCCCAGGATGAGGACAACCCATAGCCCAGCTGCCTTCGAGCCAAGACCCATCTTCATGAATCATTGCTGTGATTTTGGCCCAGCTAATTGAAAAAAAAAAACAACAACCAACTGTTAAGATGTGATATATTACATAAACTAAAGATAAGGCTGTATAACCTGTTATTTAACCTCTAAATCTGTGTAGACAAAATAGGATTAAACTTAACTCATTTCAAAAAAGTAGCAGAACCTTTACTTACCTTAAAATGTATAAAGTCATTTAATAGATACACTGTGTAGCGTGAAACATAAAACTGATGGCAAGATGTAAACTCCCAGGCATTATATCACCAGCCCAGCGCAGAAGCAGTTTTATGAACGGAACATTGAGCAGAAGCATGTCACAGCTGTGCCAAATAAATGATCTCTGAGAAGATTTACAAATGCTGGAGTAGAAATATTAAATGTAAAAAAGTAGACAGGCAAACATTCTAGATAAGACAGATTGTACTAACTCCTTGTGTTTGCCATAGCTACTCATGTGTTTTCTAAGCCAAATGTGAGGTGCCCCCAGTGTAATAGAACTTCCCCTCAATAACTCACATTTCTATAACCTAAATCAATTCTTTCCCCACATTCTGTCAGAATGAATGTCTTCGGGCCTAGAAATTCAGTCTTTAATGACTAGTGCTGTCAAACATTGATAGCAAATATTTGCTAGATGGATGGAAAACATCAATATGATTTCATTGGAACCAATCAAGAAAAGAACAGGATCTGGTTTTGATGGTCCTGAAGCTTTCTAGACAAAGCCATCCATTGATTGTGCAGCATGTGTATGACAGGGTAACTCCTGATATACTCTTTTTCTGACCTTTTAATCTATAGGATCACAATTTCCTTCCCTTAGAAATCAAAACATAATGGAAAATACTGTATATGTTCAGAGTCAGGATTCAATTATAGAGAAACTGCCCTACCATCAGTAACACTTCCAGACCCCACTGCTGAGAGAGACAGAGAAATACCATCTGCTTCTGGATATGTTCCACAGTGTTTAGCCAGCTTAGCTTTGATCATCTAAATCCTGTTAAACTTAGATACCTTGAATAGCCTAAACATTACATGTAACCACCAGACACCTCCACATTACAGTTTTGGAAGCTGAGAAAAGATTTGCAGCCAACAATTACCTAAAACAGCCTGTCTACCAGGCTGAACTCAAAATTTAGGGATGGCACCAACTGTGAAACAATTCACTGCAATTTTCTTAAAAAACCCTGAGAATTACACTGAATCAGACAAAGGGTCTATCTAGTTCTGTGTGTTTCCCCAGTAAATCCTAAGAAGGAGTGCCAAGGAAAGAACAAGTGGAGGCAGGGATACCTGATATTTCTGGTAAAAGTGTTCTTTACTTCCAATTGTTTTCATTTTAGTAAGTTCTCCCAGGCCAGGAGTAGTCTTTCTCACTTAGCAAGTCTGTGGATTACATGTATTTGTCCAGTCTTACGTGCAGTTTTCATCAATTTAAGCAGCCTTCTTATGCTGTTGTAATGAGTTGTACAGACTTGTTCTCTGCTACATGGAGAATCACCTCTTTTATACTTTGAATTGGCTCTGACTATTTTCTTTTGAGTCTCACTGCTTGTATTGAAGGGAATGTGAACAATTAATCCCCATTTTCTGATGCCACTCATGATTTTATAGACCTTTGTCTTATCCACTGTAATACTGAGTCCACTCTTTTATAGCCCATGCATACTCAATCTTTCCTCATATTCTTTACCTTTGTTCATGTATCTTTGGCAGCTTTCTCTGAACTGAATTTTTCAGTTCAGTTCTCCCTCAGGTGAAGCATTCTGAATATGGAGAATTCCCACACTTTCACATACATTCCTAGTAGACAAACTAAGATTCTACATTCTCTGTATTTTTTTTATGAAGCCTTGCTAAGTCATAATGTTTGATTTTGTCTTTTTTCTGCTACTATGCATTGAGCTCACATTTTCACAGATTTTTATTCCATTACATCCAGATCTTGCTTCTGAGTAGTAACTGGCAGCTTAAAGCTTTTCATATCATTCATATGTAAAATTAGGATTGATCTTCCCTTGTGTATCACATTTATACACACAGAATTTCATCTGCCATTTATTGCCCAGCCACTCGGTATTATAAGATGTCTTGTCAATCTTTCATAGTCAGCACTTGTCCTTAGACTCTTCAGTAACTTAATATCATCAGCAATTTTTGTCACTTTAGTCCCTACCTCTTTCTCTGACTATTTATGACTTTGTTCTACCACAAACCCCTTTGGAAATCTGATAGTGATATTCCTCAGTTTTGAGACATGAATTTTATTCCTACTCCTTCTACCCGGTACATTAAAAATATTTAACAAATCGAGGGAAGAAAAAGGAGGAATAGCAGAATGATAGGAATGTATCTGGAAAGAGATAGTTAAGTAAACCTAAAGAACATGACATGCTTCCATGGGAATTATTATTTCTGTTTCTATGGGTCTGATTGAAAATACTGAAAAGATTTGTATAAAATCATGAGTTTCTAGTGCTTAAAAGACTTCTGAAACACATGTCAACATGGAAACTCCATGTTGTTTCTGTAGTACTGGAAACATCAAAAATCTCAGATATAGTCAGCACTTAATCTGATCTGTTTCAGATAAATACTGTAAAAGTATGAGGGCTTTTTGCATGAACTCTGGTGTCTCAATTAGACAGCTGTATACAGAAAATTTAAAATTCTTCCTATATCTACGTAATCTTAATGCCTCATAAAAAAATGCCCCAGAGCAAAAGTAAATTAGCAGCTACCAAGGTTGCCTAAACAGAGATGCTTACAACTGATTGCATTAAATTAACTGTTTAATTGAAAACATTTGCCTGATTGAGTAAAACAACAATTTTGTCAGTGTTTTTTTCTAATTGTGTTAGTTTCCACCTTTGGTTCACTGGCCTTTCTTGGGCTTTCTATAGCTGATAGTAATGATTCATTTTGTTGCTCATGAAGCTGTGATAACAAGCAGATTAATTGACTTTCACATTGTCGTCCACACAGATTGAGAAGGAAAATGAACATCCTTGTTTCCTTTCAGCATCGAGGCTATTAAAAATGAGCATTGTCATCCCGCTCATTTTTATATGTGGGCATAAGAACAATAAGGAAATGCTACACAAGTTGTAGGGGAACAATTTTCACCCATTTTGAAGAGCTCGGAAGACGCTCATAGGTCAGTGGAAGTCATTTTCTCAGGCTTCAGACTATCCCTTTTTTTTAAATTTTTTTATTCAATTTCCATTGGGTGTAACTTGACGGAGGGGTTCAGGGTACAGATTGTTACTCGAATCAATGTGATCCACAAAATGTCCGCTTTATTAACACAAAT